>BSBN01000447.1:1200000-1619837 GCA_027924645.1 Cunninghamia lanceolata | reverse complement strand
GCCCCTAACCCCTTAAAAACCCCTAAACTCGAGCAACCAGGCTAAACACCTAAACATTAAGTTTGATAGGGGATGATGGCGGATCAATGGGAAATGGATGTAGAATTATTGGATCTTGATTAAATCATTATACTCATTGGGATGTGATTTGATAGGATCCAAGTTATTTTTTTGATTGTTTATGTTTTCTTGGGGAACAAGTGTCTCATCATGGGATATTGATGGATAATGAATAGGACTAGCATGGGATGATGGATAGGGCTAATGGGATGATGGATAGAGTGATGTGGGTTACTTGCTCATGGATAAGATCTCAATCATAGATAATATCTTAATCACAGGGAGGATAAGCATGGATAGCATGATATTAGATATGGATAGGGTAAGTGGGGATGCATTGATATTCATTGAATTGGGGAGTAAGAGGTGGTGATGGGGGTTCAGTAGGAGATGTTGGAAGATTAATGATGGGATCGATGTATAGAGGGGTTGACCATGAGATGGTAAGGGAACCTAGATGGGATTAGATGGGATGTTTGGATTTTGATTAGGATGGGTGGTTGGTGTTTCCACGTTCTTTGGACGAGGCTCTTAATGTATAGCTATTGGATTTCATAGATGGATGTGATGGGTTCTTGGATCCAAGATCAATAATCTTTGGATGTTTGACAACATGGCTACACATGATAGGGTTTGACTTGGACTTATAGTAGGAGACTCTTCATGAAATGGATAGACATAGGAGTGGATGATGGTGTTGGAGTGGTATACATGTTATTAGGAGGTTCTTTGTTAGGCTCAAGGATAGGAATTTGAGTACATGATGTTCTTAGATTCCTTGCTAATAGTCCTTGGGTCACATCCTTCGTGGATTCATGGGTTGATGGACTAGGATATGCATATAGTGGATGGATAATAATGGAAGATGTTGTGGGGTTAGGATTAGGATCGAGTGAATGGATATAGGAGGCCTGGATGGATTAGGATTGGGAGTGTTAGAGGGGGATGAAATTGGATCAGTGGATTTGGATGGCTCCATATCTTTTCTTTTATTTTTGGATTTTGTAAAGACTCTTTGGAGAAAATTTTTCAAGCGTTCACATGGGTTGATGGATTAGAGCTTAGAATGTCTGATGGTGGATTAGATAGTGAGTTATATGGTGGATGGATGATATGGATTGATGGATTAGGAGATGGGTGGACTAATGCATTAGGATTAAGAGGATTGGAGGGAAATTATAAAATAATTCCCCTTTAAGCCTAACCCCTAAACCCTAAACCTAAGAAACCCTAAACCTCTCTCTCTCCCAAAACCCCTAAACCCTAAATAATACCCCTAAAATCTAACCCCTAAACCATAAATCTAAGCAACCCTAAACCCATATACCCTAAATAATTCCACTAAACCCTAAACTTAAGCAACCCTAAACTCATAAACCTGACCAACCCTCTCTCTCTCTCTCACCCTATCTCTCCCCTCTCTCTCCCATCCATCTCCATCCTCTCTCCATCTTCCTCCCTCTCCTCTCGCATGTTGACAAAGAATATGGAAACAAGAAAACTAGGACATGTAAGGAGGGACGAGGATATAAATTGGGATGATGAAATGGAAACAAGATCATTTATGAAATTTCATTGGATGGGAAGAATGATGAGGAGAGGTAGAGAGGGGAGGGAAGTAGAGAGTGAGAGAGAGGATAAGAAGTAGAGACGAGAGGGAAGTAGAGAGTGGGAGAGGACCGTAGGAGGTAGACAGGGGAAGGAAGAAGAGAGAGAGGGTAGGAGGTAGATAGGGGAGGGAAGCAGAGACTGAGAGAGAGGACCTAGGAGGTAGATAGGGGAGGGAAGTAGAAAGTGAGAGAGAGAGTAAGAGGTAGAGAGGGAGGAGAAGAGAGAGAGAACGTAGGAGGTAGAGAGGCGAGGGAAGCAAAGACTCAAAAAAGAGGGTAGGAGGTAGATAGGGGAGGGAAGTAGAGAGAGAGAGAGAGAGAGAGAGAGAGAGAGAGAGTGTGTGTAGCTGCCCTTGTAGACATGTATGTAAAGTGTGGAAGCATAGACAAGGCATGTCAATTGTATGATGTAACAACTCAAAGAGATGTTCTATAATGGAATGCAATGATTGCAAGATATACAAAAAATGGATTTGTTGAAAAGCTTTAGAAACTTTCAACCAAATGTAATTGGCATGTGTATTGCTAGTTATGCTCAGCTTTCTTTGACGTGTTTTTATCAGTTTTTAGCAAAATCTGGAGATAATCTGAAGCGTTCTCCCCATCAGGATGTCACTTTTTTCAATGAAAACTCAAACAAAATACCACCATAATCTTAAGCTCTCTGTTAGCTATCTAACCATATAATTTTTTTCACATTTTGAGTACGTTTAGTGTTTCATCTTGAATTTCTTTTGTTAGTGTGTCCATTTTTTGTCAAAAATGAGTGTCTAGTATTTTTTACTTTTTTAAACCGTTCATCGAAATTTGAAATAAGTTACATTTTTAGAAACTAGACTCCATTCTACACGTATTAAAGAAAAATTGATTTTCGATTAGTTTCAAAAATTTTAGGGGGGAGCATGCTCAAATTTCTATTTTTCAAGATGTGTCCACTTCGAAAATTACTAAAAAATTAATTATTCATGAAAAAATTATTAGAAAAATCAGGGATAAACTACATGGTGTTAGCTAATTTCTCACTGGAGCGATTATTGAAACACTAAAAAAAAAAAGTTAACATTTTAGGGGGAGCACACCAGACGCTATGTTATGTTTTTTTGAGAAAAATAAGACCAATTTGTGTGCTCCCCCTTTTTGAACTGCTAAATGTCAACCATTTTTAGAAAAAATTAGTAGTTTAGAAACTAGATTCAGAGCACTACGACTCTTGTTTTGTTCCATCTTCAAATTTTGAGTGTAGCTATCTTAAATTTCTCATCCAACATCAATGTTTCTTGATTTCATAAAAAAAGTGGCAATTTAAGACCCCATTTTGGTCCCTCATCTTTGTGCACTTACCCCTAAATAATGCCCCCTAAACCCTAAACCTCTCTCTCTCTCCCTAACCCTAAACCTCTAAACCCTAAACCCTAACCCTAAACCTTAAACCTGAAAAACCCTAAACCCTCTACCTCTCAATCTCTCTCCCTATGTCTCTAGAGAGAGAGAGAGACACATTGAGAGGTAGAGGAGGGTAGAGGGATGGGGGGAGAGATACAGAGGGGGAGAGAGATACAGAGGGAGGGAGAGAGAGGTAGAATTAGAGACAATGGTTGATAGAGAGCAAGATAGAGAGAGGGAGAGAGATAGAGAGGTAGATAGAGGAGAGAGATAGAATTCAAGAATTAGAGAGAGGGGGTCCATAAAGAAAACAAAATAGAGAGGGAGAGAGATGTATGCATAAAATTCATTTTAACTATTTTATAACATGCTTGCGTTTTTGCTTGCTTTGGGAAATTCAACCTAAGGGTTGCATTTGCCTTGGGCATCCAACCCAAAGGGTTAGAGGTAGCTTTTGGATGCCAAGGACACGTTTTTCACAAAAGTTAGAAATTTCAACCAAATATCGTGCATTCTCCCCCTATGGTTTACATGTTTTTCAATGTTAATATGAAAAAATGCTAGGATGACTTCAAGTTTTTTATTATCTTTCTAACCATGTATTTTTTTCAAAAATATGATAATATTAAGGTTTCTATCTTCAAGTTCTTTTGCCAATGTGTTCTTTTTTTTTCAGAAAACCTATGTCTGGTATTTCTGATGTCATTTTTTACACGTTTATCAAATTTGAAACAGATTACATTTTTAGATTAGACTCAATTCTATACACATTGATTTTTTTTTATAAGGTTTTCAAAAAAAATGGGGGGGAGCACACTCAAATTTTTATTTTTCAGGATGTGTCCACTTTAAAAATTCATAAAAAAATCATATATTCATAAAAAAATAATAGAAAAACAAGCATAAACTACATGGTGTTAGCTAATTTTCCACCATTGCGATTTGTCTAATACTTAAAAAAGGTTGACATTTTAGGGGGAGCACACTAGACACTGTTATATTTTCTGACAAAAATAGGAGCACTTTGTGTGCTCCCCTATTTGAACCTCTTAATCTCCACCATTTTTAGAAAAAAAATTAGTAGTTTGGAAACTAGACTCGAAGCACTACAAAACTTGTTCTTATCACATCTTCTAATTTTGAGCGTGGCTATCTTCAATTTCTCATGCAAGATGATTTTTTTCTAATTTTAGAAAAAGTGGCCACTTTTGACCCCCATTTGGTCCCCCATTTCCATGCACATACCTTGGTCCACACATAGGGAAAAATAGTAAAATAGAGAAAAAAATTCTAATGCACTAGGAATTGATGTCCTTGTTTAAACAAAAAAAGTTAATTTGGATATATCCAAAAAAAGTTTTGTGATATGGAATAAAACCTGTCTAAATTACAACTAATCTCACTTCAAAATTAATAAAAAAATAAAATATGCAAAAAATAATTATGAAAAATATCTGCACACTAGATATTGGTGTTATGGAATCTATGTTTAAAAAATTATAATTTTATCTTTTCTTTAAAAATGTTATGCGATGTGAAATAAACATCACTTTTTAAAAATAATATTAACTATAAAAAACAAGTTATTAAAAGTTACATAAATTTGTTCACAAATTATTTTTAATTTTTTTAAAAATATATATTTAGAATCTACACAAAATCTCAAACTCGCTAGTTCACATTATCTTCAAATTCCTAATGGTTTAGTTGCTATATAGGTGACAGAAAGTGAAAATTTGGTTAAAAATGTTGATTTCAATGTCCCACTTTGGCCAAAAAGTGGAACACACCATTATGGATCACCCAATATCTTTTACTAGTTCAATCTTGATTCTAGCACATTTATTATCAAGCCTTGCTTCCTCCTCCCCAAGAATTTGCTCTTAAAGAACCTATCAATTGATAGAAATTTCCTGATTCTGATTTGGCACCTCATGATTTACACTAACCTCTTGTCCTAAGGTATCCATTCTATTCTAAGTGTTAGATAAATGGGCCAATATCTAATCCAATTTTTCTTGTTGTCCATCCTCATTACTTGGACCAAAATGGGCAGAAGTTCTTGGTTGGAACCATGCTTGATTCTCCCTTAAGCTATTTGTCCCTACAATTAGAGGAATGCAACTATTGGCTACAAATGTTGAAACAATAACATTCAAAGACTTAAATAAAGGTTTACAATTATGGTTTATTAATGTTTTCAACCAACAATAGAGATTTTGTTTACACTTCTTATGAACATTAAATAACAACAAAAACAACTGATCTATGCCAACAATTATACCTAAATAGAAGTTCAAAAATGCAACACTAAAATATGATAGTCCATACCTTAACTTTGTTCTTCACTTGATTCTCGGCTCTCCATTCACTCTCCTTTTACATGCCTATTTTTCCTCTTCTAAGTTTGTCTATTTAAAACTAAAGAGAAAGATTCCTTTTTATCCATGAGAAGTAGTGGAAGTTATAGAGATAACCACTTTCTTCCATGATCCTTCTAGATCACTTAAAAGTTATCTCCAAAGAAATGCATGCATGCCCAATTCTTTCAATTTGATAGGTACCTAATTCCCTTGACTAACAACAACTTAACTATTTCCATTTATTTATTCCCATTATATAAAAGTAAAATGAAGGAAGTAATTTTGCATCATTGATTTCTAATTTATTAAGTATCAATATATATTTTTTAAATGAAAACACTTAAACAAATAAAACATTTCTTTCAATAACCATACACACATGTATATGCAACTTGAACTAAATGATTTCTAAGTGCATTTGTGCTTAGACTCTTACATTTCGTTTCACCTTAAAATCTTCTAGATGCCTTTTGCCCAATAATACTCTCCCTCCATGAGTATTTGGAAAGCATGATTTTTTCATATCCAACTCATGTACACTAGAGGAAAGTAGTTAGTTTATATGAAAATTATCATTTAGATCTAACAATTATAACATTTTTTAAATAAACAATAATCATGCCATTATTAGATATCTGCATAATTCTTAAAATGCTTACAAACATTACTTGTAATCATAACTATTTAACAAGTTCAATAATGTTTAAAAAATAATTATAATTATCCTTCACCTGATTGTTTGCTAATTTACATCATCAACATAATTAAGTACATAAAAAGTTTTTTTTAACAAGGCATATTAACTAGGATGTGACAAACACTAGATCAACTCTAGATTTGATTTGTCACACAAATCCACAAATGACTAACCATAGTTAACGAACCAAACAAGCATCTAGGAGATAAGAACAACCTCCTAACATTGAACCACACAATCACATGTAATCATGAATCAATCAAATATCACAACCCAATCCTATCAACCACATACATGATCATGTTGTGCCAATGCTCAAATATACATGAATATCCATGACACCATAATCATCACCATCATTGTACCTATACTCAACTCTCACTAAACTAAGACTCTTTGTCTCACACATGTATCAACCATGTCCTCAAAAAATAGAAGACAACTTGCATACCTATCTACATCAAAGTTAACATTTTAAAAATACATGTAAACTATATCAGAAAGCACCAAATTTGATAATCTATTGTACCATCATATTGGTCTCATAAAATATGCACTTCCACAAGTTTTGCCTACAAATTCATGTAGATGCTCACACAAGCATACTCTAAATCTCAAGTTCCTACAAGTGCTCAAACAAGTAAAAACCTCTCTCTATGAGCATCCCAAGTGAAAATCTAAATAATCCACTATGTAGTACATTGCAAATGATCTTCGTTGGCTCTTCAAAATCTAAAATTTAATTTCGTATGCTCAAGATATCACCTATTAACTGGTCTAGAGAAATGTTAGCTTCAGGTACCAATTATGACACAAGCAACAATAATTAATAACCAAAGCTATACCACTATGTAGTGCTTGAAGAGAGCCTTTCAACACCTATAAAAAATAAAAAAATCGAATATCATGGGTGAACATTATGCCTCATGGAAGAAAAACAACCTCTGAGGGCTATAAGGGGCCCAAAAAGACCCATTTTATCATCCTTTTTCAAACCCTAGATTTGCAACAATAACCACAAATCTACAAACCCAAATCCCAAATCTATAATTTTCACAACCTGCACAAAATATCTTATACTTTGAAATGTTTGAAATCTCTCCAACATTGCCATGGATTCTGAAACTTTGCATGAGATTTTCTCAAACAAGGGTTAAACAAAACTAGCCTGGAGCTCTCACCCCCCTCAACCACAACCACAGCTCTAACACCAAACTCTTTCCTACATAAACCTATGAGAGAAAAGCATGCATGCAAGCTTACAGAATCTCCAAAAGCACCCACACTCAATGTATTATTTAGCAATGAAAACATTACAATATACCTACATAACTTTCATGATCACCTATGAAGCATCAAGCTCCTCCAATTCATCCTCTATGTGTCCAAGCATAATGGATTACTATGCAACCACACATCCCATGCATGCTTAATATATGCACTCTATAGGAGAGCTCAATACAACTAATAGCCAACCCAAACCACTAAGCATGTTCTTTCTTTTATAATATCAATCACACATAAAACCACTAAATGGTATTGGCTAACCATGTGTCTCAAACTATGAGAGCAAAAAACCATTGACCCCAAAATTAAATATTTCCCACAAATATTAAATATTTGTCCTATGTCTCTCACATATAAAATATTTAACCAATGTTACAATACAACTTTACACTGAACCAAATAAATATTATTTTATATAATTAAAATATTTATTTTCTTGTGCAAGGTGTACAACACCCTTTTAACTAACATATATATGTACATAATACATGTATGTATTATAAATATGTAAGTATATGTATACATATAATACATGTGTGTATGTACATATAAACTTGTATACATATAATACATATATGTATGCATGTGTGTATATCATATATGTATGTGTACATCTATGTATGTATATATGTGTACATAGTTACATGTATGTATTGTATATACATATATGGATGTATGTATGTGTGTATACATGCATACATATATGGATGTATATATATGCATGTATGCATAAATACATACATATATTATATGTATAGTGTATGTGTGTGCACATATATACATGTATGTATTGTATATATGTATGTTTGTATTAAACATACACATACATACATATACATATACATATATAATGTATGTATGTATGTATATGCATAGATACATACATGTATACATATAATACATGTATGTATATGTATAGATACATACATGTATACATATAATATATGTATGTATATGTATACATACATACATACATGTATACATATAATACATGTATACGTACATATATACATGTATGTATATGTATGCATATATGCACGCATACTTATATATACATATATCAGACTCAATTACCAAAACACTTTACAGTTGAAGTAAAACATCGACAAGATAATGATTGCGCAATAATATTAATTAAGGGATATGACTCAATGATCAATCCAATCTACCAAGGTTAGAAGATTGAGAAAAATACAGCGTACTAATATGCTAGTTACCATGTTATTTACCCACAATGCTACTTATTTATGACATCATCCTCCACATGATATATTCTCTCTCCAATTAAAGACAAAGTACCTTAGAACCACAACTCAATAAACAAATGAATTGATAATCATCATAGAGTTGAAGTACATAATCAATAATATATAATTTATGAATAACTAAAAGCAAAACCAAATTGAATTACTAGATCGAATCCATTATTTGATAATATCCATCTCAATGTTCAAACAAAGTCCCCTTAATGTTATAATTACATCAAAATTCTATTTAATACTCATTATTAATTATAGAATTTATCAAGATACTACAACCACCATGAACTAATAAGACAAATTGTTATTTTTTTAGGCAAACAATTAATAATGAGAGTGTCGGTTGGGACCAACGACCTTACTGTTCCCACTCCAAACAATTTAGCTCTAAATTTATGCCTAGTTGGCACTTTCTTTCAACGAATTATATGAAAACATTAAGTTGCTTAATATCTTTTGGTCTAGTTCAATTGGTGAGTCTTATCTTCTTATACTCTCTCTCACTACTTGTCTTGGTCTTATCTTTCACTTATTTCAACTTAGCATTGATTGAATTGGAGAAATAATCTTGTAATCTAGAGTAGCACCAAATTCACCCTTTATAAGGAAGAAAGACCAAATTCATTACCGACATCTTCCTAGATTATGAAAATGTGTTCGAATAACTAGGCTACATTTAGCATTGCCATGATAAAAGGTTGAATTTGATAGATGTCTCATTTGTGGGGTTATGAATGATCAACGTGTCCATCCATTAATAGGATGAGTTCGTGCCTTATGAATCAGAATCTCATGCTTGTACAATTCCACCACCACTAATTCCAAGGACATTGTTTAGGCTCATAATTGAAACAAAAGCCTATTTATTTGTGCAAGGTATGTGTTTCAAGTCAATTGGTGCCTCAAATGTGTTTCAATTCCGTTGGTGAGGAAGAATGTAGTTGCCCCATATCACATTATTGCAATGCCTACTCAAATTGTGGTGTATGTGAAAACCCATTATGATATTTTATCTTTTTTGTTCGGAGGGTGAGGCAGAAAAGAGAGGATATTTTGTAATTCCCATCAAACATTATAAGGACAATAGAGTGGTCACAAGGGATGATAATATGCTCACATAAAAAGTGGACAATTGTTTCTCAATACAAGAGAAGTATTTACCCAATGACACTTGGTGTGAAGGGATAACTTTGTGGTCCTAAGTGGCTAACATGTTTAGATTTGTATATAAGCAAACATGCTATCGACACATAGTTGTGGTTAGAATTGTGTTAATTCTTTGTGAGAGAGAGAGGACCACGTGAACATGAGTAAACCCCTTCAACTTAAACATATCATCATATCATTTCCCTAAAAGATTCAACACAATTTGTCTCAAAAGAGGCATAGAGATTTGTTGAAAATCTAATGAACAAAAATCCCATGTTCCCAAGTGCATATATACTTTTGGAATGGGACATGAGTTGACCATTAAAAGGCATGTTTGGTAGGACATGCTTGGGGTGGTAGGTTTGAAAATAAATTGGGTTCGTATGCACAACGTAAGATAATTATGGTGTTCGTAATGTTGAGATTCATGATTTCTACCCCTATACTTTATATTGTTGTGTCGACTGTGTTAAAGTTTATTATTAATAGATTTTTTTTTTTGTGAAGATCTAAATTTGTTTTATTTTTTAATATTTGAATGAATGTTTGGATGATAAAAGAAGATATGGAATGAATGTAATTGAATGTATTTAAATATAAGTAAATAGTAATAAATTATGCAAAATTGTGTTTAGTCGGTTCTAGGTGGGAAAGGAATGGGTGGGAATAAACTAAAATTTCAATTTCAATTTTAAAATGTTGGAGGTCAAATCTGAAAGTGGGGTGGATTATCCTAGTGCAAACTCAACATGTCAAATTTTGAGAGCAACCCAATTCAAATCTCATTGTTCTGGGTCCAATCCATATAGAAAGTTGCAATTCAAAAGTTATGATCAAAATAATGAACATCTATCTTTTAGCCATCAAGACAAAATAAGTATTAGAATTGAGGTTGGAATGAAATGTCTAGGGATAAGTTCATGGATAGACATAATAATTAAAGAATGTATAGGAATGTGGGCAAATGTGTAAAGATGTGGGAATGTGTGTATTAATGGAAGAGTAACAACAGGGGGAATAAGCCCAAGTTTACATAAGATTGTTTCATTTGTGAATATGTAAGTATTAAGACGTTTGCTCAAAATAGACACAAAAATATATGAGAAATGGAATGGTTATGCAATTTTTTCCATTACATGTTACCCCCACTTTTAAGTGCATGTGAATCATAGAATGATAATGCATCTCAAAGTATGAAGCACTCACAAATGTGGACATAAAATAAGTACTCAAACATAAAAGGATACAAAAGGGGTCCATATAAAGTAATGGACTATACAAGACGTCATGATGTAGGTTTGTCCTTTATCATCTACTTTCCATGGGAACCTACAAAATAAAGGAAAAAATGCCATAAGTAGCTTCTATAATGCAAGTAAGAACAAATGCAATCTAAATCTCATTGTCAATTATCATAGCACATAGAGAAAGAGAGATAGAGGGTTATATAAATTCTACTTGTATATAAAGTGGTAATGATATTCTTTTCTTGGTGATGGGTTATAGGGTGCATGGGGTGCATGGCATGTCACATGCTAAAGATGAGTCTTTGTAGGGTGAAAATGTAAAATTGTGTCACCCTTTTGAATAGATTTTCAACACACCTAACTTTAAGCATTTTTAACTAAATAGTCATTTCCAGTCAATAATTTATTCTTGCTAAAATAGATATAGCCAAAACTTTTCAAGTAAAAAGTGTTTGCAATATGAATATGTGGTCACTCTAGTGTAAACTATAATTTAAAAATTATATATTTAGAGAAACTTAATGTTCGCACCACTTCTACTCATAGATATAACATTTTTTGAAAAACCAAAAAACCCTTTTGTAGATCTTAGTGTGTAGATTTTGGAACTACAACTTTATTTGTTTTTTAATTGACATTACTATCTTTTTAATTTTCACAAGTATATCACCAACCCTAAAATTGAAGTTGATTCTATTCACAAAAAAACAATAAAAAGTTTTAACCTTTTTTTGAAAAAATCATTGCACTAGAGGAGAGAATCTTGGTTGAGCCAATTTTTTTCTATCGATAAATACTCATCAAAATGTTAAGGATATGGAAAGAGAAGCAAAAATGGTGTAAATGGGGAAGAATAGTGCACCCAAATTGAAAAGGGTATGTCAATGGAAGTACACTAAGGGGGAAGATATGATGTCCCTAATGTAAAAGGATAGCTCTAAAGAAATGTGATATGACAAGATAGGCTCAATAACCAATTCTAGAAGTGTGGTGTATCAATATAGGTTCAATGTGTAAGTTCTAAGAAAATAATATGATAATATGGAATCATAGAAAGCCTACAATGCCAAAAAAAAAGGTAAAGTATAAGCATAATAATACAGTAAATGTCACAAGTATAAACATGATAACAAATGTGGAAAAACATAAGTAACCATAAGCAACATATTATAGAAAGTGTAGAGATGTATAGCAAGCTATATGATAAGGAGAGATAAGGCAACATGAGAAATTAAAGTGGTGAGGCAAGGACCCTAGCATCATAAATGAATAAAAAAGACAATTAAGTCATAATGATGCTAATGGTGAAGTAGGAAAATAATAGGTAAATATAGAAGCAAATGCCTCCCAAGTTAGGTAAGGTTAGCATGTAATCAAATATAGAAGGTGGAACATGTGAAGCATAATAAATAAGGTATATGCAGGAGGCCAATGTGTAAACAAGGAATATGGATATGCAAGTATATAGTCTATAAAGGAGCTCATGCATCATGGAATAAACTGGGGAGGTTGAACCTTTTCTTCAAATTATCATGATTATCTTTGTCTAATATGTTAATTGTCATCCCAATATAGTCATAGGCATCGTCAAAACTGACTTCATGGGTTCATGCTTCTTCTTATTCTTATTTGCTTACTTTTCTACTTCATGTGGCTCATCTTGGTAAGTAATTAGTTGCACATTAGGTGGTTTCTATAAATTATTTCATGTGTAACCTCAACATGGGGTGAATTATGATGAATATGTCCAATCTCTTGGTGCACATCATTTTCTTTTATATAGTAAGGGTTGTGGGTTTATGAGTATGCTCAGTGTTTATCTCCTCTTTGTCTCTAAGATCTTGAGCTTTATGTTTTAATGTCATGCGTCTATCTATAAATTGTCCATTTATGCAATGATAGAAGCAAAAGTATTTAACCCTGTGTGGTATAAGCTAATGAAGTTATTTATTGGTTTCATAGTAGGTAAGGTAATGGTGTGGTTCAAGAGAACTTGTTCTAATACCATGTTTGGAAGCTCATCTAATGTAGTGAATTTTCTAATTTTATTTGTTTGGAAGTATGCATGATAAGCATCATTAGGTGGATTCCCATTGTCCTTATCTAAATGTGACAAAGTGCTTGAAATACATTGATATAAAAGAGAATTGGCATTTAATAAAGCATGCCTATGCTTACACATGTACAATAGTACACAATTGTGAAAGTGAATGATCTAGGGCATGTAATAGACTAGGTCATTAAATATTGGAAGTAAACTAATGCAGGAGCATCCTTGGGGAATAAAGCATTCTTACATCACCCAAGAATATTTTCTTTGATTGCGATGCAAGTGGAAATGCAATTAGGTAGTACTAAGCCAGGAAGGAAGACCAATATCCTATTTTAGTGAAAAATTGAATGATGCTAGAAGGAGGTATTTAGTCTATGGCAAATAATTTTATGTCATAGTGCAAGCATTAAAGAAGTGGAAGCATTACCTATTACCCAAGGAGTTTGTATTGTATACTGACCATAGGCACTACAGTACTTGAATAACCAAAGTAAGTTGAACTAGAGACACATTTGGTGGGTAGAATTTATGCAAAGTTACACTTTTGTGCTAAAAAATAGGAGTAGGAAGTTAAACAAGGTTATTGATGTTGGTGTAATTAAATATTTAATTACACTTTATTAAGTTTACTTAGGGATTTTTTAAGTCACCTAGGGTTTTCTATCTTGCAATTATAAATGCAAGATATCATATGTAATTTACAATCCAATTTCATTATTGCATCCAATATTGTGAAAATTAATCCTCTTTTGTTTTTTTCTCTTGTAGAAGATAAATCTTAGGTTTTGCAGGTGATCCTAGTATTTTGAGTCAATCAGTGACTCTCACATGGTATTAGAGCTCCAAATCTGCAAGCCCCTTCTCATAATCAAATAAAATTAGGTAAGATCCATTTGTGGGTGTGTTTCTATGTAAAATAGAGCCTTTTACTAGATTCAAAGTAGTCAAATTATCCTTTTATTTGGCTTGATTTGAGATTCATAGCCCAGATTTACAAGGGTTTGAAGAGGGCACTATTTTTGGGATTCAAAGGAAAACTAAATTTTGGAGCTTTTTGGGTCAAATCTAACCCTGCCATCATGCTCAAAAGGCTTGAAAACCCTAAGAATGACTATCCAATCATCAAAATCAGGATCAAGAGTTTCAGAGGCAATTTTTTTAATTTTTGGGTCATGTGCCCTCCCTATCGTACTATATGATTTTAGAGTTTGTGCCCTCCCTACCGTACTGTATGATTTTAGAGTTTTTAAAAAATAAAAAATATATGTTTCAAACATGTGCACCTAGTCAAGTCACACAAGCTACTTTTTAGCCAAGATGACTCCAAAGGAGTCCATGACCCCTTTTAAAGGGTGCCCAAAGATTTAACATGGCCCACAAATAGGCCCAGTGACCCAAAATGGGCATCGTCAATCCTTAGCAACCATCACCCCTAAAATCAACTCCTCCACTCTATAACCTAGCATGCCATCAAGACTACACCCCAAATCATCGTCGATTTGCCCCAACAATCAAAGTGCCACTAAGGCACTGCCCCTATAGTAGCAGGGGCCATTTTTTCACCTTATTTGCCCTAAAGTGGGTCTTTTTTCTTTTTGGCATAACTTAGGCAAACAGAGTTATATTTTCATGAATGAATAGGTGTCATAAAATTGATTCTGAGCACAATCTAGTGGTGTAGGTATTTTTTCTAGATTTTTTTGCTGGTGATATTTATTGATGTTTGAAGTATAGACACCTTTTTATCTTCTGAGCTCATAAATTTTTGCCACAATCTCTAATTTTTGTTATTATTGTAGCATTGGAATGGTATTAAGGAGCTCTACATTGTCGTCCATGTAATTTTTTGAGATTTATCCCCAGGTAACTTTTATTTAGTTTGTCCTTTTTACACATTATGGTTGATAACTTAGGCATACTATCACCTGAAAATGTTCTATTTGTTTTTTTGGGCTTCATTTATTAGCATTAATTAGTATTCAAATTGTTGATCTCCAATTTCATCATTTGAGGAGATATCATGGGTTTTTCGATTCACCCTTCTATGGTAACACCAGAGATAAGGATAATTATGAGTCTTGGTGAAAGGGCATCATGACACATCTCAGGTGGCTTGAAATCATTTTCCTTATCTTTAGGGACTCATACTTGAACTATATACACCTAGGAGGAAATCTGCATGGGGAAGTAATATTGATCATGTGTAGGATTAATTAGTTCTAGTGTTGATTTTGACACTATGTGTTCCATATCACATATTGAGTGCCCACGTGCTCTTTGGACTAGAATTTGGGAGATCTATGGAGACCCACATATTTCTCCATTCCTAGATGATCCTGCTATGGATTGTCACATGTCCCTTGATGATGCAGATTATATACCGTTTGATTATGATGCAATAGAGGAGCTTGCATATTTGGTAGGTCTTGGTAGTTTAGATTACACAAAGACTTCTCTTGCTTCTCCTTCTCCTATTGATATCATATCTTCATCACTTGTTTCTACATCTAAGTCCAGGGTTGCTTCTTTGAGAGCTTCCAGTGATTCCTTGGATTAGGACATAATCAATCTTCTAGAGATAACTCATTGGGATGCATTTCTACTAGATATCTCATCATTGTTTGTATAGTCCCGCATTACAGATTTGGGAGATAATTTGGAGGATATCCAGTTCCTCTTTAATAACAACTTTGATGGAGTTGCATCACCATCATCTTGTACAGAGATTGTTCTTCATCCTCCTATTCAGTCTTAGTTTGACAGTGGATTGGAGACATTTGAGTAGTTTTTAGGAAATTCATTGTTGTCCTTGGATCATGTGCAGAGTTTAAATACATTCATCCTTCTTCCTACATTTGATATCTCAAATGGGAAGACATTATGCACACATCTACAATTCTATTTATTCCCAAGGGGAGGAATATTTTTTGACATTTGTGAATCTTCATCTTCATCCTTTCTCGAGGATCTACCAACACTATAGGAATCATTTTGAGGAGTAGTTGCATGGCCTCTCTTCTCATTTTATTTTGGGAGGGAGAATTTCCTCGCATGGGGTTCCATCCTCACTTCTTGGAGGGTGTCCAAACCTTCTCTCTACATCCTCTCTTATGGGGGTTGTCCATATCTATTGATTGTATCTTCATGATGGATTTAGTCCTTGGGGGGTCTTGGTACTGAGTCCTTCTTCCATCACTTATTTTGTATTTTATCTCTTTTGGAGAGGAGTTTTCTCCCACTGGGTTTTTCTCCTTTTCTCCATTTGTGAGAGATTGTTTGTACAAGGGTACCTAACATGGCCTTGTAGCTGGGACACATCCTTGCATTATTTACAAGTTTTTCATTCTCCCTAAGTTGCAATTAAGGAGGGGTGTTGGTGTAATTAAATGTTTAATTACACTTTATTAAGTTTACTTAGGGATTTTTCAAGTCACCTAGGGTTTTCTATCCTGCAATTATAAAAGCAAAATATCATATGTAATTTACAATCCAATTTTATTCTTGCATCTAATATTGTGCAAATTAATCCTCTTTGCTTTTTTCTCTTGTAGAAGGTAAATCCTGGGGTTTACAGGTGATCCTGGCAGCTTAAGTCCATTAGTGACTCTCATAGTTGATGCATTGAGTATAAGATATAACCTCCTAATAGAAATGAGGGTAGAAGTAGTTGGTTTTGAGGAGCTAAAACACTTATATGAAGTGGATCTTGATTTGGCAAAGGCATGGAAGGCATGCACGGAGCTGATGAGCATGGATAGGAGTAAGTGGTTTGATTATTTGATTCAAAATGAGATGTTATTTAAGGGAATCCAATTGTGTATACCAAGAATCTCCATGAGACAAAACATGATCAAAGAGAAACATTGCAAAGGTTTGGTTGGACATTTTGGGATAGACTAGATAGTTGCCTCACTTAGGGGGAGCTATTTTTAACCAAAAATATGCAAGGATGTGAAGAAATTTGTTCAAGGTTGTAAAACATATCAAGTTGCCAAAGGAAGCAATTAGAATGTTGGATTATATCAGCCACTACCGATACCAAAGAAGCCTTAGGAGGACATAAGTATGGATTTTGTATTGGGATTGCCGAGGCCCGTGGTGTATAAGTTTTATATGATGACACATTTTATCCCCTCTAAGAAGACCAATGATGTGGTACACATAGCAAACCTATTTTTCAAGGAGGTTGTAAGGTTGCATGGTTTACCAAGGAGCATAGTTTTAGACATGGACACCAAGTTTGTGGGATATTTTTAGAGAACATTATGGATAAAGATGAAGATAGATTTGAAGTTCAGTTTAGCATACATCCCTAGACTAATGGGAAAATGGAATTTATCAACATAATCTTAGGGAACTTACTTAGATGCTTGGTTGGAGAGAAGGCAAGAAATTGGGACATAGTCCTATCATAGGCAAAATTCGCATACAATAATTCAATAAATAAGAGTATTGAAAAGACATCATTTCAGATTGTGAGTGATACTAGTCTAAGGAATGTATCAGAACTAAGGGACATTGGTAAGGAAGACAAGAGGAGTTCATAGAACACATGAAGAAGGTGCGTGTAGAGGTAAGAAGCCATCTAGAGAAGATGAATGATAAGTACAAGCAGGAAGCTAACAAAACAAAAAGACACAAATATTTTGTGATGGGAAATGAAGTGAAGATGAAGAATTTTGGTCCTTGTAGAATTGTAAGAAGATTTCATTCAAGAAATGCATATAAGGTGGAACTATCGGAAGAACTAGGTATATCTCTAGTGTTCAACATTGCAGATCTATACTAGTATCATGAGGGAAACTTAGAAGGGAGCAGTATAGAGGATATAGGATAAAACCCCATACCACCATAGCCAAAATAAAATATTGAGGAGATTTTGGATAGTAGAATTGGAAGGAGCACCAAGAACATGCAATGTGAGGAATATTTGGTGAAATGGAGAGGAAGATTAGAAGAAGACTCAAGATAGATTTCTAGGGCTGAGGTAGACCATCTCAATTTCCCACTAGTCATTGGAAAGTGAGGAACTCACTTTTCAATTAACCCTAGGTGTTTGATGCAAGAGAATCCTTGGGGGAATAGTGAAACCTTGCATCACCCAAGAATATTTTATTTTACTTGTTTTGTTTGTTTGTAGGTTTTCATTTACCAGTCAATTGTAGAAGAAGGCACCATACTTTATCACAATTTGAATTTTGGCCTTGTAGTTTTGAAATATTTTTTATAGAGGTATTTGGATGTTATATCCATGTTTGGGAGTAATTGGATACATAGAGTGACATAATTTGATTTGAAGACTTGCACTAAACTAGAAAACTATCACAATTAGTAATTTCCATATTAATAATCAAATGACTATGGCCTAGCATGTAGGAAGACCATTGCGGAAGATTGCAATCAATTATAACTTTTGAATTCAACAAAGTTCATGTTGTAGTTTCATTGAGATTTGTTGTGAATATTGTGTTTTAGTTTTGTTGCATGGTTGGATTGTCCTTCATTGGATCTGAGCTATCAATGAATGCATCATAAACCATCCATAAATATGTTTTAAAGTTCATCATCATCTAGGGTGTAATTTATGTTAATAGCTAATGCTTTCAAAATTGTGATATGCAATCTCTAATTTTCTCATATTTTCTTGCTTCCATTTCATGAGATCAAGAGAAAATGTATTAGGCTCAATATTATAATAAAAATATGTTGTGAAAGGACTAGCCAAATCCTCAAAGGAAGTGATAGAATCATGTGATGGTGAATTAAACCATGTACAAGTGTGTGACCACTTAAATTTCATGGGAACACCTTAGAAAATAATTGGTCCTCATGAAAATAGAGTAGACACCTAACTTGGAAGTATTGTAAATGTTGTGGTGGATCACCTTTACCATCATACTTTGTGAAACAAGGTGCTACAAATCCACTTGGTGCGGGATATGTCAAAATTTCATGTGCCAAATGAATGTGTAATATTGACTTTTAATGAGAACTTTTTGTTTAAGGTTTTATTTAATCTAGACTAATCCAAGTAACCTATATTAAATAATGGTAATTTGTGGGCATAAATATAAAGAAAATAGGAACATTATTTGGAATGCTTTAATTATATAAAAAGAAAATGCAATAATTAAAATGTACTTAGATCTATGTTTGATGATGGAGAATGATAATATTGATGGCACTAAGATATAAATTTCTTATGTCTAGATATGATGAATCTCTTTCAATATTCTACCTCGAATCTAGAATAGTTAGTCTAAGAAATGGAGGGTCAATTCTATACCTTTAAGTCACTTTCACATCTATAGATTCATCATAATTTTTCATGTTGATTTGATCCTGCTCTATGTGTACCTTTTTTCTTTGGTTTGCCTAGATTTCCTTTGTTTTATTTGCCTTCTAATTTTATTTGAAGATTAGTTGTATTTATAAATACCTTTAAATGGTTTTTGGTATGTCACTAAGGGAAATGATCTACTAGGTCAACCCCCCAAAAAATTAGGTAAAAGATTGAGGATAACACTCTTCAGCTAGTGCCACACATATGCTCTTACAATGAAAGTGTAGATCTAGATTCATTTTAGAGCACTAATTGAAGTGTTTCCTTCCATAAATGCAAATGATATTCAAATCAATTCTTAGACATGATGAGGAGATTTGAAATGGATGCAATTGAATGCCTTTAAATACAAGTACACAGTAATAGATCATGCAAACATGTGTTTAATCAAATCTATGTAGGAAGGAATAGGTGTGAATCAACCAAATTTTGAATTTTAAAATGTTAAATGCCAAATCTATAGGTGTGGGGTCTACCTTGCAAGCATATACTTGACTCATCAAATTTTGGGACCAACCCAGTTCAACTCTTGTTGTTTTGCTTCCAATACATATAAAAAATTACAATTTTGAGTAATGGATTAAAGTTGTGATCAAAACAATGGATGACTATATTTCATCCATTAGTAAAAAAAGGTGGTTGAATCAAGATGAGAATGGAATATCTAGGGATAAGTGCATGCATAGGCATAATAAATGAAGAATGTATGGGAATGTGGACAAATGTGGATAAGATATGCATATAAAGGATGTGGGAATGTGTGTAAATGGAAGAGTAACAACATGGGCGAAAGAGCTCAACTTTGCATAAGATTGTGTCATTTTTTGATATGTGAATGTATTAAGACAATCTCTAAAAATGCACACAAATGTAAATTGGTTCAATGACATGGGTATGCAAATTTCATCGTTACAAATATATATAAAACACACATATATAAAAAAAAAATTCTCAAATTTTTAAAATATCATATATTAAATTAATCTACTATTAAAATACTTTACAAACTACCTTTAATTTTAATTTTAATTATCTAACATATTAAACATTGTTTTATATAAGTATTTTTCATAGTTTATCAAACTATGTGATGATTTATTGTTGGTTAATTGGTTTTGATTATGGGGAAACTTTATGGTTAAGTGCACTTGAGTTAAACACGTAACTTCTTAGACTTCAACCAAATAAACATCACTTAATTACAATGAGGGTTAAATAGACCATTTATAGTCATAAATAATATAAAATATAGATCAATACAAATTAACTTGAAATTATATAATTAAATCCCAATAAAATAGGAAAAAATGTTCTCGAATGACTCTCATGCTCACCTAGTTTGTTGTAGGGATATGACTCCCATGCCTTGAATCATGTAGCTTCCCATGTATACTTCTCACTACTTTTCTAGCCACAATTGTCTGCTCTCCATTGTGGGGTTGTGTCTAGTTGTGTTGCTATGTCAATTGGTATTTTTGATGGCTCTGTGGGAGCGATGATGTCTTCCCTTATTTATAGTAGGGTTGCTCCATGCTTGGAAGCTATTTCCTCTCCTCTAGAGTCATTTATGCCTCTGTCTATTGAGGTCCCTCCTTTCTTGAGGAAGGGAGTGAAGTTGAATGAAATGCATCAATTGTTTTCAAATTGATGGCTTCCACTCTCTTTCATGGATATGGTAGCTCAAATTAGTTTGGATGTGGCAAGGAGTGCGAATGGGTTAGAACCTCCTCTATGAGGCAAGTCATGCCTATTTCCTATGTAACTACTTCTCCTATGGTGTCTTTTGGTCAAGAAGTGATCACGGGAAAAGCTTATTTTCCTTATAAGGGTATAATCTACCACTTCAAGCATTTATGGTGAGGCCTCCCTAAGCTACACCACTGGCTTGTGGAATCTTGGGGTCCCTTTATTGATGAAACTATGGAGATATACCCCTATGCTTGAGGTTTATTTATTGTGGTGTTTAATTTTACCACTGATAGGGATGTGGTGCTCAGTGGATGGGTTTGGATGTGGGGTTAGTACTCTCTAGTGCTCAAACCCTAGTTCCCTTCCTTCAACTTGGCTATTGATCACCTAAATATCATGCATGTTTGGATTAGAATACCTAATCTCCCACTTCAATTTTGTCTTAACTCCTACTATGTGGCCATTAGGAATACACTGGGGTAGTTTTTAATGGTTGATCCTAATACCTTGAACTTCTCACATTTGACTTACACTCACATCTTAGTGGATTTGGACATCTCTAATGTCTTTTTAAAGATATTGTATTTTAGGTGGAGGATCATGAGTGGGTTTGACTTTTGGATTACAAAGGTCTTCCATTCTGCTATCGTTGATGCTTCAAAACTAATCATGTGGCCTTAGACTATCCTTGCTCCAAATGCATGGTCAAATGTGTGGCTTCATGTTGGCTAGATGCTCTTTCCCATCATCTTACTATTTTGGCTCTCCTTTTGAACCTAATGAGGTGTCACCTCATTGTTTAGATGATCTTGCTAAGCTAGCTTTGCATGCTCTTGTTAAGCCACTTTTGAATGCTTAAGAATTTTTGTGTTTTAGATCTAGTCATTGCTATTTTGTAGCCCTCCAATGCCCCTTTTGTGCTAATATAGACTACTCCTTGCCTCGACAATTAGTATCATTCTATTATGGCAATAGTTTTTGATCCTTTTCATTACCCTATTATGGAGTGTGATAATGTTTCTTGGATTGTTGTGCAGAGGAGGATGAGAGGCCCTCCAAAAGTTGTTCTAAATCAACACATTGTGTCTCCTTGCGCCCAAAGAGCTATGGGAACTAGATTTGGTTTAGGGACCATCTAGTTTAGGTCTTGTCCTTTGTTGTTGTGTGTCTATTGTGAGGTCACAACTTTGTATCATGTTCCCATGCTGTTTGGTCGGTGCACGTTGGGTCTCTTGGTCTTTGACCCATGGCTATATAAGGGTTTGGGCCCTTTAGAAACCCACCTTTACAAATAATTAAAAAAAGAAAAAGAAAAAAGCTACTTATATATAAATATTTAAAATATATTATACCAAATATATTTTAACATCCATCCTAATCTAACTAGAAATATCATCTTTTCTGAAGTATTTAACGAATGTTAAACATTATGCATGCTACCAAAAAGTTGTAATTCAATTGTTAAGAATGATGACATATTCTTTGATTAAACCATCCACCAAGATTTAAATTTCTTGGAGGTATGATTAAACTAAGTTTGACTATGAATGATTTTGATAGACTGAATTCATTTACTCCAAGAGATACCCACTTATTTTCATAAACTACCACTTTCTTAGAGATAGGTTTAGGTTCTTACTTTATAAACAAGAATGTTTTACATTAAAGGAAAATAAGTAAGGCTCACGCTAGTTTATATCATAGCTATTTTTTTAGGATTTAGAATAGCAAGGCAATCCCTTAGTGGGCTCTCATGTTTAAGTGTTGACATTCCAGATTCAGGAAAAGGTGTGTGACTTCTCCTCAATTCTTATAGGCTTGGAGGATATGGGGCTTCAACGAAGCTTTTGTTCATATGAAGTATGACGTAACCAATATACCTTCTTCTAGACCATTTGTGGTTAGGGTTGGAGTTCGAAAAAAGTAGCATTTGTTTTTGTGTATAAATATGTGATAGGTGAGATGAGGAAAGCCATCTCAGGGAACAAGTCAGATAGTTTGGTGGAAGTATGGCTGGCTCTCATCGGATTTTCCACGCCTTGCTTGCTTTCTTTCTGCTTTCTTATTGCATAAAATATGCAAGTCCATTGTTGATAGGTCTGCAACATGAAATAGTTATATGTTTGGAGGGTATTAATTACAATTAGTACTGAATAAATATTGCTAAAACTGATTTATGATTTTTCCTTTCTTCTTTTTTGTAGATGAAAAGGGTTTTACTGAGAAACAGAATAAAGAACCTGTGGAATTTAATGGTAATTCCCTTAAAGAGGTATGCAAATTCAAGAGACTGAGTTTGATATTTTGATACTGTCTATAGAAAATTTCATTACTTTTTATTGTAATACTAATGGAGTTTTCATGTGGGTGTGGCAGGAGAATATTATATATAGAAGGTTTCTGGGTACTGGAGCAAATGACTATGATATTGGAGAACCCAATCCAAAGCATGATCCTAAGAAGGGAAAAGGCGGCAGGCGTCCTTAAATGGTGCCTACTGTATCAGTTGACATCTTGAGTAATAATACTTCATGCAAAGCAAACATTGAATAAGTATAAGCAATCCAGATTTCTATAGAGATAGTTTAGTATCCAACAATGCCTAAGGATGAACTCTGTAAATCATTTGCAGTTTCTACAATCATATGAAATACAGCCAAATTGTGACTTATTGTGATGTTAGATCTCCATGAGCACTGACATGGTGTAACTGAAACTTATTACATTTTGAGCTCTTATCTTGATCAGGCTAATTTACAGTGAAAGTTTAGAACTGATATTTATATTATTCCAGCACTTTCTGATCTTAGTGTTTAGTTGAACTTTTCCATGGTGCCAAATTTAGTTCTTGCATATGCCAAGGAGAGGCAAGGTTATTTTCTTCTTTGACCATAATGAAGTGAAAAAATAATTATTGAAAACATTGAAGTGTAGTTCTTTGCTAGTCATTAAGTTATTGAATCTTTGCTGTTCGTTGTTATTGGAGAAATGAGTCAGAAATTTATTAAAAAAATTGATTATAGAAAAGGTTCCTCAGTGATAAAACACACATGAAAAGTCTTAAATTTTAATTTTAATTGATTTATAAAAAATAACAATTGTATCATTTTAAGTCAGATTTAAAATTTTGAAAGAATAAGTTTAATGGAGTTTGGATTGAATTATATCTCTTATACTAAAATCAACATTTTCAAAAGAAAAAGCTGAGCAATTTGATTAGATTCACATCAATGACCTAAAAAGCCACAATCCATAACTATGGACAGCATCCACATAATTAATATAATAATAAAAATATAACCAAATCTTATAATGGTTTGAGATCCAACTTTTATTTTGATGTCTTTTTGTTTCCACAGTTGATAAAACCAAATAAGATCCTAAAAATTAGAAAATAAAAGGATATACTGCACTGAATTTATTTAATACGTCTTGAAGCATGTGAGAGAAGGGGAGAATGAAAGCCAGCTCCACATGGCTTTTTTTAACAGTTAGCAGTAAAAATAAACATTTTATTTTGATTATTTAAACACTTTTGGGTGTGAATTGTATAATTGGTGGGATGTTAGATTCTCCTGCTTGAAAGGAGCAGGTGACATGTTCAAACATTCAAATTTTACCAGTCCAAAAACTCTTAAGTTTCTGGTTGTTGTTTAAGCAGAGCTGTGCAGGCTGTGAGAATCTCTATATATTCACTGTCTTATTTGGTTTCCAACCTTGGAATTTTGTTATCTTCTATTCTACTTGCTTCTGTTTTAGCTGTTTGATGACAGAAATAAGCTTTACAGCTTTGAGAGAAAGCTTGGAAGAGATCCTGCAAGAATTACAAAAAGGGCTTACAATCTTGGATGCTGTTTCTTTGTGTAATTTAACTTTTTTTTTTTCTCTTCTTTTTTTTAACACATTAGAAATCACCTATGGAAGATCAAGAGTCACTATTTAGAAATCTACTTTATTTAGAAATCACATCCACATTTTAAGCCAACTATGGAAGACCAAGGGTCACAACTTAGAATTCTACATTAGATGTTCCTATGGGAATTTGAACTTCGGTCTCCACAATGAGAACCCAATATTTTAATTAAGTTCAACCCCTTGAACCTTTTCTTCTTCAATGATCCCTCCTGTAATTTATCAATATCTTATACTCATGCAGCTCCAGAACAAAGTTATGGGGTGGAGAATTAGCTACAACTCTTGAAGCTCTGCTTAAAACATTAACTTTACTATGTTCTGCTATCCTGAGTGATACACCATAAGTTGATCATCACAAGAGCAGGAATAAATACACCATAACTTTTACAGGAATTCTGAGGGACACAATCAGATCTTTTTCTCCAAATAATGTAGCAGTAATAAATTCTTTCTCATGACCTATTACCATTTTCTAGGCATGCTGAATAATATTAGAAAGGGATTTTTATTTAATCTATTTTAGGCCGTTCTTTCCCATATTTTCTTCTGTAAAGAAAAAGGCTCACTGTTCTCAATGATGTTTATGGGAAGGCTTCATTTTTCTGGTTTTGAGCTTAGCTTTTAACGTGGAAGTTGTTGTTTGGGTTAAATTTTCCTATCACACCTCATTTAATTACTTGGATTTAGAAACAAGTTTGTCAATCCTAAAAGGAAAGCCTATATCTGTATACTTCTTCCACTCTACTTAAACATTAAGTCTTTTGTACGCGAGGCTTTATAATACTACCCAATGCTTGAACCTTGTCGTTTTCAAATTAATTACTTGTTCTTAAATGATAATTTGAAAAAAACCTCATAGGACAGTACTTATATCTGACAAATATTGTTTGGGAAAAGAGTATATGAACAACAGCATTTATAATTTTATAATCAGTAATAGCATTTAAAGGTCATTTTAAATAGTTATAGCTAAAAATATATATGGTTTTTTTTTTGGGCCAAGCAGTGTATATTTTTTTGGTTTTTGATAGAGTTATTTTGTGTAATATTTAGGGGATAAGATTTTCAATATTTGTATCTATTAGTTATTCTACAATGCTTTTAGGTATTGTTACTAGTTTCAAAAAATTACATGGATGTGATAATTTAAGAGATTTTTGATGATTCTATAAGGAAAAGCGACTTTAAAGGCATTATAATTTATTAGCATTAATGATTCTATAAGGAAAAGCCACTTCAAAGGTATTATGATTTATATTAGTTTATTAGAATGAAGACCACCACATTACTTTAATAACACCATGTTGATTATCACAACCAATCACATGAAAAACAAATATATATTGGATGTTTCTCGTAAGGGTCAAATTAAAGACAATGACTACAATTGATGCTCTTCATTTTTCTTGTTGTTAACATAATTTGCATTTTATATCTTCAAATATCACTGAAATGAGAACGGTGGTGATATTCTCAATGAGTTGAGAGATTTAACTTAGAAGATAGTGGTGAACATAAAACCAACCCTTGCTACATCACCAATATGTTGGGATTAGCCAAAATCAACAAGCAAGAATACTACCACAAGCTACAAGCACACAATAAGCCAAATAATATTGCCAAAAGATAAATAGAATGTACATAGAAGCCTTTCTTAAATAGGTAAGGATGAGGAGGTGAGATGGTCGAACACAACGACTGAATAACCCTCCAAAGGTGCAACACTTGTCTAGCTCAAGTGACACATGTTTGAGCAAGTGGCAAGTTTGCATGCAATAAGTGTCTCACAAATATAAGAACACGTCTTCACCACATGAGGTGAGACATTTAGTCTAAAATAGCCTAAGTAAACTTAAGCTAAGTGTGAATAGGACTCACCTAGACAAGCTAAAAGCTAACTAGATATATAAAGAACTTTTTCACACTAACACCCCCCTTAAGTGCAACTTAGGGAGAAGCGATACAATGATGATGGGTCCCTGCTACTAAGCCATGTTAGGTACCCATGTACAAAGAACTCTCTCATAAAGTGGAGAAAGAAAGAAAATCAGTGGGAAAAAATTTTCCTCCAAAAGAGAAAAAAGGATAAAATTGTACAAGTAAATAAAAAGAGGATAGAAGGAGGACTCAACATGACTCCCCAAGGATTGCTTCTATCACTAATATACGATAAATGTTCCCCCCCATAGGAGATAAAATAGAGAAGGTGTACTAGACACTATATAAAACACTCAAAGGTGATAGTCTTGCAATCCCTACAAGATCCATGTGTGGAATGTCAATTGCATGCCATGTGGCTACAATCCAAATCCCATGTGAAATTCTACTATGAAGAATCTCTAGAAGCCTTCTGTGAAGACTCTCTGAACTCTGTAATAGAAAAGAATTGATATCGATATTTTTCTGCAAAGAATCTTTGGAAGTCCTCTGTGAAGCAACTCAGAATTCAGATGTAGCAACAGGTGATGGTTGAGGTGATGTGGAAGTGTTTTGGACACAACTCAATAAAATGCAAAAAAAATGTTGAAAGAGCAGTGGAAGTGCTCTTGACACAGCACAACGGAAGTGTTCTTGACACAACTCAATGTGCCCCCCATAATGCAATATTTTTATCCCCTCTGAATTTGTGGCACTTAATAATTGCAGTGCATAAGCAAGTCTAATTGGAATTAAAAAAATCACTTTACAATGATAGTATGAAATGATTTTCAATAGATCAGGCTTGAAAAATAATTCACCTTCTAAAAAAATGGCATTCGATTTTGAGTTGTCAATCAAAAGATACAATAATTTTAGTAGTTGTCTATCTTACTTTAGAAAGGAAGGGTAAAAAATGTGTTAAAATGACATAATTTTCAAATCATCTCGACGCTACTTTGTGAACCAACTTCTCGTCGACTATAAATTTGCCAAATTTCGCCTTTGTGGGTGAAAGTTATGGCAAAAAGAAAAAAATAGCCTCCTTTGGCAAGTTGAGAGCACCTGACATAAAATGTCAAGTTTTGATGGTTTGTCAACTAACCTCTAATGGTTAGCATTTGTTATGGGCAATTTTTTGTGGCATAAGTTAAGTTTTGATGGTTAACTAAGGTCGCTAACTGTTACATCTATTGCAAGTGGTTAAGTTTTATGTTGTTTGTATGGTTTAACCACTAGGGGTTACATTTGATGTGAATGTTACAACAGAGTTAACATAAAAGATTAAAATGAGCTTCTACAATAGCTAATAGTCATTACAATAATGAAGAACATTAAACTGTAGAAGTGTGCAAAGCATATTATAACACATTTATGCTAACTTAAATGGTAACATTCTTCAACCTTTAATGAAGACAATTGGTGATGGTGACTCAGCTTTGGACAGAAGAGTGTGAACCTTCACACAAACTTGTTAACTATGTCCTGCAGGAAACCTCAACATGCAGGGTTGGATGAAATTGTGCCTGTGATGTGTGGAGTCGCGACCAAAGATCAATAATAATGAACTACAGGAGTGAAGAAGCGTCGACCTTGAAGAAGGTTGACTAGAAACATGAACCATTGATTGTAGAGGCTGAGGGGATGGAAAGAAACGACAAGTAGGGCCAGCTTCAGGGAGTTGAGGGCTCAATCCTGCACAAACAAGCAATCACGAGAAAGAGAAAGTATCTATAAACCCAAAAACCACGAACAAAAAACATACACCAGAGGTCATGAATCAGAGGGCCCAAAATTTGGGCATGCGCAAGAAAAAACCAGTGTGGTAGTCGTAAATGGAAAGAATGACAAATGCAGGGACTGAGGATCCCAAAACAGAGCTCAATACTAGGTTGAGGGTAGCCAAAAAATCCAAGGCACCGTCCAAAATAAACACAACGATTGCTTACATAAATCGTGACATTGAAACCATGAGCTGCAACCCTATGCAGGTAAAACATGAATTGGTATCAGAGCTAGGCTAGGATCCCTAAGCCTCTGTAGTGTGGTTTAAGGGGGAGTGTTGGAAATAATCCACACCTGGACCGACAATGGACTGGCCACAAGGGGTGAGTAGCTCAGTTGGTAGAGTACTCCATCAGCAAATGGAAGGTCCTAGGTTCGAGTCTTAGTTGGTCCATATGAGTTGTAGCTAACAACTGGTATGATGGACTATTTTGACTATCTCAGGCCTTCCATACTCAATGGTGATGTCCGTTTGGCTCTATGAGGAACTCTTGACTAGACTAGGTGTAGGATTTGCTATAAAGGGGAGGATTATTCTAGCATGGCTCTAATACCATGTCGGGATTAGCCAAGATCAAAAAGCAAGAACACTACCACAAGCTATGAGCACACAATAAGCTAAATAATATTGCAAAAAGATAAATAGAATGTACATAGAATCCTTGCTTAAATAGACAAGGATGAGGAGGTGAGATGGTCGAACGCAACGACTGAGAAACCCTCCAACTGTGCAAAACTTGTCTAGCTCAAGTGACACATGTTTGAGAAAGTGGCAAGTTTGCATGCAATAGGTGTCTCACAAATATGAGAACACATTTCTTCACCACATGAGGTGAGACAAAGTCTAAAATAGCCTAAGTAAACTTAAGCTAAGTGTGAATAAGACTCACCTAGACAAGCGAAAAGCCAACTAGATAGATAAAGAACCTTTTCACACTAACACAATATCTATTGTGTCCCTTTCTAATATTAGCCCTTACAACTTATATGTATGGTTAGTGTAGTGAATTCTTCACTACAAGTGATGGATTTGTCTCTTCCTCGTCTAAATTATCAGAGAAGGAAAATTAAATTGATTTTATTCATGTCAATGGTACATATATAGCATTTACATATGCACTATGCATAGTTCCACTTTTATTTATTTTCCCAACTACTTGCTCAATCTCAAAACCACTAACATTAACTATCCTAGCTTACCTATTTACTACATTAAATATGATAACACAAATCCTATTCTAGATGATTTGTAGCTTTGACATATTATGTTCCCCTTATTTTTTGTAGTTTTGTGGCACACATGGGGAAGTTAAATAAGAATTGAAGTTCAGAGAGCATGTGCTATTTGATTGTGCTTTGTCAGTCTCATTTGATGACGTGTGGGGCTTCAGTGTGTGAGAATTTAAGTTTTGGTGTTAAGCCCTACCATCGGTCCATGTCCTTTGATATACCCATTTCCTTTTGTGCTAAGTATCTTTTATTAGTGGTATGACCCACCTTTTGTCCTACTCTTTGTTTTTTCCATGTGGCTCCTTGACAGGTGTCATGTGGAATGTTCCTAAGAGTTCAAGAGAAAATGAAGACTATAATTCCCTAGGATCCTCATGAATTATTTCATCTTGTCATGCGATGGATCTCATATGACAATATACAAGGTGTGAGGCTACTTCTTGGTGTCTCTCAATGGTGATAACACTTGACAACTCATTTTTATGTTTATAGTATCTTCTCAACATTCCAACCAGTTCTATGTGTACGTATGCATCAAGTAGGAATATTGGCTTATTCATTTTAAATCTTACCCTATGGTTACCACATGTGCTATATTGATACCCAACTACCTCTTTCAAGCTGCACCATCTATGCCTGAATAATTCACCTACCCAATAATGGCCTATGTAGTGCTAGGAGGCAAAATTCATTGAAGATAGGCACCTTTTTCTCATTTCCAAATACTCCATCTACCTACAAGGGCATTCAAGGTGCTAGACTTGTAGTTGGATCTTTCCTCCCATCTATCTTAGAGTTCAAAATTTAAACTTTTGGTGGGGAAATATTTTTGTGGGTCGGGTATTCTACTATATACCATGGCCTACATGCCAATTTTTAGTTTAGATTCTATTTTATGTAGATGAGATAATGAGCCTTATTTGTAAAACTATTGATAAATAAGGTAAATGGCATAATAAAAATATTATCACAATAGAGATTTAATATGATAAATCACATGATTAAGCCAATAAAAATGAATCAATAAAGAGACAAACATAACAAATGCAAACTATAAAACCATATTCACATGGAGAAACCCTTGCAAGATAAAACTCCACCACCAAAGAGGCCCAAGCTTGTATTAATCTAAAAAGACCATGTACACCAATACACTCACTTATCCCTCTAACGCTAAATCAAAAACATAAGAGTACTTACAAAAGAATATTTCAATCCACTATACCATGCCTCCAATATATAGAAATGTTAGAAACTATAAACTATCAAGGGGTATCCAAAACCATGAGTCAAAACCATAATCCATGGAAAAAATCTAATGCCCCTATGGTCATGATCAAGTATCTTGAAATAGTATGTAACTCCTCTTACACCTCTTAGACCTCTTACACCCTTCTTATGTATCATAGATGTCATATATTATGTCATAGTGATCAAATTGACTAAGATCCCAATCCTAGGCACTTCATGAGGGTATTCAACATTTGTCATAACCACCAAATTGGGAAAATGCTCTGTAACTCCTAATTTTGACATTTTCAATGTAACCTCCCTATTTAATGCCTTCTTAAACAATATTCCAATTATCTTAGAGAATAAATAATAAATTTAAATAATGTCCCTAGTCACACATGTTTACCCATTCCAATATGTATGGATATTGTACATTATTTATCATCAACAACTAAATACAATCAATCAAGGCTTAGGATTGCAAGGTGAAGGCACCCCTTATCCTAACATTATTTTCAATGGCCAACACAACACAATTCTAGGTTGTCACTTACTCATCCAATTGATAGCTCCTCCAAACAAAGTAAACAGACAACTACTTTTGGACCTCATGTTGTATAAATCAACAAAGATTTATTGTGTTGTGTTGGCCATTGAAAATAATGTTAGGATAAGGGGTGCCTTCACCTTGCAATATATATATATAGCAACTTGACCACATCATCAGTCTCATTATACCATATACAATAATTATAAGTCCTTTTGTGACATCATAAATTGCATACCTTGCAATTTCACATTATGCCTTGCACCTACTTGGATGACCCCCTCATGAGAACTCAACCTAGGTCATATCCCAAAAATCAAGTCATTTCTAAAATTCATATTGGAAGATTGTCCATGAACCCCTTATGTACCTTCATGCCAAATTTGGGGTCATTCTCCTTGGATGGCAATGCTATGCATAGACATCTACATGATGTGCTAGCATCTTGTATCATACAGTGCCACGAACTATATGTTACAGTTGCATGTGGTCACCTCATTATGATTAGTGTTCATCTAATGCCTCCCACAAACATATCAAGCTATTCTAGACATGATTCCTTGAACAAAATCTAGTGGAATCCAAAAATATCAAGGGCCATTAGTTACTGAGAAAAAGGGAAAAGGCAAGTTTCTTCTAATAAAAAAGGTAGTAGGATTCCATAATCCAAACATGAATGAATGAAGAATTTTTGAGAACTTTATGCATAGCTGCAATCACCTTCGAGCTTTGCATTTGCTAGTATTGTTTTGAGGTCTATGCACATAATTACTATCACTGGTCCATGTTTCTACATCTTGTTTTGTAGATTCAAACTTCAGGATAGAATAGCTCATGTGAGAGGATTAGAGGCTAGATTTTACCCTGATATTCCTCTAAGTTGCATGTCTTCATTTTCTAAAACACTCCATCTCTACTGTGCATTTTAGTAAGTAGCACATTTGTTTTTTCTTTGAAATCCCTTTGTCAGTTTCCTATGAATCGAGCTCCCTAAGATCCCTGCATTTTTTTATAAAATGCCTAACGAGAACTAGAAGCGAATCTATAGGGAAGCCCTTCCTCTCCACTGAGTATTCCCTTGATTTGATAATCTTGTAAAACCCCTATCCATTTATCTGAACCCATTTTATTTTTTTCATCCTTGTTATTTTGCATACTAGGCCTAGTGTCCTCCCCGTAGACTAGGGAGATGCTCCTAGAATCACTTTGTCACTACATCCTAGCTGTTAGACACATTTAGGATAGGTGTACACACTTTTTTCAACATATTTATCATTTGACTACCCGTGGAGGTCAAAAGACCAAAGTAGGGGTTTGACCATTCTTGACAAACTTCATAGTATTCCTAATCTTCTTTGCAATCTTATTAGAAACAAGTCCTCTAGAGGAATCAAATGCACAAAGGTTTGGTTAAAGTTTCCTTGTCAGCATTTCAATAGATTAATCATTTTATCTCTATATTTTTCCTTTATCATCTAGATATTATGCTTGTGTTTCCTTCTATTTTTGCTATGTAAGATTATCAGGAAACCTCACAGGTTAATCAAGAAGTCTCTGAGGAAGTGTAGATTAAAGTGTCTAGACCCTACTAATTGTACAGTGTCATACAGATGATAGTGTGTGGTGCAAACATCCATGTAATGCATTGGTGTCCTTAGTAGAGGCTCCATCCTTTTGGTGATAGGTTCTTCTATTGGTGTTGTTTCCAATTGTAATTTCTACTTCTCTAAATATCCTCTAATTTTTTGAAAATAGTATTTCTCTCCTATTTGATTATTTCTATTAGCTTAGAAAGGCTATGTTTTCTATTTAATAGCATCCATACCCATTCTACATTTGTAGGATTCCAATTAATCCTAGGAGGAAATAATATAGTTTACAAATTAGCATTATTATTAGAGTGAATTGAATTAAGGTAAAGTTCACTTTTTTATTATTACATCTCTAGTGAACTTGGCGTAAACCTACTCTTTAAAACCTTTCCGATTTCTAGAGCCAAACATATTGCACTATGTGTTGTAGGCTCTAAAAGAATTTATGAACTTTATGACCTAGTCTTTTCACTTTGAAAATATTCTGTGAAGACGCTATAGAAACATGTCAAAATCTCAATCTTTACCCACCATATTGTAATGAAAATTGACATCCCTTCACTTTCATGTGATCCTAGTAGTACCATGATACCTATTCCTAAAATTATCCTTATGTGATCAACCACCATACCTTCTATGTAAACCACAACCTTTCAAACAAACAATCAAATTTTGATTTTGAGAATTCCTTGAGACCCTTGTCTTCCCAAATAAAACATCTAAAATAACGCCTTCAGTATTTCCAAACCTTTTTGACTTAGGAGGGCACTTCTGATATTGTGCCCTCTATCATAGAATTCGTTAGAAAGATGTTGGTAATCCACCTTGAGGGTCTTGACTTAGTGCACGGATTAGACCACACTATTTATAATGGTGTACCTGCTCTAGCTACCTCCCATGAGATTGCCCAAACTTCTCATCATGTCACATGTCTGTAGGTTTCTATGACATTACCTACCTCTACCATTTATATACCTACACCTACACAGATGACCACTTCCATTCCTCTGAATGTCACATTGATGGGAACTATGATGAATCCCATCCATTCTTATGGGTTCATTACCCCTTATTATCCTCTACCAATTTGGTGGATCCTCCATTTCCTCTCATTCTATAGCTATGTAGATCTTTCATGTTCAATCTACAATATTCATACCATCATTTGGAATTCTTATGCCTGTCATCACCACACCCCTTTTGCACACAATAGATCCAGTGGTCAACCACTTCATGCACAGTATTAGTAGTGATGCATGAGCATCCCTAGTTCAAGAGCAATCTTGCATCAACCAAAAAAACATTTGCATTTCAGTTTGTTTGCATTTTAGTTCTTTCATTTTCCCAGTTTAGTTTAGGCATAAGCAGTTCCAACTTGAGGTCTGGTATTGGCATTTCACATCTTGTAGATCTGGACTTAGCACCTACATTCATTCATCTACATCATATCAAGAACTCAGAGCATTTGGATCAATTACTGAAAAGATATCGCTATTAGAAGATCAATTGTTTTCTCATAGCAGAGCATCATGACAGTCTCAGACAATTAGCTGAAGGAGAAGGCTTGCAGATCATTCCTTGACTTGTAGATCTCAATAACACATCATTCAATGTCCTTTAGTTCATGGCTGACCTTCCCCAAGGGTTCGCACGTTGTTACATTCATTTGAGGAAGTGTTCTATGCATTTAGGTCTGACCTATTTGTGAACACGTTACAACTCTTCATTGGAATTTGTGACCTTCCTTAGCCAACGCGGAGGAATCTATTGGTCTGAAAATGATATATATTGATGTAATAGATCCTTAGGAAAGTAGTTATCAAGTTCTCATAATTTAGAAGATTGATAGTTTAGATTTTGTGCGAAGGAGCTTCAAAGCTTTATCTTGCGCATGTAATCAGGCCTATGAGCCCTAATTGTAATCCTGCATGTTGCTGGCTAGATTGTATTTGAATTATATGATATACTGAATGACTGAATCTGTATTTGTTCCATTTATTTGAGTTGTTTCCGTTGTATTTACTCTTGCTGCACGATCCAGACAGTTCATTCTATGAACCCTCCTACCATGACTGCACCATGTGGTATCAGAGCAAAAGTTTGATTCTTTGGAGCAAATTGGCAAAGGGGACTTCATAAGATCTTGTTGTAAGCAAATCCCTGATCCAAGGCAAGTTACTTGTGCGCAACCGATCGTCGATTGAGAGGCAGTTGTCGTTGGTAGCTTGATCTTCAAATTTGAGGTAGTTTGCACTTGATCCTAGGAAGATGTCACCGCGAAGAGTTCCTCCTATTGGTACAATGGCTAATAGAATGGATGAAATGATGGAATTGATGAGAACAATGCAAATTCATTTGGATGTTGTTGAGGAAGATAGGTGAAGAGGATTGACACCTATACCTAATGTTGAAAGCAATGATGAAGAAGAATTTCAATCTGCTGAACAAATTGGCAAAACCCTAGAAGGTGATGGAGAAGATGAATCAGATTAGATAAAGATGTTATGATCCATTTCGAAGATTGGAAAGAGACCTAGAGTTGATGTGCCGAACTATACTAGTAATTTGAATCTTGAAGAGTTAATTGACTGGATAAATGATATGGAAGAATACTTTGAATATGAGGAAATTGAAGATCCGGAGAAGGTGAAATTTGAAAAGACAAATTTGAAAGGACATCCTGCTATATGGTGCAAAGAAGTTTAGTTGGAAAGAAACAGAAGAGGAAAAGAAAATATTACAAAATGGGACTAGATGGTGACAAAGTTGAAGAATCTGTTTATACCTGCAGCTGTTGAAGAGATTGCAAAACCTGAGACAAAAGGAGAAATCTGTGAAGGAGTACACTGAAGAATTTCATAAAATGGTCATAAGGATAGGACATAGTGAAGCAAGCAAGCAGAAAGTGGCTAGATACATCAATGGACTGAGATTGAACATTCAAGAAGAGCTAAGTTTGGTGAGGATGACATCTTCGGAAGAAGCATATTAGTTTGCCCTGAAGGTTGAAGAGAAGCTGAATAAGAGACATGATTAGAGACAGAGAGGCAGAGGAGGTAAATTTTAGAAAGGCAGAACATTTTTCGGATATGATCGACCATTTACAGAGCAGAGCAAGTTTGTCAACCCAGTTAAGAAGGATGATAGAGATAACAATGCTTACTAGAGAGATGACAGAAATTTATACCAGAGAGGAAACCCTAGTGCATGCTGGAATGAAGGATACAGGAGAGAAGGAAGAGGATTTGATAAGAGAACATTTAGAGGTACTTGTTTCAAGTATGAAGGTGAAGGACATAGAGCATTTGAATGTAATCAGGGAAGTACAAGCAAGAAGATAGAAAATAGTGGAAGATCATATGTTGAAGAAGAACCTATTGAACTAGATGACCCATGTTCTGTTGGCAAACCTGAGAAAGGAGAATCATTGGTGATGAGGAGAGAACTATTTCAATCAAAGAGAAATGAGGAACCACCTTAGAGGAAGAGCTTGTTCAGAACTAGATGCAAATCAGGAGGTAAGTGTTGTAAAGTTGTAATTGATAGTGGTAGTTCAGATAACCTAGTTTTAGAAGAGATGGTGACTAAGTTGAAGTTGGAAAGACTGAAACACCTTAAGCCCTATCAGATAGCATGGATTCAGGATTATCATAAGGTATTGGTGAGTGAACAATGTTTGGTGAAATTTCATATTGGATCTTATCATGATGAAGTCTTGTGTGATATTATGCCTATGGATGTTTGTCATACCTTATTGGGTAGACCTAGGCAGTATGATAGAAAAGCTATACATGATGGGAGAAAGAATACATATACTATAACAACAAATGGAAAGAGAATTACTTTGATTCCTTTGGAGAATGATCCAAAAGATGTAGTATGTGGAAATGCTAGAATCTGTTTGGTAGATGGAAGAAAATTTCTGGATGGTTTGAGACATGAAAATATGTGCTATACCTTGATTCCTAAGAAGCCGAAAGAAACTGAAGAATCACAACCAGAGGAGATAAGAGAGTTGATGACAGAATATGAAGACATCATATCAGATAATGTACATAATGGATTGCCACCTATAAGGAGTATCAGCCATCACATGGATCTTATACTGAGAACAAGTTTGCCTAACAAAGCAGTACACCGGATGACACTGACAGAGAATGAAGAATTGAATAGACAGATACAAGAGTTGTTGAGGAAAGGTTTGATCAGAGAAAGTTTGAGTCCTTGTGGAGTACCTGCAGTGCTAGCATCGAAGAAGGATGGAAAATAGAGAATGTGTACTAATTCCAGAGCAATAAACAAGATCACAGTTAAGTATAGATTGCCTTTACCTAGGATGGATGATATCATGGACTGTTTGAGTGGAGCAAGATATTTCACAAAGATAGACTTGAAGAGTGGATACCATTAGATCAGAATCAGAGAAGGGGATGAATGGAAGACTGCTTTTAAGACAAATGAAGGATTGTATGAGTGGTTAGTGATGCCTTTTGGATTGACAAATGCACCGAGTACTTTCATGCGGCTGATGAATGAAGTCTTGAAGAGGTTCTTGGGTAAGTTTGTTATTGTATACTTGGATGATATTCTAATTTTCAGTAGGACAAAAGAGGAACATTTCTTTCATATTAGACAAGTTTTGCAGAGACTGGGAGAGGAGAAATTGTTGATAAACATCAAGAAGTGTAGTTTCATGAAGGAAGAGTTGGTATATTTGGGATTTGTAATTTTTACAGAAGGATTGAAGATGGACCTTGAGAAAGTAAGAGCAATTGTTGAATGGCCTATACCGGAGAGCATTGGAGAGGTTAGATCATTTCATGGATTGGCTAGTTTCTACTAGAAGTTCATCAGAAATTTCAGTTCAATTTGTAACCCTATGACAGAGACAATGAGAGGTGACAGAAAGGATTTCAAGTGGACATCTGGAGCAGACAAAAGTTTTGAATTGTTGAAGCAAAAAGTGACAGAGCAACCTATTTTGGCATTACCAGATTTCAATAAGGTATTTCAAGTTGATTGTGATGCAAGTGGAAATGTGATTGGAATAGTATTAAGTCAAAAAGGTAGACCTGTAGCTTATTTCTATGAGAAGTTGAATGATGCAAGGAGAAGATATTCAATTTATGATCAAGAGTTCTATGCCATAATTCAAGCCTTGAAGAAGTAGAGACGTTATTTGTTTCCTAAGGAGTTTGTGTTGTATACAGATCATCAAGCTTTGTAATATTTGAACAGTTAAGGTAAGTTGAATCAGAGACATATGAGATGGGTAGAGTTCATGCAGAGTTATACTTTTGTGTTGAAGCATAGGAGTGATATATCAAACAAAGTTGCTGATGCATTGAGTAGAAGAAGAAGCTTGTTGACAGAGATGAAAGTTGAAGTGTTGGGTTTTGATGAATTGAAGAACATGCATGAGGGAGACACTGATTTTGTAGAACCTTGGAAAGCATGTAAGGAACCTATTGTGACAGATAGGAGTAAGTGGTTGGAATATTTCATTCAAGAAGTTATGTTGTTCAAAGGAAGTCAATTGTGCATACCTAGAAGTTCAATGAGAGATAATTTGATCAAGGAGAAACATAGTGGTGGATTGGCAGGACACTTTGGCATTGATAAGATAGTGGCTTTGGTGAGTGAAAATCACTTTTGGCCTCAGATACATAAGGATGTTAGGAAATTTGTGCAGAGTTGTAGAGTTTGTCAAGTTGCAAAAGGGAGTAGTCAAAATACTGGATTGTATAAACCTTTGACAATACCAGAGAGACCTTGGGAAGACATAAGCATGGATTTTGTGATGGGATTGCCTAAGACACAAAGAGGACATGATTCAATATTTGTAGTGGTTGACAGATTTTCAAAGATGGCTCATTTTATACCTTGTAAGAAGACAACTAATGCAATGCATGTAGCTGACCTATTTTTCAAGGAGATTGTGAGATTGCATGGATTACCTAAGAGTTTAGTTTCAGACAGAGATACAAAGTTTGTTGGTTACTTTTGGAAGACACTTTGGAAGAAGATGAAGACAAATTTGAAGTTTAGTTCAACTTTTCATCCATAGATTGATGGACAGACAGAGGTAGTAAATAGGAGTTTGGGAAACTTGTTGAGATGTTTGGTTGGAGAGAAAACCAGAAGTTGGGATTTGATTCTTTCACAAGCAGAGTTTGCATACAATAATTCAATAAATAGGAGTATCGAAAGAACACCTTTTGAGATTGTGACCGAAGTGTATCCTAGAGGAGTTGCAGAATTGAGAGACATCAGTACAGAAGAAAAGAGAAGTGTAGAAGCAGAAGAATTTGTAGATCACATGAAGATAGTGCATAATCAGATAAAGAAGCATTTGGAGAACATGAATAGTAAGTACAAAGAGAAGGCAGATGAGAAGAGAAGACATAAGGAATTTGAAGTTGGAGATGAAGTGATGGTGTACTTGAGAAAAGAAAGATTTCCAGTTGGGACATATAACAAGTTGAAGATGAAGAAGTTTGGACCTTGTAAGATACTCAGAAAATTTGATTCAGGCAATGCATATGAAGTAGAGTTACCAGAGACATTGGGTATATTACCTATTTTCAACATTGCAGATCTATATCAGTATCATGAAGCAGAGTTCAATGACAACATGGAAGAAAAATTGAAGAAACAATTACCACAACAAGCACCGGAACAGATTGAAGACATTTTGGATAGCAGAGTTGGACGCAACACTAGAGGAAGACAATACAAAGAATATCTTGTGAAGTGGAAAGGCAGACGGAAGAAGATTCATCATGGATTTCTCAAGCTGGGGTGGACCGTCTTGGTTCTCCCCTAGCCCCAACAAAGTGAGGGACTCACTTTTTCAATAAGCCCGGATGTCTGATGCAGGAGCATCCCTAGTTCAAGAGCAATCTTGCATCAACCAAAAAAATATTTGCATTTCAGTTCTTTCATTTTCCCAGTTCAGTTTAGGAAGTTCAGTCAGAAGCAGTTCCATCTTGAGGTCCAGTATTGACATTTCACATCTTTTAGATCTGGACTTAGTACCTACATTCATTCATCTACATCATATCAAGAATTCAGAGCATTTGGATCAGTTGCCAGAAAGATATCACTATCAAAAGATTAACTATTTTCTTAGAGCAGAGCATCCTGACGGTCTTAGACAATAAGCTGAAGGAGAAGGCTTGTGGATCATTCCTTGATTTGTGAATCTCAATTACACATCTTTCAATGTCCTTTAGTTCATGGTTGACCTTCCCCAAGGGTCTGCACATTGTTATGTTCATTTAAGGAAGTGTTCTATGCATTTAGGTCTAACCTATATGTGAACACGTTATAGCTCTTCATTGGAGTTTGTGAACCTCCTTAGCTGACGTGGAGGAATCTATTGGTCTAGAAATGATATATATTGATGTAATAGATCCTTAGGAAAGTAGTTATCAAGTTCTCATGATTTAGAAGATTGATAGTTTCAATTTTGTGTGAAGGAACTTCAAATCTTTATCTTGTGCATGTAATCAGGCCCATGAGCCCTAATTGTAAGCCCACATGTTGTGAGCCAGATTGTATTTGAATTCTATGATATACTAAATGACTGAATCTACATTTGTTCAATTTCTTTGAGTTGTTTTCGTTATGTTTACTCTTGTTGCACGGTCCGGATAGTTCATTCTGTGAACCCTCCTACTGTGACTGCACCAAGCAGTCTCCAACAAAAACTTGCTTCTCTTTCAACTACTTCCACATAGCCTATTATATCACCTTATCTTTATTGTAGCCCATTGTCTCTATGTATTATAGATAACCCTTTACTTGTAGGTTTTGAAGTCCCTAGATTTGCAAAGTATAATATAAAAGAGGACCCTTAGACACAGTATTAGTGTTCATAAAATTATGTACATAATTCATATTGAAAAATGATTTATTAGCAAAACTCTTCCCACACTCGTTGAAAGACAATGCATTGGACTAGTTTTGTTCACTCCCCGACCATTCTATAAACTCCTTCAGTTAGCTTGTTAATTAGTTCTTGCAACATTTTCAAACAAACATAGGCCCTCAAACCACTTTAACTAATTTAGTTTACTATAAACTAGGGTCCTAGGAGAAGATGACCAACTTCATCTGCTATTAATCATTGTTCTTGCAACTACCCTATCCTCTCCCCAACTCTAATGTCCAAATGGTCTTTATTAGGAATCTTCAACCTACACCTAGAGAAAAGATTCTAATCATGAGATATATCTCTTTTCTCCACTTGCGCATTACCCTCGAAGACTACCAACAATCTCTAGATCAATTTGGTACATCTTCTACTCTAGACACCCACCCTTTCTATTGAAATGCGCCAGACAACTGAGAGGGGGGGTGAATCAGTTGTCACAAAAACTTAAACACTTCTTCACTTACACATTAATCACTTATCCACAATTATTATGATTTAACAATGAATGCATGAAATCAGAAACTTAAACATAGATGCAACATTATACACAAGAGACACCAATTTTTTATGTGGAAAACCCCAAGGTGGGGAAAAACTACAAAGAGGATTAGCTCTCAAAATATATTACAATCTTTGAAAAATGATGTTCAGGCTTGGTCACTCCACGGGCCTAGAATATACTGGCTCACTACCATGAAGTACAGCTAGGTCTAGCAGGCTCATTGCCTCAACCCTAAACCTAGAAAGATTACAATAAGGGTTGTTAAACCCTACTAGCAGCTCATTGCAGGCTCACTACCAAAATCACCATCTTCTTCATGTATGAGATTAGTACATTGAAGTACAATAGTTCCTCTGGTCTACTCTGCCTTATCTCCTCGCCCTTTACCTTATCTTCACATTTTCGCACAAGGACACCTTTTCCACGAGTCAATTACAAGTATTTATACACTTCATCAACCTTAGAATGATCATCAAGGTTGGCATTACAATCATCAACCATTGGAACAATCTCCAAGGTCAACATTACAAACATTTACAAAATAGGTCCTGACCTATTACAACATTATGCAAAGGAAATGAAGTAAAGATGTATGTGGATCATGCCATGCCTTAGCTAAGACTCAAACACAATCTTCCACACCACAACATGCTTCCACAATCTTCAAGGAATCTCTGCAATTACTGGAATTAACCAAGTTGGCTAAGAATAGTTACACACTACATTATCTGGGAACAATCTTCAAACACGATCTCAATTCCTTAACGTGGGCCAATTTCAAGATAGGAATATGATTAGGAGACATCCAAAAGCATGTTATAATCATTAGGAGCAACCGCATGAACCTTAACCACTTTAGCCATAAGAATCTTCTCACCAGAACACACGAACTTCACTGACTATGACTGACATAAAAGAAAGATAGCTTGTACACCACCAAAACGTGAACCACTATAATTGTAGGCACTTATCATCATCCCAGACTTCCCTCTAGAACCGCAAAGAAAAATACTTTATTGTAGAGGAATGCAGAGCAAAATACTTTCTCCCTGTCACTAGAGAATAATCAGAGAAAGCAGGTTTTACTCTGGTGAATGCCACTCTCTTAATTCTTCACACCAGAGGCTCAAACTCTGGATTTAACATCTTCAGACATCCCTTTAAATAACTTCCAATCCACAGACTAATATTTTCAACCAGTGAGAAATGTGGAGTAATCTACCAAACTATTCTTCAGCATACAACTCATTGTCTATACTGCACATTATTGTAACTCACTTGTTTCTTCTGAAGGGGCCAATTTTCTCAATATCCTCAACATACAAAGATTCTAAACAAGTAATAGAATAGGACATACTTGACACCAATGACAACAAAGATATGTTGACATCAATGACAACACCAATTAGGCACATACTTGCAACAATCTCCCCCTTTGTCATTGATGGCAACATATGATGTGAAAAAAATGTAACAACCATCAAGACAGGATTCTCCCCCTTATCTCTTTACACATCTGCACTCTTTCTTTCTAAGTTTTTCACATGAATTCTCTCCCCTCTGACATCAATGGCAAAGGGCACATACTTGCACTCTTTTGCTCTGATTCAATTTCTCTTCTGAACTCTTTGACTTCTCCCCCTAAGAAGTAGCCCTAAAAACATCAATCTAGATCTGAAGAAGCACCACCAAACTAATGCACTCTTGTGCATCTTAGTTTAGAGCAGGAGGGGTAATAACCCCTAACTTTTCTCTGAGATACTCAAAAGTATCCTTAGGCAAAGGTTTGGTGAAAATGTCTATAATCTGGTCTTTTGTAAATACATATTCCAACTTGAATTCATTCTCTGTCACTTTTTTCCTTAGATAATGATATCTTATGGATATGTACTTTGTCCTTGAATGCAGTACTAAATTCTTTGATATGTTTATGGCACTTTTATTGTCACAAAAGATTGCAATTGGATCTTCATACATAACTCTAATGTCCTTCAAAGTCAGCTTCATCCATAATACTTGAGTGCAACTACATGTTGCTGCAATGTATTCTGCTTCTGCAGTAGACAGGCATATTGAATCATGTTCCTTGTTCAACCAAGATACCAACCTTTTTCCCAAAAATAATGCACCTCCACTTTTACTTTTCCTATCATCCACATCTCTGGCCCAATCTGCATTAGTGTATGCACTGAGAGTGAAATCATTGTCTTTTGGATACCATAAATCATAATCTATTGTGCCTTTTAAATATCTTAGAATTCTCTTGATTGCCATCACATGTGACTCCTTGGGCTCTGCTTGAAATCTTGCCACAAGACAAACTGCATGCATTATGTTAGGTCTGGTTTGATTCAGATAAAGTAATCCTCTAATCATAGATCTGTACCTTTTTTGATCTTCCATAGGTGAATCATCATTTTTGCTCAACTTACAACCAGTTATCATGGGAGTATTTACCAGTTTAGATTCATCCATCCCAAACTTCTTTATTAACTCCTTCACATACTTAGACTGAGAAATGAAGATACCTTTATCTGATTGATTATTTGCAGACCAAAAAAGAAATTCATCTCACCAAACATGGACATTTCAAATTCACATTGCATTTCTCCAACAAAAACTGTGCACATACCTTCATTACCTCCAAAGATAATGTCATCAACAAAGACTTCCCCTAACACCAAAATAGCCAAAAAAGAGCTGTGGGATGGGCTGAGATCCAAAATCAATGAGGATAGTAGAACTTTGTGGATTGTGGGGGGAGACTTCAACACCCCCCTCTACCCCTCAGAAAAATATGGGGGTAATGAGGATTTTTCTGACAGCATGGTGGATCTTACTAATTTCTTGGGCCATATGGGTCTTATGAACCTAGAAATCACTAATCAACGGTTCTCATGGACCAACAGAAGATTGGGGGAATAGTTGATTTAGGTTAAGTTAGATAGAGTGTTGGTTTCTTCAAACTGGGGAAGTATACAACACACCTTCTTGGTTGTTCTTCCGCATACCATTTCTGATCATAATGCCCTACTTCTGGACTGGACTGAGAAGAATAATAAGGGCCCTTTCTCATTCAAGTATGAAATTATGTGGGCATCCCACCCAAACTTTAAAAACTGTATTGCTGACTAGTGGAAAGTTTAGATCCATGGGTCTCTGATGTATAGGCTCACTCAAAAACTAGTTCACGTCAAAAACAAAGTCAAAGGTTGGAATAAGTTCTGCTTTGGTAATGTGATGAAGTCCAAGAATCACCTCTCGGAGAGACTGCTTGAGGTCCAAGGAAAAATGGACAAGGGTGATGGGAGTGAAAGCTTATACAATATGGAGGAAGAGTTAGTCAAAAAACTAAAGGACATTACCAGTAAGGAAGAAATCTTCTGGAAGCAGAAATCTAGGGTTCAATGGTTGAAAGAGGGAGACAGAAACATGACTTTCTTTCACCAATCGGCCATGAAACACAGGAAGAGGAATAGCATTACCAAACTCTTAAACGAGCAGAATATCGAGGTGACGGATGATGGGGATGTTGGAAGACTTGCCTCTGATTACTTCAGAAACTTCCTCGCTAAGCAAAACATCAAAGTTGATAATGCTAAAGAAAACCTTCTTCTGGAGTGTATCCCTGAAACTCTTACCGAGGAAAGTAATGTGGACCTGATGAAGCCTATTACGGATGAAGAGGTCAGAGCCATGGTTTTCTCGATGGGGGCCTTCAAAGCTCCTAGGCTGAATGGGTTCCCCCTAGCTTTTTTTTAGGATTTCTAGGATATAGTTGGTTATGATGTTACGAGTGCTGTCAAAGACTTCTTCAGAATGGGGAAGTTTCTTAAGCAGATCAATGCTACGTTCATTGCGTTAATCCCTAAGAAAACCATCACGAAAGTCATGGCTGACTTCCACCCCATTAGTTTGTGTAACACCATTTATAAAATCATCACAAAAGTGTTGGTCCTTAGAATCTAGCCACTCCTGGATAAGCTCATCTCTGATAGCCAGAAAGGATTCATCCCTGGGAGACAGATTCTGGATGCCGCCATCTCGACCCATGAGATCATTCACTCTATGGATAAAAATAATAGCTCGAGCATGGCCCTTAAGTTGAATATATCTAAAGCTTACGATATAGTGTAATGGGACTTCCTGTTCAAGGTTCTCAAAAAGATAGGCTTCAGTGACAAAATTCTCAATCCGATAAAGGAGTGTGTCACCACTATTAAATACTCGATGTTGATCAATGGCTCGCCATGGGGGCTTAATGTAGGGGGATCCTCTATCCACCTACTTGTTTATTATGTTGGCTGAGGTCTTGGGAAGAAATATTCTGTCCCACCTGGACAGACGATCCCTTTCGGGTGTTAAAGTGGCTTCCACCCTGGGTCCATCGGTTGTCCAACAGTTCGTGGATGACACCATGTTGTTCGAGGCGGCTTCGGTGGTGGAGGCTAAGAGATGGAAAAATCTTCTCAACACGTATGTTAAGGTTTCGGGACAATGCATTAACTATGAAAAGAGCAATGTGTTTTTCTTTAACACTAATGGGGATCTGCAAGTCAAGGTTAGAAACATTCTCCAATGCAATTAGGCTACCCTCCTAGCTACCTACCTCAGCTTGCCTCTCACGGTCAAAGATGTGACCCAGTCCTATTGGAACATAGTCTTGGAACGTATTAATAAGAAAATGGAAGGCTGGAAAGGAAAGCTCCTTAGCCAAGATGGAAAACATCAACTGTTGAAAGCCTCCCTTCAAGGCATCCCTACCTATTTTCTCTCTTTGTTCAAAATTTCTAGGTATATGGCAGAGAAACTAGAAAGGATCCAAGGAACCTTCCTCTAGACTGGTGTGGAGGAAAAGAAAAGGATCTCGCTGGTTGGTTGGGATACTGTCTGTCAGCCTAATGCTAATGGGGGTCTAGGGATAAGAAAAATCCAAAGTATGAACAAAGCCTTGCTGACCAAAATAGGGTAGATCTTCCTAAAGAAAGAGAAGGAATGGGCCAGTATCATGAAAGCCAAATACCTGCAGGGTGACTTCAATTCCCAGCTTCTGTTAAGGGACTCCCTTCCCAAAGGTTCAACCATCTGGAATAAAGTGTCTAAAACTAGGAACTCCATCTCACAAGGCATCAAATGGAACTTGGGTAAAGGAGACAAAATTAGGTTCTGAGAGGACAACTGGCTGAGGAAGGAACCCCTGGGGAAAGGAAGTAATTTTTTGAGGGCTAGAGCGGTGACCTATTTTGGCACCAAGGTGAGTAACTATCTGACCAACCATCCCCATAGACAAAGAAAATGGAAGAACTTATAAAAGTGTTGCACCAACCATAACGAGTTGTCAGATTATCAGTCTCTTCAGTAGAAGCTGGAAAATGATAGAATTCCAGTGTTTCAAAGAGAGGATGAGATGCTGTGGGGTCAAGATCAAAAAGGTAAGTTCATAGTCAAGTCGGCTTACCATATGCTGTCTAACGGGGGTCAACCTAATCTGTACTGGAAAAAAGTCTGGAATAGGAAGTTATTACCCAATGTTAACTTCTTCTGGTGGGTAGTGACACACAACAAAGTCCTTTCCATTGATAACCTTAATAAAAGGGGGTTTCAATTGGTTAACAGATGTGTACTTTACTATCAAGAGAAAGAATCCTTACAGCATATGTTCCTTCACTGTGAGTTCTCAAAACAAATATGGGGAAAAATGCTGCAAAAGCTCAATCTGGAGTGGATCTTTCAGGACAATTTGAAGGACTTTGCTATGAGTTGGTCCTCTCCTTTCTCTCATCCTAGAATAAATGAGCTATGGAAACAAATTCCCCTACACTTGGGTTGGAGTGTGTGGAAAGAGAGAAACAACTATATTTTTAGAGAGAGTGCCTGTAATTCTGATGAGGTTTTCTTGTCTTTTTGTAGGGCAGTTACGAAAAATACTTCTTCCAGCTCAATACATGTGGCTGAGCATCCCCCTACTACTATTGAAATTCAAATTGCCAAGAACTGGTAGCTAAAGGAGGATATGAGAAAAGTGGACACCTCTAACAAGATGGCTAGGCTTAGCACTCTCTGGAGGTAGCCCCCCAGAGGGTGGATCAAACTTAATTTCGATGGTGTGGAAAAAAAGATATCTAGGTCTGCCAATCGGGGGGTATTTTCAGGGATTTCCTTGGAACCCCCATTGTTGCTTATGCTAGAGGAATTGGGTAGCAGTCTAATAATATGGTGGAAGGTCTAGCTCTCCTTAAAGGTCTAAAGATAGCCCACACTTTGGGTATAAACAACCTCCACGTGGAAGGAGATTCTAAGTTAATTATTGATGCAGCCATGAGAAGGTCTAAAAGTGGTTGGAAGTTGAAGAGCTTAGTTGAAGACATCATCTTCTTACTGGCTGACTTCAACCAGATGTCAATTGGCCATATGTATCAGGAGGGAAACAAAGTGGTTGGTGCGATGGCAAATTTAGGGTAGGGAATGGACATGTGGCATTGTTGGAGAAATGAAAAGACTCTCCTACGCCTAATTCAAAACCTCATTAAAGAGGAGTTAAGCCTGACTCTCAGTTTCTCATGAGATCTAAAGTTAGGGAGAGAGGGTGGGACCGCCGGAGTTATAGGATCTTCAGATAGCTGGACAGTGAGCACAAGTTGGAGGATGACATGAAGACCAAGTGCTAGCTCGACATTGAGGGGACTTGTCATTTCAACAGTAGCAGCGTTGATAACAAGGTGAGTTGGCAACTTGAGGAAACCTTTCACACGCCGAGCCATGTAAAAACCCAGCTTCATAGCTTGGGAAAGCCCATCTTAAGATTTATTGATGATCTTATGAAGCTTAATAATGATGATCTGAAAAGGTGTAAATGTGCCCATCTAGAATTTTTTAGCAAGTATGACACCTTAGGCGTGGGAAAAGATGGTATCATTATTACCTTCAGATTAATTTCTATTATCTCTTGAGTCATTAACAACAAACCTATCAAGAATTACACTAAGACGGCTCTCTGTGTTGGGTTTGATCTGATAATCGATTGTATTGTTTACTTGTTTGATAGTATCATGGGGAGAGATAGGTCTCGGACTGAACCAGAGATGTGCGAGGAATTCAAAAACAATGAGATGATATGGCATATCTGTTAGGAGGGTGGGGTCACCTCCTACCTGGAATGCCTTCAGGACTACAATGAGAATCTCTCAGTTCAATTTCTACAGTCTTACAATGGCAGAAGGGTTAAGGTTGGCAATGTGGAGTTTGAGGTCTTTGAAGAGGTGATTAGAATGGCTACTGGCCTGCCTACAGATGGGATGAAGCACCCTAGGAAGAGTAAGGTTTCTGACCCTGATGGCATGAAGCTTTTTCTTAACAAAAATAAGGTTCTGAACAGTCTGTAAGGGGGTTTTGACTACCAGCTTCTTCCTCTGCCATGGGATGAGATATGTTACTTGATTATGAAGTATTTACCCTGGAGGGTAGGTTTAGGAGGTTCTTTCACTACCATTTTGCTCTGCTTAATCACTTTAGGAGGAGTAAACATATTAGCTTCCCCTTCTACTTGCTTTCCTCCTTAGAGTCCTCCATTGCGGCTGCCAAAGAACAACATGCTCTTGACCCCAATAAACCTGAAATTCCATTGCACCAAGGTCTCATCATGAGACTATACAAGTTTCACCTTACTCTGTGCCTGCCAAAAGCTCCTACTCCTATCAGGATTGAACCCCATAACCCTCCTCTGTTTAGGGAAGGCGCAGTCATCATAATGGAAGTTACCCCAGATTCTTATGCTAAGTCTTTTAAACCTGGTAAGAAAAAATCCAAGATGACTAATAGCACTGAACCCGCCACTGAGGACCTCACCCCCACTTCTCCTACTACTACCCCGACAAAAAGAAAAATCAGTTATGATAACCCTTCCCTGCCCAGTAAGAAGAAATGGGGAGCCGTGGAAGAAGGCTATGAAACTGCTAGTGAGATTAGGACCTTGAAAGCTACCTTAGTGGTTGAAGAAGTTAGCACTGAGGAAGATAATGAGGACTCTGACAACACTAAAGAGGAGGCTTATACCCCCACTAAAAGAAAAATGCGCTACTCAACTACTAGGAGGTCATCTAGGTTGGCCGCTAAGCCAGCATCCTTAGCCAAGGGGAAAGCGACAGTGTCTGAGAAGGAGGAGGTTGTGATTATGTAGGTAAAGGACCAGCTGGAGGGGAAGAATTCTGAGGTTAAGGAGGATGCGCAGGGAGAGGGTAACTCTGAAGAAGGCAACAAGAAGGGCTCTATGGAGCTCTATGGTTTGAAGTCAAGGGCTATTATCAACATGGACATTGTGGTGGAGGAGACTAAGCAAATGGGTGATGACATTTATGTTAACAAAGGCAACAAGATTGAGGTGCTGGATGCTGGTGAAGAAGGTCCCAGCAACTTCCCAGATTTTAATGTGCAAGGCTCGGATACTGACAGCACTGAGGAGAAGATCAAAGTGACTAGTAAGAAGAAGAAAGTCACTAAAAATAACAAGGGCAAAGCTAAAGAGACCCTGGAGGAAAGGATGGCCCATTTGGAACAAAAGTTTAATACCCTGGCCAAGTTCTCTGCCAGGGTCATGCACAGGTCCTCCATGACTCTGTTGGCTCTCCAGAAGAAGGGTCTGAAAGACCAAGAGAAAATGGACATGAAGATGAAGAAGTATGAGGACGTGCTCCAGTTCCTTGTTGATGACTGGGACAAGATGTTCAATTATTCGTTAGTGGCTGGGGGTTGGTCTACTGTCATTTTGTTGTCAGTCTACTTTCTCTGTGGCGTCCTATTTCTCTTATGCTTTATTTACTGGTTCTATTGTCTTTTGCTAGGTTGCTTAACTTTAATGATTTTTTCTAAACTATTCAAGTTTTGGTGAGCCCTTGGTGGCTATTTTGTTATGGGATCGGTACCCTTTTTTTCTGCTTATCTTATCAAAAACAAAGACTGCTACAATTAGGATTTGTTCATCATTGATCTTGAAGTAGAGATTATTGTCTGTAGTACCTTTACTGAACCCTATATGTATCAGATACCTGTCCAATTGTGCATACCATGCCCTGGGGGCTTGTTTTAATCCATACAAAGCCTTCTTCAATTTGCATACCATGTCACCCTAATCTGATGACTAGAATCCTTCTGGTTGTTCAATATAGACTTCTTCTTCCAACTCTTCATTCAAGAATGCAAACTTTACATCCATCTAATATACCTTAAAATCTTTGTAGGCTGTAAATGCCAGAAACATTCTTATGGCTTCAATCCTTGCCACTGGTTTAAATGTTTCCTCAAAATCTATTCCTTCAACTTGAGAGTATCCTTTGTATACCAACCTTGCTTTGTTTCTTACTACTTCACCATTCTCATTCATCTTGTTTCTGAAAACCCACTTGGTACCATTTACATTTTTGTCTGTTGGTCTAGGAACAAGATCCCAGGTCTAATTCTTCTCTATCTGCATCAATTCTTCTTTCATAGCCTTTACCCAATTCTCATCATTGCAAGCTTCATTCACAGTCTTAGGTTCAATCTTGGAAATCAGACAGAAATTTACTTGTTCTTTTGTAGCTCTTCTTCTGGTCAGGATTCCTTTACTTTTATCTCATGATTTGATCTTCAGAATGATTAAGTTTTACATACCTTGGTGTCTTGGCAGTGCTTTCCAGATCATGATCCTCTTCATCTGAGTTGTCTTCATGTTGTACCACTTCTAAAACATCTAGTTTATCTGATTCATATCCACTTGATTCTGGAGACCTTTCCTTTCTTTCATCAACTTTGACATTTGCACTCTCAATGATCTTATTTATCCTCTTACTATAACACCAGTAGGCCTTGCTCTTGGTTGAGTAACCGAGGAAGATTCCTTCATCACACCTAGCATCAAACTTGCCTAGATCTTCTTCTCTTTTGATATAACATTTTCTACCAAAAACTTTGAGATATTTCACAGTAGGAATTTTACCATACCACAATTCATAAGGAGTCTTAGAACTATTACCTTTGACTTGGACTCTATTTAGGATATATATATAGCAGTGTGAATTGCCTCTCTCCAATATACTTTCAGAAGATCAACTTCCTTCATCATGGTTCTAGCAGCTTCTTGAATTGTTCTGTTCTTTCTTTCAATGACTCCATTTTGATGTGGAGTTCTAGGTGCAAATAATTGTCTCTTTATCCCATGTTCTTCACAAAAGAAATTGAATTCATTTTATGTGAACTCTCCTCCTCTATCAAACCTTAAACATTTGATCTTCAAATCCATCTCATTTTCAACCATTGCCTTAAATGCCTTGAACTTATCCAGAGCTTTTGATTTTTCTTTCAAAAAGGTAACCCAAGTCATTCTAGAATAATCATCAATAAGCAACATGAAATACATGTCTCCTTGTAAACTTCTTACTCTGGTAGGTCCACACAAGTCTGTATGCACTAGTTCTAGTAATCCATCAACCGAATGGTCCTTGCTTTTGAAACTTGTTCTTGTTTATTTCCCAAATTGACATTCCTTGCAAATAGGATTAGCTGGCTTCATAAGCTTGGGTAAATCTCTAATAGCCTATGTACTACTTATCTTCATAATGTTATCAAAATTGATGTGACACAACCTTCTATGCCATAGCCAACTTTCATCAGTCTGAACCAACAAACAATAATTATGAGTTCCTTTTAAGTGATAGATATTACCTCTGGTCTTCTTACCAATTGCAATGATTGTTCTGGAGCTTTCCCTGATCTTGCATCCATTGTCTTTGAAGCTTAGGTCATAACCTTTGTCATACATCTAACCCACACTCAAAAGATTGTGCTTTAATCCTTTCACATACATGACATCTTTAGTATTATGCTTGCCATCAAAAGAAATAGATCCTTTTCCACAAATCTTACCAGTTGTATCATCTCCAAACCTAACCAATCCACCATCATATCTTTCCAAACTCACAAACTTACTTTTGTCACCAGTCATGTGGTGAGAGCATCCACTATCAATAACCCATTCATCTTTGTCTTCAACAACCGGAGCAGCCAAAGCACTTTCCACTGGTTTTTCTTTCTTCACACAGCTAGCAAGATTAGTAGAAACAGGTTCTTCTTTAATAGCAATAAACAAGCATTCATTACTAGAAGTACTAGCATTATTTAGTTCACCATTATCTGATACTCCATCATCATCAAGATCTTCAACATAATAACATTTCTTTTGGATCCTAGGCTTGTTCTCATATCTTTTCCTAGTTCTTTCAATTCTTTCAGGACATATGGAAGCATAGTGGCCTACTTTACCACAGGAAAAACATTTGAAAGGAAATTTACCTTTAAACTTACTAGATCCTATTTGTAGTCTATCCACAAAGTTGGCTTCAATTTCATCAAACTCATCATCTGATTCTACCTTGTTTTCTGATCTGGAGGTTTTCCTAGAAGTACTCGCTTTGAAGGCAGTCTCTACTTTTGGCAAGGAATCACCAAACTCTCTCATTTCAAAGATAGTAAGCTTACCAAGCAACGGATCTCTGTCAATATCTTTTACTTGCATAAATTATTCAATTGCAGTTACCTTGTGACTGTAGGACTTTGGCAATGATCTGAGAATTTTCATTACAACTTCCTTATCACCGAGAGTTCCCCCCATACCTTTTATTCTAGTGACAAGTTCATCAACTCTTTGCATAAAGGTTGTTATGTTTTCATCTTCATTCATCTTCAAACTTTCATATTTCACTTCCAGACTTTGTAGCTTGGCCTCCTTCATAGATTCATCTCCCTCATACAGATTTTTCAGCTTTTCCCATACCTCATTTGTAATTTCAAGATCCACCACTTTTGTCAGTACTAAGTCATTCAATGAACTTAACAGAGAATCTTTTGCTTTAACATCCACTTCATATTCCTTGATTTCATCTTCATTCATCAAACCATTTTGAGGCAAGGTGTATTTTATTTCTACAGCTTTCCATACTTTGTAACCAAGAAAAATAAGATGACTTTTCATTCGTGCCTTCCAAAGAGCATAGTTTGTCCCATCAAAATGCCACGCTTCCTTCTTATAAGACATTTTGGATCTTCCTCAAGATGTTAGACTTTCTTCAGAGGAACTTTTTCTGATCCCAATTGTTGAAATGCACTGGAAAACTGAGAGGGGGGTGAATTAGTTGTCACAAAAACTTAAACACTTCTTCACTTACACATTAATCACTTATCCATAATTATTTTGATTTAACAATGAATGCATGAAATCATAAACTTAAACAAAGATGCAACATTATACACAAGAGACGCCATATTTTTACATGGAAAACCCCAAGGTGGGGAAAAAGCATGGAGAGGATTATCTCTCAAAATATATTGCAATCTTTGAAAAATGATGTTCAGGCTTGATCACTCCACGGGACCAGAACATACTAGCTCACTACCATGAAGTACAAATAGGTCTAGCAAGCTCACTACCTCAACCCTAAACCTAGAAATATTACAATAAGGGTTGTTAAACCCTACTGGCGGCTCACTGCCAGGCTCACTACCAAAATCACCATCTTCTTCATGTATGAGATTAGTACATTTAAGTACAATAGTTCCTCTGCTCTTCTCTGCCCTGCTCTGCCTTATCTCCTTGCCCTTTTCCTTATCTTCACATTTTCACACAAGGACACCTTTTCCATGACTCAATTACAAGTATTTATACACTTCATCAACCTTGGAATGATCATCGAGGTCAACATTACAATCATCAACCATTGGAACAATATCCAAGGTCAGAATTACAAACATTTACGAAATAGGTCCTGACCTATTATAACATTATGCAAAGGAAGTGAAGTAAGATGTATGTGGATCATGCCACCCCTTAGTTGGGACTCAAACACAATCTTCCATGCCACAACACACTTCCACAATATTCAAGGAATCTCCACAATTACTAGAATTAACCAAGTTGGCTAAGACTGGTTACACTCTACATTATCTGGGAACAATCTTCAACCAAGATCTCAATTCCTTAACGTGAACCAATGTCAAGATAGGAACATGATTAGGAGACATCCACAAGCACATTATAATCATCAAGAGCAACCGCACAAACCTTATCCACTTTAGCCACAGGAATCTTCTCACCGGAACACATGAACTTCACTGTCTTCGACTAACATAAAAGAAAGATAGCTTGCAGACCACCAAAACATGAACCACTACAATTTTAGGCACTTATCATCATCCCAGACTTCCCTCTAGAACCACAGAGCAAAATACTTTATTGTGGAGGAATGCAGAGCAAAATACTTTCTCCCTGTCACCAGAGAATGATAAGAGAAAGCAGGTTTTACTCTGGTGAATGCAACTCTCTTAATTATTCACATCGGAGGCTCAAACTCAGGATTTAGCATCTTTAGACATCCCTTTAAATAAATTCCAATCCGTAGACCAATATATTCAACCAGCGAGAAATGCAGAGTAATCTACCAGATTGTTCTTCAACATACAACTCACTGTCTATACGGCACTTTACTGTAACTCACTTGTTTCTTCCAGAGGGGCCAATTTTCTCAATATCCTCAACATACAAAGCTTCTAATCAAGTAATAGAATAGGACATAGTTGACACCAATCACAACAAAGATATGTTGACATCAATGACAACACCGATTAGGCACATACTTGCAACACTTGCTAGGCCTTCAAGCAGTCAAAACACAAAATTAAAAAAGGGAACCACTAGTTTTCTAAAAAACACATCTTCCATAGTTGTTGGTGATAATGTGTCCACCTCTCCTATATTGAAGGTCATGGCCCTTAGAACCGCGAGGAAAAAAATTAGGTAGTTCACCCCATTATCGAAGCCTTTGTAGTCTGTGTTATAGTAGATCCTTACCCATAACCTAGTGTAGCTACTGGAATTGTTAGGCCTCTTAACCTGATTAAATTACTTCCCAACAAATATGATGCAAAATATTTTTGTCAATTTTACTGGATATTAGGACACGCCACTGAATGATGCATGTGTCTCAAGCACATTGTGTAGGACCTCATCGATTCTAATACTATCCAGGTCTTTAGAGAAGGTGAAAAGGGGAACAATTATGTGGCCAAGCCTAACTAGAATATTCAAATATATACAAATCCATTTCCCCTACACTCTTCCAACTTCATAGATTTAGATGCTTCATTGCCTAAGTTGGAAGAAAAGGTTAGCTCATCTACTCCATATTTTCGTGCTATAATTGGAGTAGTGGACACCCAACCTTTGACACCTCAAGAAAAAACCACTGCTAGATCCATTATCATATTCTCCCTAGCTGACATTATCCCAAATATGCCAAATGACCCTCTCTATATTGCCACTCGGGTTAATCAAAAAGTTGTTCATGGCACTTTGATGACCCTGTCACCACTATTAGCATCATCATTGAGGAGTTCCTATTACCTAGATTTCACTACTAGATCAATCAGGTAGAGCTTTTCAGTTTTTGAAGGAGAGAAAGGTACATTCTTATTTCTACTACATTATATCCATGTACATATTTGGTACAAATTAAGATTACAATGTATTGTTGCATTTAGATGCATTTCATATTTAAGAGATTGTATAAATCTTTTAAAACACCAGCAATTTGTATTAAAAAAATAAGTGTATAAGGTCTCACACAAGCCGTGAGACTAACTGTTTCATTGCAAATGAAAAAGACAAACTATACATTTATAAAAGAACTAAAAGAAAAATATGCATATGAGATAGGGTGACTCGTCATTGCCTTAATGACGAGCCTTCATCCTGTTGCCATGTCTTGTGTCGTCCTGTATTGTTTGTGTGTCCTGCATCCAACCGCTATCTCCTTGCCACCCCTAGTTATCTGCATAAAGTTTTGGAAAACTAATGTTAGAGCAATGACGAGGCATCATACATCATATGATATACATCTATAAATATACAATTTGTTTTTTAGATGCAGTAAACTAGTTAGTGTCACAGAGACCTCTAAGAAGACAAATCAAGAATATTGATTGCATGTCCTTATTCTTCTTCACATGTTTGCTTCATGTACAGATACAAGTGTGTTATGTTTCTATTTAATTCATCAGGTTACATTATGAGTGGAGGAAATGTGGCTCCCACAAGGGTTGACACAGCTCATAGACCTTACAGAATATTTCAAATGCAATATACAAATGCAAGAACATAGTCTAAGAAGCATATTCAGAAGGAAGACCATAGCTATCAAGAGCAATAACAATCAGCAGGAAGGCAATCATAGGGGCATCCATGATAAAGACAGTCATGAAGGAAAAGAGAGGATGGAGTAACGACCACACATCAGCAAGCATGCTGCCTAATTAAATGAAGAGATGAACAGCAATAAGTGTTGTCATAGCATAAAATGGAATAATAGACTATCATAATAAATGGACAGCAATCATGTAGGACAAAGGAGCAGCAAAATCCATGTGGACCATGACATGCAAGGTGGTGACAGTAAAGCAACATCAAGGAACATGCATGACAGGAAATGAATGAATGGGACAGTCAAGTTGCAAAGAACAGTCATCTTCACTCACCTCTATCAAATTATTGTCACCTATGATATCAATAGCAGCCACTAGCATGAAGACAACATGAGGGTATTGTTTGGTGCATAAAACAATGTGAGAGAAATACAGAGGTCAGATTTGCAAACTAATACAAGGTTCATAGTCATCAAACCCTATGAAATGCAAGAGTATCATGACAGTCCGAAGAAGAAGATGCTCAAATAGCTTGTGGGATTGATAATTTAATGATAGCTGAAAAGAACTCAGACTTTGTACAATTTACTCACTAACACTTCTTCAATCAGAGAAACACTCAAGGCAAGCAATAGGATACTATACAACAAATTCCCATACAAGATGTGATATCTCTTCACACCAATTGTTTTATCCTCAGAAAACTTTGTTTAAGACTATGTCTTCTCATTGTCTCGAGAAGGTGGAGCTCTATAATGGTCAAAATGCTATTGTGGCTGTTAATGTTCATTATGGATATAACCAAGAAGACTCTCTAGTTTTAAACCATGCCTCAATAGATCGAGGGCTGTTTCGAACCATGCATTTTCATACATTCACATCAGAGACAGACCATGATGACAGTGACTCTAAAAGTCCATCAAAGATCAGAGTAGATTTTGGAAAGCCAAACACAGAAGACCGTGAAAGGTAGGATAAAGTCCATTATATCATATAAACGAATCACAAAACTATGAAAATTAATTTTTCATTAAGCAGAGAGTATAGGAGCAGCCACCATAGGAGTAACTCTGTTAGCAAGTTTGATAATGTTTGCAACAAGTCAAGAACACGTGCATCAGTCATAAGGCAAAAGGGGTCATCATGTCTCAGAGCTTCCAGAAGTTGAGGGAACAACCCAAGAGACTATATTAGCATGAAAGTAGAGTGCTACAGTCATTGTGCTCAGAATATTTGCAAGCACAAGGTGGTTTAAAGGGGCTCGAGTTAGCAATAGAGGAAATTAAAAAAAAAAGGCACTTGATGTCCCTCAAGAGGAGCATAATAAAATTGTGCAAGAGCTTGAAAATGACTTCAGATAGATGGTGACAGAAGACTATTTTGTGGTCTGTGGAAGGTCTTGATGGAGAGTGGCATGATGCACATAGGTTATAGAATAGTTGTAGCAAAGAGCAAATGTGAAGGTAGAGTCCTCATGTTTGAGGAGGTTAAACATGCATACTAACATATGCTTTTAGTCCTAAGAATTCAAGGGGAAGCCTCATAGGGCTGAAGAATGATCATACATGGAAAGCAAAGAAGATCTAACTCTGCTATCAAAGAAATGATTGTCCCAAATGCCAGCAGTTATCAGTCTCTAAGGGCAGTCCACAAGGAATAGTTAATAGAGAAGCCTTCATGTTTTGTAAGAAGGATATGTCGTTAAAAGAGGTTTCCAGGAGACATCCATTAACAAGGTTAAAAGACAATCATGGAAGTGACTGTCACAAAAACAGTCATAGTAAGGTACAGTGGTCAAAATGATTGTTAAAGTAGCAGCTTGTGACTACAATTATAAGGCATGCAAGTTATGGAGATCATAGTGAATGAGTGATCCATCTTAAATGATAGAGAATGTAGTGACAGTATGCAACAACTAGCTATGGCAGATTCAAGGAATAGTTAATAGAGGAGCCCACAGTCATCAACTTCAAACAAACCCATAGAGTCATCAATCAATAGAAGAATGACAGGTCTTTTATAGGACTTATTGATAAGAGACAGTGATAGATGTGTGATGTCATCATTCAATCCTCATACATTGATGGTAAATGGTTTGAAGATCTATCAAAGTCTACCACGAAAATGAGAAGGAAATCATTAAGCATAGATGCAGTAGTCACATACAAAACAGTTGTCATAATGCATTTGAGAGCATCAGAGTAGTTCTAATGATCTGTCAAGACTTGAAAGCTTTGCCAAACAATCATGAAATATGTCAAACTTAGTGGATCCCTTTCAAGTTTTAAATGAGGTTTGTAGCTGTCATAAAAGAGCAACAGCAATGGCTATCATCAAAGGAACAACTCAAAATGGTAGTCATAAGTTTGCAGTACCAAGAAGAGTCAGAGAAAGACGTACAGGAAGGTACAGTTCAACTACAAAGGGGAACAGTCATGGGACTGTGTTGGATAGTCATTTTGATAGTGTTAGACAAAATAACAAAAGCATGTCATATATACAATCATGGAGACAGTCTACAGAAGGAGGAAAAGCTATGACAGTAGAGACATCATGATGAACAAAGGTTTGCTAGGTACACATAGGCCTACAATAATGGTTTGAGATCATGATCCAAAAGCACAAAGACATCTTGGACTGTCATAAAATGAGAAGATGCTTATTCAAGTGTCCTTAACATAAATCCAGTTGCATAAACCTTATAAAGGCTTCTTTAGTCTTTTTGTACATTTGAGTTTTGTATGTCTATGGGTGAACTGCTGATATGTGAGAGCTCATACTGTCAACTGTTATAAGAGTTGTTTCTCTTAGTGACAGTCATGGCAGTAAATAAGTAGGAGAAGAGGCATAGGGTTCATGGAGTCTCGTCCAGGATTATTTAGCAGTATATCTCATTCTATCGAGGAGCTTAGCAATGAAGCTAAGTACAGTTATACAAACTTCCATAATCTGGTTGCTCAATTGCAGCTTCTGAAGCCTCTTCTAGATCATGTTCAAGAATCAAAAATAGCTTTTACAGAAGATGTTATACAAAGTTTTGAAGCACTGGATACAGTCTTGAGTAAAGCCAAGGAACTTGTAATGAGATATGGTCCAACATGCAGCAGAACTTATATGGCAATACATGGCCAACATTTTATTAAAAGGTTCACGAAAATATTATTAGATATTAGTCAAACTTGAGTGCATTGCCTCTAGCTTCATTGCCTATTTTGGATCAGTCATGCAAACAGGTTGAATGGTGCATCGAGGAGTTACAAAGAGTTAGATACACTTTCACGTCTTATGATGAGAGAACGAAGGAGGATATTGAAAATTCTTTACAAGATATCAGAAGGGACATATAGTTTGCCATTCCAAAATAAAAGTCATTACAGACAAAGTAGAGTTGATGACAAACCAAAAGATAGAGGTCTTTGAATAAAATGCCCAGAAATGCTCAAGGCTACAGCCACAAAGAAAATACAGATTCTTGAATTCAAAAATGCATAGAGACGTTTATTTTTTGCAAGTTTTTTCAAGTTTTATCATGACTGAAGCTCATTTTGAGCAAGAAATGAAAACCTCATATAGAAAAAAATGAAACCCTTTGAACTCATTTCACACAATATGCTCAGAAATGCATTAAAATTGCGGCCCAGAAAGGTGATATATACAAGAAAAGTTTAGAAAAAGGAAAGATCAATAGCAAATAAGGGATTACCTCTATTTTTGCTGCCAGTATTTTGGTCAAAACATAGTTTTCTTCCTCAAACACCTTCCAACGATCGCCTCAAATACAGTGAAAGCAAGTTCGAAGGAAGTCGGCCACAAAAGACAATAGAAAATACATCAAGGAACAGTCAAGTTTGCAACCAGAAAGGCCCAAAATCCACCCAGATATGTAGCAAAGGTTCAAAATCTCAGCTAGATAGAACTTACCTCACGTTTTCCTTAGAAAATCAACCAAAATCGAGCCAAAATGGACGTGAACTGTGCATTTTTCTTGCCTTCCAAACCCTCATGGCTGCGCGGCAGTGAGAAGAGGTGAGAAATGAAAATGCAAATGATAAGATTTAGGTTTTATTCTTCCTTTTCATCAATCGACCATTTCCAATCGATGATGTTTTTTGACTTTTGTTTTAAAAAAAAAAAATCATTTCTATCCCTTGGCAACTTGTGATGAAGACTTGTCAAAGTCTTAAGACCTAGTGATAATGCAAATGGGATTGTGGCATGTTTTTTCTGCCTTTTATTCTTTTTCCAAGGTTGAATGCCTTATTTGCTAAGGCATATCATGATGTGTGTTGTGAGATATAAGGTGATAAAGGGTAAGTGGTGAATAAGAAGCACTTGATGGAGGCCGTAAGGTATTGTTTGGTGTAGGGGAGTCATAAGGATCCTTTAATGTGTTGTATTAGACCTTCAAAGCATGAAATCATGATGATATATGTATGGGAGTCATAAGGGTTATTTTTGAAATGTATTGCATTGAACCTCTTATCATGATAGAGATGTATGCGAAAATGGAAATGGTTAGGAATTGTGAGACATTTTTTTATGCTATAAGATGTGAGATATGGTGCAAATGTATGTAAGTTGTGTCATTTTGCCTAGGAGTTACAATGTTTTTTATGTCATTTTTTGCATAGTCTAGAAATCGATTAAATGTTGTAAACGAACGATAAAGTAATGAATTATGAATTACTTTATCATTTGTAATAAAAATGCAAAGAGGCAACATTAGGCAAATTTATCACAAACGACAAAATAAGTCTTGTTGATTACTTTGTCATCCTTTCACGACATTTAATTGACCCTAAATCATGCAAAATTAGGGAATTAAATGTTATGTCCTAAATACCATTGTTTTCTGCATAAGTTGTAATGAGTTTGGAATGTAAAACACTAACTAAGGTGGTGTAATTATAAATCACTTAGTTAGTGTTAAAGGGATGTAGAAAAATGTGTATTTATGTCCTTTATTGTGAAAATATCAAACATTTATGATGTTGCAGGGGTAAAGTTGACGAATAGGTAGGAGTTATTGCACATATTTGACTTATTTTCAGTGGCTTTAAAGGCATTTAAAGGCATTTTCTAGAACTTTTATGGTGGGTGATGACATGCCTTGACTTTTTCTGCATTGTGAGCCCACTTTGGAGGACTTTGGGCAGATATTTTGGGCACATTTATGAGGTACACAAAAATGGAGGTGGCTCATGTTTATCTTGTTACAAGTTGTTTGGGAAGTATATAGTCTTCTTCCTTGTTCATTATTCAGCAGTTCTTGCTATTCACTACTCTATATTATGTAATTTTCTCAGTTCTTTTACAGAAATGAACAGTCTTGTAACCCATTTTCAAAGATATACAACATTGTAGCACCCTTTTTAGCAGTAATAAGCAGTTCATACCTTCCCATTTCTTCTGATATTGTGTGTCATTAGTGTTAGTGCAAATCTTTGTGATGTTCTTTGTCCTTGGAGCTGTATTTCATGTTGGTGCCTTTATGCATGGATACATATTTTTGTAGGTTGTGAGATCTGTAAGGAATAACAATCAATTTTGAGCAGTGAGAAAACACCTTTCTCCTTTACAGAACTGTTGTTATTTAGCCTCCTTACAAAGTAATGATGCAAGGATTATGATTTGTTGGGTTGTGTAAGAGAGCCTTATTATTACTTGTTCTGTAGTGTGTCAGTTCTGTGTAGTCTCTGATGATCTTTTGGTGCATCACCTTAGACAGTAGGTTTCATTTCCATGCAATCCTTCTTACCCTTTTCTCTGCAAAGACTTTAGTACAAGCAGTGTAGGTGGAGTATCAATAGGAAGCTGACCTTCTCCGGAGGTTCTTTCCATCACAGGTGACCCACAAACCTGGAAAGATCCCATATTTCTCCAGATTGCCAAGTTTTTATAACTCAACAAGGGTACAAATCTAAGAGACAATAGTTTTTGGCACGCCCAGTGGGACTGTGAAACAGATTCTTCGTCTAATTTATACTTTTTGTTACTACTGTTTGGTGTGTATAGTAGTAGTTTCAACCTTTTGGAGGCATTTTCTCTACACACCTAGCGACTCTGGAAAGAAATAACCACTGGTTTCAAAAAGACAAGTGCTGGTATGTACTTATTTTACTAAAAATTAGACCTAATTTTTATCCTTGTGAACATTTCATGAATTTTCAACTGATTTGATGTTGCATAATGTTTTCTTTTAGTGATGATAGGTTTTATAACCCTTCATTCTATGAAGATCCTACTTATGCCACTTCTTACCAGCCATATCAAGTAGAATACGCTATTGGTTTTATCCCAAATAACCCACCAACAGCGGATATTCAGCATAATTATCATGCTTGCCACCCTCCCACCCCTGCTCGGCTTTCCTGGCAACCTATCCACGCCTATAGCCATTTGCAAGAAGTTCATTTTGCTCATGACCAGCATAACTACCCTCTGAATCAGCCTCAAGTTGTTAACAACATCAGTATCAGGGAGGTAGCATTAGACTTGCAAAGGAAATTAGAGGTTGTCAAAATAGAGCAGGAGTATAGTATGCAGCAGGAGGAGCTTTCTTATCAAGCTCATATTCATCAGAGAGAGGTGGATACATGAATGTATGAAGAGGAATGCTTGAGTAGGCAGATTGTTGCCAAGGAAGAGAAAATAAGGCAATTAATAGCTCAGGTTCGAGAGCCTAAGGTCCAAAACCCTTCTCCTCTTCCTAATCCCATGCAAATCCACACTATAGGTCAAGCTGAGCCTACCAATGAACCTTCTCCAGTGTTTGAAATTCCAAGTTTCGGGCAGCCTTCTACCTTTAAGGCTCCAAGTTTGAAAGGGGCATCTTTTTCACCTTGTGAAGACCCTCCAAACATACAAATGGAACCATGCTCTAGCATCCAGCTAGCAGAAGAAGAGCAAAAGAGGCTTTTTTTGGCTGCATTTCAAAGGTTGGAAACTTAATCAGCTATTTCTTTTCCAAATCCATTCTTTGAAGAAGAGGCTTCCAAGTTCAGAATACCAAGCTTCAAGCAAGGTGAGTCTCTTAAGTCTCCTAAATTAAATATTCCAAGTTTTAGAGGGTCTCATCCACTGAAAGAACCTATACTTGAACAAGAACAACTTGTATGTCTGCAAGAGACCAAGCCAATTCCTCAAGTTTCCTTGTCAAATCAGCCTTCTTGCCCGTTTACTATTCATCTTTGTCTAGGTGGACCTATTGTCTATCAAGATAGCTGGTTTAGTGGACAAAAGAATGAGTTTCTTGAGATAAAAGAAGAACCTGTTGTTCATGAACCTATATGTGATAAAAAGGAAGAGAAATTAGGCATCTTGCAACAAGAAAATGAGCATGATCAGTCAGGACAGCAGGTTGAGAAGCTTGAAAAGGGTATCAAAAGCAATGATTTCATGTTTTTATTTGATGAACTCCCTTATTTTATCGATCTAAATGAGAAGGAAAAGGTCAAACAATCTGATGAGTTGCTGACATAAGACAGTCGATGTAATAATCAAGTCTTGGAGCCGCTGAAAGATGAAAATGAACATGAACATGAAGAAAGGATGGTTCATGAGAATGACAAAACTCATCTATATTTAATGCAAAGTTATGAGTTAGATGAGAACATGTTTTCAGGGATCATTGAGGTTTTTTGCTCTAACATCAATGATAAGCTAGTATCATATGAGCCAACAGCATGTAATCAGCTTGTTTAGATCAAAAAGGCAGGCATTCCTTTATTTCATCCATCTGAACCAACTCTTCCACATCAGATTGAAATTGAGATAGAGGGCGAAACAAAATCTTTGGAGGAAGGAAATCTTACACTACAAATGGGGCATTCCAATCAGCAAGATGAGGAATCGGCAATATATGAGCAAGAACCTAGCAAAGAGAGATTAAGGTTCATCAGTTCAAATGGATGTCCTATCAGACATCTTGCTCAAATCAAGCCTAACAAGGTGTTTTCAGTCGTGCTCACACCTGAAGAGAAGATTGAAAATAAGGAGCAACATGTCTGATCTATTTATATGCCTCAAAACAATAGCAAGCATGATCAAAATTATGAGGTAGGTGGACTTGTTTTCTTTCTCCAAAGCTCATTACAGCAGTTGGTTATACTTTTGTCAATTATTCACCTCCTTGAGGCTTCTCATGAGCACGTGATATATTGTAAATTGTTGAGGATGGGAAGCTATTTCAAAGAACCAGTAAATGGTCATGTTGGAGCAGCACCTTTGCTGGTTAGATGTAGGGTAGGTTAAGTTTTTTTATGTTAAATAAGTGTTGCTGCACTCTAGATTAGATGCAGATTTCATTTCCCTAAGTGTGTTTCTGCACAGCTATTAGTTATTCCTAGGTCTGGTTGTGTGAGGATGTAACTATTGTAATGTATTTCAGTTGTACATGGTACAACCATCATATGAAATAGTGAATACATGTATTCACTATTGCACATCATGCCTATCTCCCTCATAGAGATGTAATAAATCGCAGTAGTTTGCTAAGGAGGTGTTCCTGTTGGTTATCCCCTTCTAACCCATCAAGTAGATGCATATCATTAATGACAGTGATTTTGTTAGTTCACTATCACCAACCATACCCATGCACTTGATGGATTAGAAGAGTTGGCAGTCTGAGGTGAGTTGCAGCAGTGGAAAGAAGTGTTTTTTCAAGTTTTGTCAAGTATGTGTGACTCTATGCCCAATGGTTAAGCTTCAGGCAACTGGTTTGATGTTTAGCAGGTAAATATATAGCAGATGTTGCCAAATATGTTACCTAGATTTCACTACTAGCTCAATCAGGTAGAGCTTTTCAGTTTTTGAAGCAGAGAAAGGTACATTCTTATTTCTGCTGCATTATATCCATGTACATATTTGGTACAAATTACTATTACAGTCTATTGTTGCATTCAGATGCATTTCATATTTAAGAGATTGTATAAATCTTTTAAAACACCAGCAATTTGTATTAAAAAAATAAGTGTATAAGGTCTCACACAAGCCGTGAAACTAACTGTTTCATTGCAAATGAAAAAGACAAACTATACATTTATAAAAGAACTAAAAGACAAATATGCATGTGAGATAGGGTGACTTGTCATTGCCTGAATGACGAGCCTTCATCTTGTTGCCATGTCTTGTGTCATCCTGTATTGTCTGCGTGTCCCGCATCCAGCCGCTATCTCCTTGCCACCCCTAGTTATCTGCATAAATTTTTGGAAAACTGTTGTTAGAGAACTGACAAGGCATCATACATCATATGATATACATCTATAAATATACAATTTATTTTTCAGATGCAGTAAACCAATTAGTGTCACAAAGACCTTTGAGAAGACAAATCAAGAATATTGACTGCAGGTCCTTGTTTTTCTTAACATGTTTGCTTCATGTGCAGATATAGGTGTGTTATGTTTCTGTTTGATTCATTAGGTTACATTATGAGTGGAGAAAATGTGGCTACCACAAGGGTTGAGCCCAGCTCATAGACCTTACAGAACATTTCAAATGTAATATACAAATGCAAGAACACAGTCTAAGAAACATATTCAGAAGGCAGACCACAGCTGTCAAGAGCAATAACAGTCAGCAGGAAGGCAATCATAGGGGCAGCCATGATAAAGAGAGTCATGAAAGAAAAGAGATGATGGAGTAATGACCACACATCAGCAAGAATGCTGCCCAATTAAATGAAGAGATGAACAACAATAAGTGTTGTCATAGCATATAATGGAAGAGCAGACTATCATAATAAATGGACAGCAATCATGTAGGACAAAGGAGCAGAAAAATCCATGTGGACCATGACATGCAAGGTGGTGATAATCAAGCAACATCAAGGAACATGCATGACAGGAAATGAATGAATGGGAAAGTCAAGTTGCAAAGAACAGTCATCTTCACTAACCTTTGTCAAATTATTGTCACCTATGATATCAAGAGCAACCACCAACATGAAGACAGCATGAGGGTATTCTTTGGTATATAAAAAAATATGAGAGAAATACAGAGGTCAGATTTACAAACTAATACAAGGTTCATAGTCATCAAACCCTATGAAATGCAAGAGTATCATGACAATCCAAAGAAGAAGATGCTCAAATAGATTGTGGGGTTGATAATTTAAGGATAGTTGAAAAGAACTCGGACTTTGTACAATTTACTCACTAACACTTCTTCAATCAGAGAAACACTCAAGGCAAGCAATAGGATACTATTCAACAAATTCCCATACAAGATGTGATATCTCTTCACACCAATTGTTTTATCCTAAGAAAACTTTGTTTAAGACTATGTCTTCTCATTGTCTCAAGAAGGTGGAGCTCTATAATGGTCAAAAGACTATTGTGGCTGTCAATGTTCATTATGGATATAACCAAGAAGACTCTCTAGTTTTAAACCATGCCTCAATAGATCGAGGGTTGTTTTGAACCATGCATTTTCATACATTCACATCAGAGACAGACCATGATGACAGTGACTCTAAAAGTACATCAAGGATCGGAGTAGATTTTGGAAAGCCAAACACAGAAGACCGTGAAAGGTAGGATAAAGTCCATTATATCATATAAATGAATCACAGAACTATGAAAATCAATTTTTCATTAAGCAGAGAGTATAGGAGTAGCCACCATAGGGGTAACTCTGTCAGCAGGTCTGATAATGTTTGCAACAAGTCAAGAACAGGTGCATCAGTCATAAGGCAAAACAGGTCATCATGTCTCAGAGCTTCCAAAAGCTGAGGGAATAGCCCAAGAGACTGTATTAGTGTGAAAGTAGAGTGCTACAGTCATTGTGTTCAGAATATTTGCAAGCACAAGGTGGTTTAAAGGGGCCCGAGTTAGCAATAGAGGAAATTAAAAAAAAAGGCACTTGATGTCCCTCAAGAGGAGCATATTAAAATTGTGCAAGAGCTTGAAAATGGCTTCAGACAGATGGTGACAGAAGACTATTTTGTGGTCTTTGGAAGGTCTTGATGGACAGTGGCATGGATGCACATAGGTTATAGAATAGTCGTAGCAAAGAGAAGATGTGAAGGTAGAGTCCTCATGTTTGAGGAGGTTAAACATGCATACTAACATATGCTTTTAGTCCTAAGAATTCAAGGGGAAGCCTCATAGGGCTGAAGAATGATCGTACATGGAAAGCAAAGAAGATCTAACTCTGCTATCAAAGAAATGACTGTCCCAAATGCCAGCAGTTATCAGTCTCTAAGGGCAGTCCACAAGGAATAGTTAATAGAGAAGCCTTCATGTCTTGCAAGAAGGATATGTAGTTAAAAGAGGTTTCTAGGAGACATCCATTGACAAGGTTAAAAGACAATCATGGAAGTGACTGTCACAAAAATAGTCGTGGTAAGGTGCAGTGGTCAAAATGATTATTAAAGTAGCAGCTTGTGACTACACTTATAAGGCATGCAAGTTATGGAGATCACAGTGAATGAGTGATCCATCTTAAATGATAGAGAATGTAGTGACAGTATGCAACAACTAGCTATGGCAGATTCAAGGAATAGTTAATAGAGGAGCCCATAGTCATCAACTTCAAACAAACCCACAGAGTCATCAATCATAGAAGAATGATAGGTCTTTTATAGGACTTATTGATACGAGACAATGATAGATGTGTGAGGTCATCATTCAATCCTCATACATTGATGGTAAATGGTTTGAAGATCTATCAAAGTCTACCACGAAAATGAGAAGGAAACAGTTAAGCATAGATGTAGCAGTCACATACAAAATAGTTGTCACAATGCATTTGAGAGCATCAGAGTAGTTCTAATGATCTGTCAAGACTTGAAAGCTTTGCCAAACAATCATGAAATATGTCAAACTTAGTGGATCCCTTTCAAGTTTTAAATGAGGTTTGTAGCTGTCATAAAAGAGCAACAGCAATGGCTGTCATCAAAGGAACAACTCAAAATGGTAGTCATAAGTTTGCAGTACCAAGAAGAGTCAGAGCAAGACCTACATGAAGGTATAGTTCAACTACAAAGGGGAACAATCATGGGACTGTGTTGGACTGTCATTTTGACTGTGTTAGACAAAATAACAAAAGCATGTCATATATACAATCATGGAGACAATCTACAGAAGGAGGAACATATATGGCAGCAGAGACATCATGATGAACAGAGGTTTGCTAGGTACACATAGGCCTACAATAATGGTTTGAGATCATGATCCAGAAGTACAAAGACATCTTGGACTGTCATAAAATGAGAAGATGCTTATTCAAGTGTCCTTAACATAAATCCAGTTGCATAAACCTTGTAAAGGCTTCTTTAGTCTTTTTGTACATTTGAGTTTTGTATGTCTATGGATGAACTACTGATATGTGAGAGCTCATACTGTCAACTGTTATAAGAGTTGTTGTTGCTCTTAGTGACAGTCATGGTAGTAAATAAGTAGGAGAAGAGGCATAGGGTGCATGGAGTCTCGTCCAGGGTTATTTAGCAGTATATCTCATTCTATCGAGGAGCTTAGCAATGAAGCTGAGTCCAGTTATACAAACTTCCATAATCTGGTTGCTCCATTGAAGCTTCTAAAGCCTCTTCTATATCATGTTCAAGAATCAAAAATAGCTTTTATAGAAGCTGTTACACAAAGTTTTGAAGCACTGGATACAGTCTTGAGTAAAACCGAGGAACTTGTAATGAGATATGGTCCAACATGCAGCAGAATTTATATGGCAATACATGGCCAACATTTTATTAAAAGGTTCAAGGAAATATCATTATATGTCAGTCAAATCTTGAGTGCATTGCCTCTAGCTTCATTGCCTATTTTGGATCAGTCATGCAAACAAGTTGAATGGTGCATTGAGGAGTTACAAAGAGTTAGATACACTTTCAAGTCTTATGATGAGAGAACGAAGGAGGATATTGAAAATGCTTTACAAGATATTAGAGAGGGACATATAGTTTGCCATTCCAAAATAAAAGTCATTGCAGACAAAGTAGAGTTGATGACAAACCAAAAGATAGAGGTCTTTGAATAAAATGCCCAGAAATGCTCAAGGCTACAGCCACAAAGAAAATATAGATTCTTGAATTCAAAAATGCACAGAGACGTTTATTTTTTGCATGTTTTTTCAAGTTTTATCATGACTGAAGCTCATTTTGAGCAAGAAATGAAAACCTCATACAGAAAAAAATGAAACCCTTTGAACTCACTTCACACAATATGCTCAGAAATGTATTAAAATCGCGGCCCCAGAAAGGTCATATATACAGGAAAAGTTTAGAAAAATGAAAGATCAACAGCAAATAAGGGATTACCTCTGTGTTGCTGCTAGTTGTTTGGTCAAAACACAGTTTTCTTCCTCAAACACCTTCCAACGATGGCCTCAAATACAGTGAAAGCAAGTTCGAAGGAATTCGGCCACAAAAGACAACAGAAAATACATCAAGGAATAGTCAAGTTCACAACCAGAAAGGCTCAAAATCTGCCCAGATATGCAGCAAAGGTTCAAAATCTCAGCTAGATACAACTTACCTCACGTTTTCCTCAGAAAATCAACCAAAATTGACCCAGAATGGATGCGAACTGTGCATTTTTCTTGCCTTCCAAACCCTCATGGTGGCATGGCAGTGAGAAGAGGTGAGAAATGAAAATGCAAATGATAAGATTTAGGTTTTCTTCTTCCTTTTCATCAATCGACCATTTCCAATCGATGATGTTTTTTGACTTTTGTTTTAAAAAAAATAATCATTTCTATCCCTTGGCAGCGCATGGTGAAGACTTGTCAAAGTCTTAAGACCTAGTGATAATGCAAATGGGGTCGTGGCATGTTTTTTCTGCTTTTTATTCTTTTTCCAAGGTCGAATGCCTTATTTTGCTAAGGCATATCATGATGTGTGTTGGGAGATATAAGATGATAAAGGGTAAGTGGTGAATAAGAAGCATTTGATGGAGGTCGTAAGGTATTGTTTGTTGTAGGGGAGTCATAAGGATCCTTTAATGTGTTGCATTAGACCTTCAAAGCATGAAATCATGATGATATATGTATGGGAGTCATAAGGGTTATTTTTGAAATGTATTGCATTGAACCTCACATCATGATAGAGATGTATATGAAAATGGAAATGGTTAGGAATTGTGAGACATTTTTTGATGCTATAAGATGTGAGATATGGTGCAAATGTATGTAAGTTGTGTCATTTTGCCTAGGAGTTACAACATTTTTATGTCATTTTTTGCATAGTCTAGAAATCGATTAAATGTTGTAAACGAATGATAAAGTAATGAATTATGAATTACTTTATCATTTGTAATAAAAATGCAAAGAGGCAACATTAGGCAAATTTATCACAAATGACAAAGTAAATCTTGTCGATTACTTTGTCGTCCTTTCATGACGTTTAATTGACCCTAAATCATGCAAAATTAGGGAATTAAATGTTGTCTTAAATACCATTATTTTCTGCATAAGTTGTAATGAGTTTGGAATGTAAAACATTAACTAAGGTGGTGTAATTATAAATCACTTAGTTAATGTTAAATAGATGCATAAAAATGTGTATTTATGTCCTTTATTGTGAAAATATCAAACATTTATGATGCTGCAGGGGTAAAGTTGACAAACAGGAAGGAGTTATTGCACAGATTTGACTTATTTTCAGTGGCTTTAAAGGCATTTTCTGGAACTTTTATGGTGGGTGATGACATGCGTTGACTTTTTCTTCATTGTGAGCCCACTTTGGAGGATTTGGGCAGATATTTTTGGCACATTTATGAGGTACACAAAAATGGAGGTGGCTCATGTTTATCTTGTTAGAAGCTGTTTGGGAAGTACATAGTCCTCTTCCTTGTTCATTATTCAACAGTTCTTGCTATTCACTACTCTGTATATTGTAATTTTCTGAGTTCTTTTGCATAAGTGAACAGTCTTGTAACCCATTTTCAGAGATATATAGCATTGTAGCACCCTTTTTAGTAGTAATAAGTAGTTCATACCTTCCCATTTCTTCTGATATTGTGTGTCCTTAGTGTTAGTGCAGATCTTTGTGATGTTCTTTGTCCTTGGAGCTGTATTTCATGTTGCTATCTTTATGCATGGATACATATTTTTGCAGGTTGTGAGATGTGCAAGGAATAACAATCAGTTTTGAGTAGTGAGAAAACACCTTTCTCCTTTGTAGAACTGTTGTTATTTAGCCTCCTTACAAAGTAATGATGCAAGGATTATGATTTTTTGGGTTGTGTAAGAAAGCCTTATTATTACTGGTTCTGTAGTGTGTCAGTTCTATGTAGTCTCCGATGATCTTTTGGTGCATCACCTTAGATAGTAGGTTTCATTTCCATGCAATCCTTCTTACCCTTTTCTCTACAAAGACTTTAGTACAATCAGTGTAGGTGGAGTATCAATAGGAAGCTGGCCTTCTCGGGAGGTTCTTTCCATCACAGGTGACCCACAGACCTGGAAAGATCCCATATTTCTCCAGATTGCCAAGTTTTTATAACTCAGCAAGGGTGCAAATCTAAGAGACAACAGTTCCTTTATATCAATCAACTTTAGAAGGATACCTATGATCCCTCTAACATCTCTATTAGAACCCATGATGGTATGCATTTTCCCACCTTGGGAGCAATCACATTTTTAGTCCAGGTAGAACCCAGGGCCCTAGATGTATTATTTGATGTCATTCCTACATCAGATCATTTCTAAGTCCTTCTAAGTTAGCCTTGGCTCATAGAGATGCAAGTAGTCTCCTCATCAATCCATAAATTCCTAAGATTCCCACACGGAAGAATCATATACATGATAATTCCCCCTAGTGGTTTCCAACCCCTCTGACAGTGGGGAAAAATCTCTTTGGATTAATTTTTGCTCGCTCACTGAGCCACTTTGACCTCAAGTAGATATTTTGTTTAAAACCTACTCACAATACAAGGAGATTCAAGTTGGTTCCAATGTTCCCCTTTCATCTAGACCTAACAGTTCCACTCCCAAGCCCATGCTTTCTAAGCTTCTTCCTCTAGAGGTCACCTAGCTAATGATGGTTGCACATATTGCTTCTCTTTCCTTAGTGACAGTAAAAGGAACACAACCCATGTTGGATGATTCTTCTCATCCTAAGAATCCTTGCCAATATTCGTCTATCTTGCCCCTTGCTTCCTATACCATGGGTAGGGGAAAAGAATCATTATTTCAAAGATCTACCTCTACTTATGGGACTGCCTAACCTTTTGTCATTGCATTCATTCCTCCTACCATCACTATAATCATTGGAGAAAAGTGACCTATTTAGTTAGACCCTATTGAGCCCTCTTCCCGTACTAGATGCAACCAACTTGCATAAGAGTGCAAGAATCATTGATGTGTTGTGACTAGACCTTGAGTTGGCAAGTCTACCTTTGATGAGTCACCCCAAGATCTAGGTTAGACTAGCATCCAAAATATCTAAGTTGTCTTGGCTCCTTTTTGTAACCCTCTAATTATTCCTATCACACCAGAACTGCTACCTTTCTCCAAGCCACTTGACCTGCCTAATATTTCTGTCACTCCCAAAGAAAAATTAGACACTCTGGTGCTATTTTAGTGCACTCACCATCAAATTTTCCCATATATGTTCTCCACCCATCCACGATAGATAGACATCCCATGTCCGTAACCCAAGCGTAAGTGTAATGTAGTAAAAAGGGGGAAATGAGATTGATAGATAGTTTAACTAGATCCTCCTTTCACTACACACATTCAAGGACATTCAACTGAGTTGAATATCAACTTTTGCAAGAGGATTCTCCTACAGGTTGGTTGTCACTTGTAATGATAGGGAAATTTGGAAATTAATGATTATTGTGTTAATTTAATCCCAATTATGCTCAAAACCCTAATTATGGCAAAATCGTAAATAACAGACAAATTCTAACAAATTCTTGTACATAGAGATCCTAGATGAAGATTAGATTCATACCAGATTTCAAAGTTTGAGATTCAGAAATGTCAAGGATGGATGGACTCCCATCGGCATCCAATGTAGTATTTTTATCAGGGTTTTTTGAACCTTTTCTGATGCTGATTATCACTGTTCTATTAATTTTTTACTCTTCAAACCTGGAGGACACAGGGACTAGCACCCTTGTCTCGATTCTAGTCTTTGCTGCTCTTTCCTTCAGATCTGGGATCGTTACACTCTGTAATGCTCCTCTGCAACTCCACTTCGTAGAATATGACACCTATCACCTGTAATCACAAGAGAGGGGTTGGGGGTTGTAGTGTTTAGGAGCTTGCCTTGGTCAAGCCCCGGAATGGCATTCAAGCCTTCCAACATTGTTGTTAGATAGAGAGTGTGTATCCTTGTAGGACAGAGGAAAAAACAAATGATAAATGATTGATTGAAAGCACAAATAGATATCACCTCGAAGGTGTAGCTCTCACATAGATGAAGATCCTTCACAACATGAGAAGATGAAGCCAAATCTGTAATAACAAACATAGCAACAATATTCTGCTCTGCAACAATGAATGCCTTGAATGCTCTAAAATCATAAGTTCGCCAAAATATCATAATCATCTTCTAGTTTACTAATTAAACCCTAAACATGCTTATATATGCATTCCCACTACAAATTTTGTAATTCAAACTTAAGATGTCGACAATGGACACTTTTTAACGGTCTCCAACTGACATTCAAATTTGGGACCCTGCCAAAATAGGGCAGGACAAGGGCACGGGCACCCTTGTCCCAAGACCTATTTTGGGTTAGGATTTAGGCTCACAGATGTCCCTCAAGCCCCATTTGACATGGGTTTTAGGCCATTTTGTCTCGGGAGTTAATTCTAACATGCATGATGAAAAATAAGGGATCCAGGAGCTAAACTTAGGAGGTAAAAGTCCTAGGGGGGACATTTTACGACATAACATTTAGCCCCCACTTTAATGTATGTATGATCTTATGAGCCATACACGCATTAAAGTACGGTCAAAACACAACAAACATGCCAGACACTTGAAGCTAATGCATACACAAAGGTTGAGTAGCTATTTCTAGCCCCCAGTCTCAGGTAGACATTAGAGAAAACACGCCACAGACATGCCAAACACAATGAAGACAGTAACAGGAATGCAAGACATGGAGAAGACAGTAACAGGCATGCAAGACACAGAGAAGACAGTATTGAAGATAGTGGTGCCTACATAAAAATTCAGGTTTCAAGCATTTAAATATGCAGGCACCTTCCAAAAAAGTCCAAAAAATTCTAACACTTTCGGCCTTTGCAGTAGAAAAATGCAAAAAATCTATTGTATGCATGCCACTTTGTATAGACAAGGGTGTTTGTATATACATGCAGGTCAAATGTGCAATTGGCGGGTCAGAAATCTCAATCGGCCTTTGAAAAAGGTAAGAAAAATGAATTATATGCATTTTATATGCATATCGGGCTTGCATATACATTGGGGAATCTTTCGCAAGATTCCAGGAATATTCTGTGTTTGTATGTCAGGTTTGCTTGTATATCAGGTTTGCTTGTATATCGGGTTTGTATGTTTAGACATACAACAATTACATACAAAGAAAACATGAAAAAGAGGGATGCATGGGCAGACATGCATTCACTACAATGTAATGTACAAGTGGTCTTGTATATCGGGCAGCATGCAAAGGTGCAAGCAAATATACAAAGGAGCAATATGCAAGCTAGATCTGATGCGAAGATCAAATTTAGCAAATTCAGGGTTGGCATCCGCGGCTTGTATGTTTTGGGTGCTTGTATATGTGTCGATATACATTGCGAAGATATAAAGGCTAGATACAAGCCAGATTTCAAAGCAACTTCAAAATGCTTCATAAAATTTGAAATCCGTGCCTTGTATGTATAGGTTGTATGTATATGCACATATACAAGCCGATATACAAAGGAAAGAGATGCAAGCTAGACCTAAATAAGTTTCCAATCTGCTTCATAATGTTTTGGGGTCCACCTTGTATGCATGTTGCACTTGTATGTACAACGCGATAAGCATAAGGAGATGCAAGACCCAGATTTGAATGTTTTTCAAATCCGATGGATAAATGGCTGGAGTCTGCCTTGTATTTTGAACTGATGCATGTATATGCATTTTGCATATACAAGGGGTTTTTGAAGGGTGAATAGTGGCGCCTATATATGCATTTGAGCATGCATATACAAGGGTGAAAAAGGCAAAATCGAGGGAGAAAAGCCAGCGATAGAAACATGAGGTGCCTATGTGGCACGATTTCACTGGCCACTGACTTTTTAACATTTTTGGGTGCCGTTGATCTCAGCAATGGGAGTTGATCAACGGCTGGTTTTGTATTTTGTTGTAGCAATGGGTTTCTTTGTATTCGCGGCTGCATTTGGGCGGGAAAAATTCCAGAGGTTTGTTGTTGTTGTGTCTTCTGGGGCCTGTGGGTAGATGAAGCATTGATGGCGGATTTGCAGAGGTTGGACGACGGAAGGGACAGGTCAATCACCTGATTGAAGATGAAGATCCAAGAGCAGCGGCCCAGATCCTAAGCTCACCTGCCCTCTCCTCTATTTTCCCTTGCTGCATTGATGATTTTGAGTGCCATTTTTGAATGCATGGTATCTGGCAGAAATTTTGATCTTGCCTTGCAATTAATTTTGCTAAGTTTACAGTCTTGGTATAAAAAAGCCAAACTATATTACTCATTGTGTGGAAGACTTAGGCAATTTTGGGGGAAAAAATAATGAAATATAGAGCATTTTCTATCTATTTTATCTCTATGGAGTTTATGTGTTGCATCTAAGTTGTATCTGAAAAATGCTTCTTGCATGTGTTTTGTTGTCTGTCTCCACTTGTTGTATGCATTTCTTCTTCTGAATTTGGTTGCTAAGGGTTTCTCAAATTCTAGAATACAGATTTATGTATTGCATGCTTGATCTTTAGACTTCCATTCAAGGAATGGATTAAATTGTTTTTGGTTAAGTGTGGAGGAGATTGTATGTCAGCTGGGATATCCATAAGCAGAGACAGTTAAATACCCATTCTTGGGAGATGTTTGTAAGGCAAGCATCAATCTAACCTCTTGAAACTCGAATGCGAGTTGCAAGCCACTCTCATGTATGCGTCTATGTGACTCCTCGCTCTGAGATAGGCACCGGTCTACCCTTGTGAAGTAGTTATGATCCAAAACCCTTGTCTTGCATCCAAACCATAAATTCAAACCATTCCATTATTCCAACCTGTTAGTTTGCAGGAGTAGGATTAGGAACCCCCTACATGCTCTCATACTTGACCAGACAAATATGTCCAAGAATGTTGCCAACCTTGTGATTTATCACACAAATCTTGGTCCACACATGAGAGTATTCTGCTTATTCTAAAAAGCTAAATCTTTCTATCATTGGGTGAGTCAAAGTGTCAAATCTTTAGCTAATAGGGATACCCCCCTTGGTGCGGCAGAACTAGAAATGAAGGGGAGGCAACTCACACAACCTCTTGTATCTGTTGGCTGAATCTGCCTGTGCATTGGAACTGGCAAACCCTCTGCCAATTCGGGAAAAATAACCAACAGATTTGGCGACTTTGCTGGGGAAGAGTTGATGAAAACAGAATTTATTTGAGTCCATCCGAGTTACCAATAGATTTGGCGACTCTCCTGGGGAGTGATATCCAGATCTTTCATGTGAATGATGGTGCTTTGCTGGTGGAATGAACTCAGAAAAGTATTTGATGAGCTTTCAGTTGTTTGAAAATTTTATCCTCTCTAGAGAGGTGGCGACTTTGCAAAAAAGTTTTAGTGCACATGAAAGGCTGACATATGTTATGTGATCCAAGAATGTTCTGTTCAAGATTTTAGCATCTGGATGAGAAAAGGTACCTAGCTCCTTCCCATTTATATTTGTTGTTTTACTGCATAAGCTAGATGCCAGGGGAAGCCTTAGGTCTTAGGTAGATATATGATGTCTGAGAGTGAATTTTTTATGAATCCAAATATGTATTCACCCATGCTCAACCAAGAGGGGGATGAAATGTTGAGTAAAAGAATGGAAGAGATAAAAAATAGGTTGATATTCTTAGAGGCTAGGCAGGCCCAGTTAAATAGTAATAACCTTGTTGTGTCTTCCAGTCAGAAAGCTAGACCACTTGTCACCCCTTTTGATCCTTTGTATGACCAACTAGACTTGTCATCGGTTGATTATCAAGTTGAAAGTATGCTTGCTAAAATTTACAATCAGATGCCTAGATTTAGTGGTCACAGTGTATGTGATGGGGGTGCACATATCCAAAATTTTCATAGGTTCATGGAAAGACACTCATTTAGAGATAAGGATATGTGGGTGAGGTTTTTTGTTAGATCCTTTGATGCAAAAGCTAGAGATTGGTATTTGAGTTTTCCAAAGAGATCCTTTGCTTGTTGGGATGAACTTGCTGACTGTTTCAAAGAAGAATTTGCAAGAGAACCTGTTGATCTTGTTGCAAGATTAATGGAAATCAGAAAATAAGATGAAGAGCCATATATTGATTTTAGTCATAGATTTGTAGTAGCCCTTTCACAAATCCCAGAAGTCTTCAGACCTGATATTTTAGCCTGTGTTGGCATATATTTTGAAGCTTTTGAGGAGGGCTCTAGTGCATTGTTGAGGGAATTCAAGATAACAAGTATGTAGATGGCATACAAGTTTGTACAAAATATAGAAAAAATGAGAAATGAGCACATGCAGAATTCCCTGTCCACAGGTTTTGGTATGAATAACGGTTATAAGGCTGCAAATGACCAAGTGATTATGGCATCATGTGAAGATAAAAATGAGAATGAAAATACATCAATTGAGGATGCCAGTAGAAGGATCAATGATAACCCCCATTGCAAGGTTGAGGTGCCTGGTTCTGAAAATAATGATGAGGTTATGGACAGAAATGAACATCTGTTTGAATGAATTTGTGGAGATGATTGTGAGTATTGTGCTCAGGATAGAGAAGAAATAAGCAAACAAAGCAGCAGTTCCATGTGTGAATCAATGCCTTCTTTTCAGACACATGGAGATGATGAAGAGCAGTTAGAGACTGAAACAAGTGCTAGTGCTGAGCATGATTGTTCTTCATTTGATTATAGTTTTTCTTATGCCATACAGGCTGACACTCCTCCACAAAGAGAATCCATTGGTAATGAAGATGCATGTTCTGCTTCCCATGAACTAGCGGCATACCATGATGAAGTTGAAACACCTGGATCACCCATTTTTGACACATATGGTGATGAGGATCTGTTTGAGTATGGTGGGAATCTAGGCACTGATGTTGATATGGATTCTAGTTCTCATCCTGATGAAAGAGAAACCAACATACATCATGAAAACTACTGCAAAGAGATGCCAAAGCCTGATCTTTTCTAGCTTGGTGTAGCTAATGGTTGTGTGCATGATGTACACAACTGTGAATCTGAAAGCTTTTTCTTTGATATGCCAGCTTGTGATAAGATGAGCCCTGATGTTCCTAGCTGCATGATGGACTTTGAGTGCTTTCAGTTTTCAGTCCAGCTAGGAGATCATTTTGTAATGCATAATGCTGATACAGATGATAACATGTGTTATATTTCATTTGCATATGCATTGTTTGATAAATATAGCATTCACATGTTGCCTAATGTTGAAGGTTGTTTGCATAAGGTTGAGAGGAGCCAGCGCAATGAGATAATTGTATATGCAAATGACAAGGTTTGTTTGTGGTCAGATCATGGCAGCTTCTTCAGGCTTGATCAAGTGATATCAGATGAAAACAAGGTATTTGACAAAGGAAGATATAGGTTTTTCCTTTCTTGGTGACCTTAGGCCACCAAGTGTGATTGGTGATGCAGGTTGGTGCAGTATTTGACTTTGTGCCCAATGGATAAGGACTGGTCTGCATCCCAGAGATCTGTGGTTCTCGCCATGCCTGCAAGAGGCATGCGTCCCCAGACAGAGCCACTGGTGGTGCCTGCATAAAAATTTAGGTTTCAAGCATTAAAATATGGAGGCACCTTCCAAAAAAGTCCAAAAAATTCTAACACTTTCGGCCTCTGCAGTAGAAAAATGCAAAAAATCTATTGTATGCATGCCACTTTGTATATCCAAGGGTGTTTGTATATACATGTAGGTCAAATGTGCAATTGGCGGGTTAGAAATCTCAATTGGCCTTTGAAAAAGGTAAGAAAAATGAATTATATGCATTTTATATGCATATCGGGCTTGCATATACATTGGGGAATCTTTCAAAAGATTTTGGGAATATTCTGTGTTTGTATGTCAGGTTGCTTGTATATCAGGTTTGTATGTTTAGACATACAACAGTTACATACAAAGAAAACATGAAAAAGAGGAATGCATGCGTGGACATGCATTCACTATAGTGCAATGTACAAGTGGTCTTGTATATCGGGCACATGCAAAGGTGCAAGCAAATATACAAAGGAGCAATATGCAAGCTGGATCCAATGCGAAGATCAAATTTAGCAAATTCAGGGTTGGCATCCACGGCTTGTATGTTTTGGGTGCTTGTATATGTGCCGATATACATTGCGAAGATACAAAGGCTAGATACAAGCCGGATTTCAAAGCAACTTCAAAATGCTTCATAAAATTTGAAATCCACGCCTTGTATGTATAGGTTGTATGTATATGCACATATACAAGCCGATATACAAAGGAAAGAGATGCAAGCCGGACCCGAATAAGTTTCCAATCTGCTTCATAATGTTTTGGGGTCCGCCTTGTATGCATGTTGCACTTGTATGTGCAATGCGATAAGCATAAGGAGATGCAAGGCCCGGATTTGAATGTTTTTCAAATCCGATGGATAAATGGCTAGAGTCCGCCTTGTATTTTGAACTGATGCATGTATATGCATTTTGCATATACAAGGGGTTTTTGAAGGGCGAATAGTGGCGCCTGTATATGCATTTGAGCATGCATATACAAGGGCGAAAAAGGTAAAATCGAGGGAGAAAAGCCAGCGATAGAAACATGAGGTGCCTACGTGGCACTATTTCACTAGCCACCGACTTTTCAACATTTTTGGGTGCCGTTGATCTCAGCGATGGGAGTTGATTGACGACTGGTTTTGTATTTTGCTACAGCAATGGGTTTCTTTGTATTCGTGGCCACGTTTGGCGGGAAAAATTCTAGAGGTTTGTTGCTGTTGTGTCTTCAGGGGCCTGCGGGTAGATGAAGCATTGATGGCAGATTTGCAGAGGTTGGACAATGGAAGGGACAAGTCAACCGCCTAATTGAAAATGAAGATCCAAGAGTGGCGGCCCAGATCCTGAGCTCATCTACCCTCTCCTCTATTTTCCCTTGCTGCATTGATGATTTTGAGTGTCATTTTTGAATGCATGGTATCTGGCAAAAATTTTGATCTTGCCTTGTAATTAATTTTGCTGAGTTTATAGTCTTGGTATAAAAAAGCCAAACTATATTACTCATTGTGTGGAAGACTTGGGCAATTTTGGGGGAAAAATAATGAAATACAGAGCATTTCCTGTCTATTTTATCGCTGTGGAGTTTATGTGTTGCATATGAGTTGTATCTTGCACATATGTTCAGTTTTAGTGTTAATGTTATATGAAAATGCTTCTTGCATGTGTTTTGCTGTCTGTCTCCACTTGTCGTATGCATTTCTTCTTCTGAATTTGGTTGCTAAGGGTTTCTCAAATTCTAGAATATAGATTTATGTATTACATGCTTGATCTTTAGACTTCCATTCAAGGAATGGATTAAATTGTTTTATGTTAAGTGTGGAGGAGATTGTATGTCAGCTAGGATATCCATAAGCAGGGACAGTTAAATACCCATTCTTGGGAGATGTTTGTAAGGCAAGCATCAATCTAACCCCTTGAAACTCGAATGCTAGTTGCAAGCCACTCTCATGTATACGTCTATGTGACTCCTCGCTCTGAGATAGGCACCGGTCTACCCTTGTGAAGTAGTTATGATCCAAAACCCTTGTCTTGCATCCAAACCGTAAATTCAAACCATTCCATTATTCCAACCTATTAGTTTGTAGGAGTAGGATTAGGAACCCCCTACATGCTCTCATACCTGACCAGACAAATATGTCCAAGAATGTTGCCAACCTTGTGATTTATTACAGAAATCTTGGTCCACACATGAGAGTATTCTGCCCGTTCTGGAAAAGCTAAATCTTTCTGTCATTGGGTGAGTCAAAGTGTCAAATCTTTAGCTAATAGGGATACCCCCCTTGGTGCGGTAGAACCAGAAGTGAAGGGGAGGCAGCTCACGCAACCTCCCCTATCTGTTGGCCGAATCTACCTGTGCATTGGAACTGGCAAACCCTCTGTCGATTCAGGAAAAATAACCAACAGAAGACATGCAAAACATGATGAATACAATGATATTTCTTTTTCATTTTCATATATATGAATGCAGATACATGGAAAGTAAAAAAGAAGCACACAACCCCAAAATGTAGGAGGGCCATTTTGCCACACCCTTGAAACTACATATGTGGGAGAAGACCCACCAAACAAATCCTAAAGTGTAGGAGGGTCATTTCGCCACACCCTTGAGATTACACTTGAGAACAAGCATGCCATACAAAACCCAAAGCATAGGAGGGGCATTTCACCACACCCTTGAAACTATGCTTGGGAGAAAACATGTCATACAAGGCCTGAGTGTAGGATAAGCATTTTGCCACACCCTTGAAACTACACATGGGGGAAACACATGGAAGACACACGAAAAACACGAGCGTCATATATTATGCCAAAGACATAGTATACGTCTTAAACATGGCAAACAAGGCAATGGAAGGAGCTTATTGCTAAGTTCCCACCATCTCAAGCACGTTACAGGGACACCTGATGGTTGGGCTTATGCTACAACAACCGCCAAAGACACGCTTAAGGGAGGATAGTCTCAGATCCAACCCTGCCTACTCAAAGGACTTTTGAAATAAAAAGGATGTGCAGTAGCTCAAGAGATACACCATCCCCACCTCTGCAGAGGGATTTTGAATAAAATGATATGCATGATATCCCACCTCTGTAGATGGCTTTTTTATTGTCATATAGAATAAAGATGTGCACTCGCACCGGAGATACAACATCCCTCCTCCACAAAGGGCTTACAAACACACTTCGTTAGTACCAAAATCATTAGACAACTTACCTTATATGCCCCCACCTTAAGGTGGTTGATATTGTGGACCGATATCAAGCACATTAAGGTAGAGAGAAAACACACAAGGGAACAAGGGCCTTCACAAAGCCCATGCCCCCAAAAGTGACATGTGCTCACAATCGCCGAATGTTCCCACAAACACATCTTAATCTAAGTAAAACATGAAAGCTATGCATGAAAAAAAAAATCCAAGGCTACACAAAGGGGTTCGAGTCCAAATATAGTTGTGGGGCTTATACTGTAGGCATCTTAGAACTGAGTGTAACAACAAGGCAAGACACCCAAAATAATCAAAGTGCATGGAGCAGATGTATTGTTATGATTTGTTAGAATGATAAGACAACATCAAATATCACAAGGAGTTATTCTACTAGCCAAGCATCAGATATATATATCAACCTTGTCTTCATATATGGACTAGGTCTATTTTTGCTTGTTTACTGAAGGGACACGTGGTTCGTATCAATATATGTTTTTTTTTGTCATCCCCTGACTAGATAGAATCACTAGAAGAAGGTAAACAATAAAATGAGAGAGAACAAGTGCCTTAGGGTCATCAAGTAGGAAGATGCCCCCCAAGTCATCAACTGCAACACTATTCCCCTAAGGCATGACACACAACAATAAAAATAGAGGAGAAGCAAGATAGAAGAATGATGATACAAATAGAAGAATGGTCACAACAGAGGTAGTCGCCTGGTATCCTCGACCTTACAAGAGTATCAAGGGCCATCCAAGGAGTCCTAAACAACACATAACACGTCACAAGGGAACACAACACAAGAGGGGAGGTCACATAAACAAGAAAATAATGCTATGACATAGGTGACTACCAGCGTTAGAAATACTTACCTGTTGCACAACTAAACTAGCGGTTATTGACAAGAAAATCATTGTCTTCCCAATTTTGAATGTTAGAGGAAAGAGGTACATAAGGTACAATAGCCCAACTTTTTTCATTATCTTTAATCTCTTTTCCTTTTAGTTTTTCTTTGTTTGATTCCATGTTAGGTGGGATGTTTTCTTGTTGAGGTGCATTTCATTGTGCAAAAGATTGTCTTCTCTTCCTCCTTTCTCTTTCTTGTCTATTCCTTCTTGTCTTATTGCTTATATCTTCAAAAGTAGTCTCATTTTTTTCCATAGGTTTTCTTATCTCAGAGGAGGAAGCTTGTTCAAATCTAATTTGTCTTGATGCAGTGTTTTGTTTTCCATGAGTAACTCCCAATCCTTGTAAGGATGACAGAGGAGGAACCTCAACATAGAGTCCTTTACCTTTCTCTCTAGGAAGTTCTTCTAATGTGGGTTGTTCTTCTCTTGTTGCTTGAATAGAAGGTTTGACCACTCTAGATAGAAGTTTTTATTTGTATCATCTATATGCTAAGAAAAGTTGATCTCTTCGTGGCTCAAGTTTCCTATCAGGTTGTGACCAAAAGTAATCAAGAGTAAAGTTCTTTTCCATAATCATGGGTTGCCATGTATTATGACGAATAGTACGCACTTGTCCATGTAAAGGGAATTTTATGCATCTATAAATTGTTGAGGGGACAACCTTCATAGATTTTAGCCATGGATGTCCTAGTTTTATATGGAAGAGGTCAGATAAAGGGATGACATCAAATAATTGATCCACAACTTTATCATATACTGTAACCAATAAGGATATCTTCCCAAAGGTAGGCATGAAATCTCCAGTATGTGTCTTGATCATTAAATCTGAAGGTTCATAAGAATCTTGGATCAAATCATGTGATAGAAGCAACTCTTGTTGAAGGCATAAGACAACTAAGAGGGGGGGTGAATCAGTTGTACCAAAAACTTTAACTTTTCTTAAACAATATCACATTCACATTCACTTACTTTAATCCCTTAATTTGTTATGAAGATTAAACATGAAGTGCATAAACAAAACTTAAACACATCAACACCATACACACATGAACACCATATTTTTACGTGGAAAACCCTAAAAGGGAAAAACCACGATGAGTGTTAGTTCATAGTATAATATAGTAACAATACCGAATAACAAAAGAGGCTCACTACCCAAGGACTCACTATCCAAAGAAATGCTCACTGCAAATAGGGCTCACTACCATGGGGTGGTTCACTGCCGAGGGGTGGCTCACTGTCGAGGGCTGGCTCACTACCTAGAGGGGTGGCTCACTGCCATGAACTGATATAATAGAATCTACAACATGCCTGAGTTCAGTTCCATTGAAGCACAATACAAATCACCTTCGCTGTCCTTACTACACACACACTCTCATCTGTGGATCTTTGCATCCCCCACACCAAAACATGAATTCATTACATATATTTATACCAATCATTAACCTCAGAACATACATCAAGGTTGGCAATACAATATGCAACCATTGGAACAGTCGTCAAACATACACCATTCAATTTAGGTTTGGACCTAAACAAACTTGTGGAGAAAATGAATTAAGGAAGAACATTGCATGGCTTAGCTCAAACCCAAATATATCTCCACATGCTTCAACATGCTTCTACCATCCACGAAACACATTTGCAAGGAGTGTTAGCATCCAAGTCGGCCAAACTTGTGCAAACACCAAGAATGCTTAAAAACACGCTTCCAAGAACTTCATCATAGCTTGTGGATCAAGCATAAGACTTTAACACATTCTGGAGACATCCACAAAAAATATAAAATCACCTGGGAGCCAACAAATCTAGCTGCAATAGATCTCACTTGAAGACAACAAACATCACTTGAAGACAGATTGCAAACTGCTCACAATAAACATTGTCAAATTCTGCTAATCAATAACTTGCTTTTTGGAGCACCAAATCACAAATTCTTTGGAATGAAGATATCTAAGGACCTTATAAACATATGTCCAGAACCACAAGACGAAAAACCAAACTGTGGAGAATTGCAGAGCAAAATACTTTCTCCCTGTCACACTGCAAATGTTGTCAGACACAATCTTCAAACTGGTGAATAGTACTTTTACTGCATAGCAATTTGGACCATCTAATTCTAGATTTAGTATCTTCAAGCACTTCTCTAAATCACATCCAAATCTCATACTCTGGTCTTCAACATAGAAGAAATGTGGAGCAAACAAACAATATTCAGTAAGCTAGAATACATCTTCACAACTCTATCTTTAGTATGAACCAGGTTTTCTCAAAAGCACTTGGATACTCAATATCAAAACCATATCCTTATCATCTTTAGTACTTATACAACACAATACAAAGACTCGTCACAATCAAGTAACAAAATAAGAGCATAGTTGACACTAATGACAACATAAACATGTTGACATCAATGACAACATTAGTTAGCACATACTTGCAACAACTCTTCCATTACCACATTAGTCATGCAATTAGGATCTATAAGTGTTCCATACATAGGAATCTCCATTACATTCATGGTGATGTAAAGAGGCCCTTCAATGTCTTTGAATGTTTTATCATGAGGTGTGAATACTATTTCAGGTTCAGCGCGGTCTTTCTTTTCAAATAAGGTCTAGGAGGGAACCTAGAATTATTGTTTTGATTAGTAGCCATGTATGTATGTTTTCAAATGGATGCAAGATCTGATTTTAAAAGATTTTTATAGACATGCAATGAAATATATCCAAACTATGTATGTTTGAGACCTAAAATGCTTGATTTTTTTGCATTTTTCAATGCAAATTTCTAAAAGATGTAGTGTTGTGATAAAATTACAAAGGGGAAGAAAATTAAATCCTTATTATTAGTCCAATAATCTATAAATATCTTTCACAACACACCTATCATGCAAATCTAGATGAAGAATGAGTCAAAATCTAGTGAAAATGCAAGGATTCTAAACCCTAATTGTGAAATTAAGGCATGAAACTATGCAAAATGATGTATGAATAAAGTCTAATCAGATTTATGATGTGAAATAGCTCATCTCAGATCTGAAAATGATGTCAAAATGCTACAATTCTCAATGCAAGTGCAATTTTAAGGAGAAATGAGTGTATATGCTAGTTTTTGTTGAAATTGACTGTGTAAATGCAAAATTTGACATGTAGATGCAAAGACAAACAATAATGAGACACTACAATCAAAAATTAGATTTGAATGAGTGCAAAAAATGAGTAGTAAAATCTGAAACAAGATTTTAACCACAAACCCTAGCTATTGCCAAGACTAGGTTATATGAAAAATTCACAATTTCAAGCAAATTCTAACAAATGAAGTATGAAAATGCAATGCAAATGATTATAGAATGATGTACCTCTGTAATTTATATCATATCTGATGTAAAAATTAGATATTAGATGAAATGCAATGAAATTGATGAAAACTAAGCCCTAATGCAAGCCTAAGACGTCAATTTATTTCAAATTTTTCAATTTTTTTGTAGATTTTCAAATGCAATATGATGAGAATGAAATGAATGAACGAAAATCTGAAGTACCATACTCATAAAGGTGCAAAATATAGTAAAAACATGGGTTCACTAAAATGTAATGTAGTAAAAAGGGAGAAATGAGATTGATAGATAGTTTAACTAGATCCTTCTTTCACTACACACATTCAAGGACATTTAATCGAGTTGAATCTCAAATTTTGCAAGAGGATTCCCGTATAGGTTGGTTGTCGCTTGTAATGATAGGGAAAATTAGAAATTAATGATTATTGTGTTAATTTAAGCCCAATTATGCTCAAAACCCTAATTATGGAAAAATCGTAAATAAACAGATGAATATCAACAAATGCTTGTACATAGAGATACTAGATGAAGATTAGATTCATACCAGATTTTAAAGTTTGAGATTCAAAAATGTTGAGGACTGAAGGACTCCCACCGGTGTCCAATGCAATATTTTTATCAGGGTTTTTCAAACCTTTTCTGATGTTGATTGTCACTGTTCTATTAATTTTTTACTCTGCAAACCTGGAGGACACAGGGACTAGTGTCCTTGTCCTGATTCTACTATTTTCTACTCTTTCCTTCAGATCTAGGATCATTACACTCTGTAATTCTCATATGCAACTCCACTTCACAGAATATGACACCTGTCACCTGCAATCACAAGAGAGGGGTTGGGGGCTTGTGGTGTTTAGGAGCTTGCCTCGGTTAAGCTCTAGAATGGCATTCAAGCATTCCAACATCATTCTTAGATAGAGAGGGTGTATCCTTGTAGGATAGAGGCAAAAACAAATGATAAATGATTGATTGAAAGCACAAATAGATATCACCTCGGAGGTGTAGCTCTCACATAGATGAAGATCCTTCACAACATGAGAAGATGAAGCCAAATCTGTAATAACAAACACAACAACAATATTCTACTCTACAACAATGAATACCTTGAATTCTCTAAAATCATAAGTTCGCCAAAATCTCATAATCTTCTTCGAGTTTACAAATGAAACCCTAAACATTCTTATATATGCATTCCCTCTACAAATTTCATAATTCAAACTTAAGATGTCTATAACAGACACTTTTTAATGGTCTCCAACTGACATTCAAATTTGGGACCCTGCCAAAAGAGGGCAAGACAAGGGTACAGGCACCCTTGTTCCAAGACCTATTTTGGGTTAGGGTTTAGGCTCACAAATGTGCCTCAAGTCTCATTTGTCATGGGTTTTAGGTAATTTTGTCTTGGGAGTTAATTCTAACATGCATGATGAAAAACAAGGGACCTGGGAGCTAAACTTAGGAGGTAAAAGTCCTAGGGGGACATTTTATGACATAACAATAAGCAAGAGCACTACCCTACTATGCCATGCCATAGGTCTAAAGAAAACATTCCCCCTTCATCCTCAAGGTCTTCCTCATCTAGTCTTGATTTGGTGGAGGCTCCTTCTCCACCTAATTTTGTTGCTCCTATAGACCCTATCTCTGATGCTATTGCTGAGCAATTGTAACAAATTATCCTTTATGATAGGACTATGTTGGCACCTTCCTCTACCAAGGAGTTTGTGACTAGCGTTGAGATTCCCTCATTGTCATCAATCTTTATGAGATTGTTGATCCTCACCTCACCTAAGGATGTTGAGGAGTATGTTGCACCAACAACCATCCTTTCACGTTTTGGTGATGGATCTTCACCTATTACTTCTCTAGTTGTGGTCCCATTGGCTTGCCAACCTTTGTCCCACTATAGTGATTGAGATTGGGAAAAGGATGAACTACTAGTTTCTAACCCTAAGTAGTAGTACATTTGCATCATCTATTTTCATATATGTCTACGACTTGCCTGATTGTTTTGTTGTCCCCATGTTCTTGTTTGGTGTGTACTTGTTAGTTTCTCCTAAAGGACCCATGCTTCCCTTGTAGGAACATGGATAAAAGGGAGATGAAAAATGTTGTGACATTCTTCTATATATACCTAAATTCTTCTACTTGTCATAACTATATTTTTTATTGATATTTTGGGGATGATGCAAAGCATCAATACAATTAGGTCTCTTCCATGTTGACCCAAAATGTTTTTCTTTTGCTTTCATGTTCTATTTTTCTGATGTTCTCATTGTTCTACATGCCTGGGGGATGGTGATAATTCAATCTTGTCCCTTCATGATTATCACTTATGATATATATATTGACCCAAAGCATGTAGATCCCTTAGTGCTTCTTCATGGACTTTTCCTATTTCTATAATATCTTTTGTGTCCTTCCTCGGGAACATCATTTCTACACTGCTTCATACCATGCACATTGATAAGCCTACTCCCTATACCACCCCTTTTATCGCTCCCAAAAGAATTTTATCGTTTCTCCCCACAACATCTTTTACCGCTCCCAGAAGCATTTTATCATTGCTCCTTGCAACATCTTTTATTGCTCCCTATAGCATCTTTTACTACTCCTAGAAGTGTTTACCATTACTCCCTATAGCATCTTTCACTACTCCCTGAAGCATTTGTTTTTACTCTTTTCCATCACTTGAGGAATTTTAATCTTTTATGTGTGCTTTGTTTTTATATGTATAATATGTTTATATTTTTCTTTTTCTATGTACTAGATCATATGATTCACTAACACAGTCATTTTGCAAATTGTATTGAATCTAATCCTTTACCTTACAGGATTACATGTTATTATGGTTTTGCAGGGCATTTGGTTATAATACTATGGTTTTGTACGTTCGAAACTAGGGGCATCATGCGTTCCATCTGAATAATCTTTATAGCTTCATAGTATCATTTTTATAGATAAATTTTATTTTAACACTTCACTATTGTACTTTAGCATGCTTAGTACCTTGCACCTTCAACCTGCTAAAGTGGGGGCAAAATGTAATGTCGTAAATTACATACCTTGCAATTTCACATTATGCCTTGCACCCACCTAGATGACCCCCTCATGAGAACTCAATCTAGGTCATCTCCCAAAAATCAAGTCATTTCCAAAATCCATATTGGAAGATTGTTTTTGAACCCTTTCTATACCTTCATGCCAAATTTGGGATCATTCTCCCCAAATGACAACACTATGTGTAGATGTCTACATGATGCACTGGCATCCCATACCATATAGTGCCATGAACTATACATTATGGTTGCATGTGGATGCCTCATTATGGTCACTAGTCATCAGAACACCTCCTATAGATGTGCCAAGCTATTCTGGGCATGATTCCCTAAACCAAATCTAGTGGAATCTAGAAAAATAGCAAGGGCCAATAAGTTACTAAGAAAAAAGGAAAAGGCAAGTTTTTTTGATAAAAAAGGCAATAGGTTTCCATAAGATAGACATGAATGAATGAAGAATTTATGAGAACTTTATCCATAGCTATATTCACCATCACCATTATAGCTTTGAGGTCTAGGCATAGATTCACTATCACCAGTCCTTATTTTTGCATCCCATTTTGTAGATTCAAACTCAATAAGGGAATAGCTCATGTGAGAGGATTAAAGACTAGAGTTTCTCTTGATATTTCTCTAAATTTCTTTTCTTCATTCTCTAAAAGACTCCATCTCTGTTGTGCATTTTTGTAAGTAGCACATTTGTTTTCTCTCTGAAATCCCTTTATCAATTTCCTATGAATCAAGCTCACTAAGAGCCTTGCATTTTTTATAAAATTCCTAAAGAGAACTAGAACAGAATCTATGGGGAAGCTCTACCTCTCCACTAACTATTCTCTTTATTTTTATAATCTTGCAAAACCTCTATCCATTTACTCGAACCCATTTTCCTATTTGTCATCCTTGTTATTTTGCATACCAGGCCTAGTGTCCTCCCTGTAGACCAGGGAGGTGCTCCTAGAATTACTTTGTCACTACATCCTAGATCCTAGACACACTTAGGATAGGTGCACACACTTTGCTTAACATATTTATCATTTGACTTCTCATGGAGGTTGAAAGACCAAAGCAGAGGTTTGACCATTTTTGGTAAACTTCATAGTAGTCCCAATCTTCTTTTTAGTCCTATTAGAAATAAGTCTTTTAAAGGAATCAAATGCATGGAGGTTTTGTTAAATTTTTTCTTGTCAATATTGAAATAGATTAATAATTTTATTTAAGCATTTCCCTTTATCAACTAGGTATTACACTTGTGTTTCCTTCTATTTTTGTTGTGTAGGATTATCAAGAAACCTCATAGGTTGAATAGGAAGTCTAAGGAAGTGCAGACTAAAGTGTCTCGACTCTACTAACAGTACAATGTTGTATGAATGACAACACACAATGCAGACATCTGCATATTGTGATGTTGTTCTTAGCTGAGGCTTCCTCCTTTTAGTGACAAGTTCTTCTATTGGTGTTGTTTCCAATTCTGATGTTAATTTCTTGAAATATCCTCTAATTTACTAAAAACAATATTTCTTTCATTTTTGATTACTACTGTTAGCTTAGAAAGGTTGAATTCCAATTGGCAGACTATTTGTGGGGTATAAACCCTAGAATATTCTTCTTCCAATTATGTTTTTAGCAATCAGGCAATATACTTGATAGCGGACAGTTTGAAATAACCCTTGATTATTGTCATTGGTTGCCGGTGATTGTTAAGCTTTGCCAACTAGTAATGGAGGGGCCTGCGGTGCCAACGGTGGCCACATGAAACCTTATGGGTGCTGCAAGTACCTGCAAATGTAGGTACGGTCCCTGTAGAACTAGATATACCATAGAAAAAGAGTAAAACCAACAAATATATTAAAAAACCAATGAATTGTTTTTTTACTCAATGGTTAAAATGAAGATCTAGAGGATAGAGTGATGCACCAATGAATCTACTTGTGCTAGCACTGTGCAATGAAGATTTCATAGAATATTCTTTGTGAAGATTCTATACAGCCACGAGGGCAATTTTTTCCTGATGGCTTGGGGAAAAGTGTCCAAATATGATGAATTGGTAGCTGATCATTAGATTCTTGGGCCTTATGGATGTGATGGTAGGGTCATATTTGACCCAAAATGCTCTAAAATTGTAGCTACCTCCTGAATCTAGTAACCACCTCTCAATTTCAAACCCTTGTAGATCTTGCCTCCAATGTATAATTTGGATAAATGAAAAGGCTAAACTAAATTTCTTGGACACCCTAAACTCAATGGTGAGCTTAGATTTGCACCAACATGCTCCAATATAATTCTGTGCAATAAAAATTCACAAAAAGGAAACCTTCCCAAATCTAGTATTTCTATCAAGTTTTTTTGATTGTCCAGGTCATCATATGATGCAAGAGAAGAGAATACTCAACTTTTCAATATCTATCATGATTTGCAACCTAGATCTCTCAATAAATACTAACATAAATCAATCCCACAAGCTTTGATACCATGTAAGAGGTTGTATAGAATGCTCTATACCATGCAAGATTTGGCTGTGGAGGTAGCCACCCAAGATCTAGGAGCTTTAATGACAGCACAAGAGAGACCCAACATGAGAGAATAATTCTATTCTATCAAAGGATGCAAATACATAATATGATACATCAATATTACAATGATATGATATGATATGAGAAGCCCTTGGTTATATATACCAAGGTGAAAGATAGGATGGCATAAGATTATGACAAGTGTCTTAATCTTATGACATGAGACATAAAGTGATAAGTATGCTAAGTGTACCCTAAGAAAACTTAACTAGATAAGTGTGAATAGGACCTAATGTGGAACTAGTTAGTTAATATACCTTGTTCACACAAACACCTTAAGTGCAACTTAGGGAGAAGTAAACAAATGCAAATATGCAATGATGGGTCCCAGCTGTAAAGCCATGTTAAGTACCCATGTACAAATAAATCTCTCACAAACAGAGAAAAGGAGAAAAATCTGTACAGAAAACCCCTCTCCATTTGAAAGAGAGAAAACACAAGATTCTCTATACAGTATGAGAAGAACAAAACCCCATGTGAGGAAAAAGTCCCCCTCATAAGAGAGAAGAAGAGAGACCAAGTAGCACCACTCCCTCAATGTAGAATCTCTACAATGATGGTAGATGCTTGACAATGAATGCTGAAGATGATCCAAGACTGTTGAATAATGTTTCTCCCCTTAGGAAGAAACAAAACCAAGGATGTATGTAGGATTTATTCCCATTCCTGAAATATGAAGGAAGAAAAATCAAGATGAATGGTGTCTCTAAACTCTGATTAGGTGTTTCCATATCAATGTTGAAAGAAGCCACAATGTGATCAGGAATCACAGGCCTACCTAAAGAAGGTGAAAATCTAGAACCTAGTGGAAATGGATGTAGAACATGATCCAAAGATGATGAAATGAATCCTCTAAATGTTGCTCAAGGATATCCAACCCAATGCCAAATTACAACAAATACTGATAAGATGAATTAGGTACCATGTAAGATTATGATGCAGCAACCACGGATGTATGGTGCTCACCATAAGATAACTAGAACAATGAGAATCTAGTACTCTTGCATAAGGTGTCAATAAGAATGGTGATTGAGTTGAAACTATCAACTCATGAATATTTGCAAAACTTGTCACTATGGAAGAATATGTAGGTGGAGAAAGAACAAGAGAGTCTAAATTTTCCCTCAGAAAAAGAATCGACTCCATAGAAGTTGTCATCAAAGAGGAGATGAATGTCCTCAATAGTGTCCTCTAAATCAAAAATGTGAGATTCCATAAACAAAGATGATATGTCTAATAAATAGGAATCCCAATGAGGTGGATCAGAAAGATTGATATGATCTTGCTACACTAAATCAACAAAAACCATGGATGCAACAACATTAGTCTCATTAGAAGCAACAAGATATGATAGAAGCAACTGTCAGCACATGTCTCTAGAACATTAATGGATGAAAGAACACAAGGATTCAAATGACCATATTGCATCTCCTTGAATGATATGTCCATACAAGATGTCTAAGTGTGAATATCAAATGAATCTTCCAATGTTGGAATATAAGAAGTTCCTCAGCCTAAAGATGTCCAATCATAGATAAAGAAGATGAACCCTCTAAATCTAGATTAGGAATCATAGAAGTTGAAGTCTGAATAGAAGTCTCTATAGGAGGAGAAGAGGTATTTGTAGAAGTCTCTATGTCATCTTGACATTCAAGCTCTTCCAATTCATTAAGCACTGTAATTGTTTTGTATCATATGGTCGAAAAATATCAAGTGGAATATGACAATCCAAGGTAGGATCTCCTGGGAATGGAGGATCAACTAGATCTCCATACATCTCCCAAATTTTGATCCAAAGGTCAGGAGAGCACTCAATACCAGCAATGGCCATCTAGGTGTCAATATCAACACTACAACAAATCACTCCTAAGATTTGTTCAATTTGAAAATCCCACACAAGTTTATGCCAATAGGATGTAGGTTTAGGAACTAGTCCATAGAGATAGGGCAAAAGATGAATCCACTTGAAATGTGTCAAGATTCCATATCACCAAGAATTATAGTTCCATCTCTCTAATCTTATCACAATAGGATGCCTTTTAATACCCACAATTAACTCCTCAAATTTAGTCACACAATAGACCAATCAAAAGACTCAATCCAACAAAAGCACAATATTTACTCCTCAAATTAACTCAATCAATGATCCCCCAAAAAAATTATGATCTTGACACTTTATACTTAGTGCAATTACAATTGCCACTAGCCAAAACAATAAAGTAGACTTTTGATCTTAGTACATGCAAATACTAAATTTGATGTCAAATTGAAAGTATAATTTTGATATAAAATGAGATCAATCTGATCATATATTTGAGAAGTACTAAAAAATTATGCACTTTCAAAAAAAATACCCAAAAATGTTACCGTATGAGCCCAAACGGAGCCCCGGAAGTTCCCAAAATGAGAATTGTTCAGCAACAGGTGTAAAAAATATTAAGTTCTAGGAAAACAAAGCACCAAATCAAAAAGCATTTGAAAAACTATGAAGCCTATAAAATTATAGCCCAAATAAAGAAAATCGCTTCAAAAAAGGAGCCTGAATGACTGAGAAACAAGCCTGCAAAGATCAACTATCAAAATGAAAACTCCATTAGAGTAGGGGGCTAAGTTGGGGGTTTAAAACGATGACATCATGATAAGGTGATGGTATATTCTTCTAGATTCACTAAAATATACTTATGACTGCAAAACCACTGCTAGAATTCTCAAAACCACCTGTCATAGGGCAAAACTACTGTTTTAATTGGCTGAAACCACCCTTTAGTGGTGGGAAACTACTTCTGAGAGTCAAAATCACTTTTTTGAAACTTGAAACAACTAATTATCTAGAAAGAAACTGCTTTCTAAATGGTCAAGTGGTTTCAAGGGCTGAATTCTAATTGGTAGGATGTTTGTGGGGTATATACCCTAGAATATTCTTCTTCTAGTCATGTTTTTAGTAGTTGGGCGATATACTTGATAGTGGGTGGTTTGAAATAACCCCCGATAATTGTCACTGGCCATCATCAACTATTAATCTTTGTTGATTGGTAATGGAGGGGCCCGCGGTGCGAACGGTGGCCACATGGCACCCTTTAGGTACTGCAGATACCTACAAACGTAGGTATGATCTCTATAGAACCAAATATACCATAGAAAAAAAGTAAAACCAACAAATATCTTAAAAACTAAAAAAATTATTGTTTTACCCAATGGTTAAAATGAAGATCTAGTGGACAAGCGATGCATCAATGAATCTACTTGCACTAGCATTATACAATGAAGATTCTGCAGAATATTCTCTGCGAAGATTTCATACGGCTAGGAGGGCAATTTTTTTTTCTAATGGCCTAGGGCAAAAGTGTCCAAATTTGATGAATTGACAGTCGATCATTTGGTTCTTGGGCCTTCTAGACATGATGGAAGGGTCATATTTGACCCAAAATGCTCTAAAATTGTAGCTACCTCCCAGATCTGGTAACAACCTCCCAATTTCAAACCCTTGTAGATCTTGTCTTCAATGTATAATTTGGATAAATCAAAAGGCTAAACTGACTTTCTTGGACACCTTGAACTCAATGGTGATCTCATATTTGCACCAACATGCTCCAATATGAACTTGGAATACAAAGCCACATAAAGGAAACCCTCCCAAATATGGTATTTCTATCAAGTTTTTGTGATTCTCCAAGTAATCATATGATGCAAGAGAAGAGCATACTCAACTTTTCAAGATCCACCTTGATTTGAAACCTTGATCTCTCAATAAAGTCTAACATAAAGCAATCCTACAAGATCTAATACCATGTAAGAGTTGGCATAGAATGCTCTACACCATGCAAGATTTGTCTATGGAGGTAGCCACCCTCGATCTAGGAGCTTTAATGAAAGCACAAGAGAGACCCAGCATGAGAGAATAATTCTATTCTATCAAAGGATGCAAATACATAATATGATACATCAATATTACAATGATATGATATGATATGAGAAGCCCTTGGTTATATAGACCAAGGTGAAAGATATGATGGCATAAGATTATGACAAGTGTCTTAATCTTATGACATGAAACATAAAGTGATAAGTATGCTAAGTGTACCCTAAATAAACTTAACTAGATAAGTGTGAATAGAACCTAATGTGGAACTAGTTAGGTAATATACCTCGTTCACACCAACAGTGCCCAACACATAAAACAAAAGAAAAAACAAAACACCAAAGCCAAAGGAAAACTCAAATCAATATAGAAAATAGGAAAATAAGTGAAGCAAAAAAATCAGGGGTGTTGGTAATCATTTATGTTTAGGGTTTTAAGCCAGAGCCGCTAGTGGTGCTTGCATAAGCAATCAGGTTTTAAGAATTTAAATACGCAAGCACATTCCAAAAATTTAAAAAATTCCAACACTTTCGACCTCTGCAGTTAAAAAAAATGCCAAAATCAGTTAAGGTGCAAGTGTCTTTGTATATACAAGGGTGTTTGTATATACATATAGGTCAAATATGCATTGGCGGGCTTGCAAGATCCAAATCGGCCTTCGAAAAATTAAGTTATATGCATTGTTTGATGCATATCGGGCTTTGGGTAGTGCATATTCAAAGGGGGAATCTTTCACAGATTCTTGGGAATATTCCCTATTTGTATATCGAGTTGCATGTATATTTGGTTTGTATGTTCAGACATACAACGGCTATGTACAAGAGAAAAGATACATTGCAGGCATATTCCAGGAAAGATTCGTTGTTTGTATGCAGAGGAAATATACATTGCAGATATACAAAGGGGAGCGCACATACATTTGCTACAGTGCGGTCGAGATACATGTGGTAGGGCCCACAGGTATATACAAACGAGTTTGTATATTCGGCATACAAGGTGTGAGGACCGCCCTTTTTACTTCTGTTGTTATGACTATTTCAATTACTGTTATTGTTACTTTCTATATTTGTGGGATAGCAGTTCCTGGAATTGTCAAACTATTAAACTTTATTATGATTTCGAAAAAACTAATTGGGTGATGTTTGGATAAGTTTACATTTAAGAAAAGTTAATTAGGTGATGTTGGAAAATTGTAATATGATTTCATTATGATAATTGGAACTATGTCATGATAATGCATGTTTATAAGTTGCTTCGGCTATGATGATTATATGTGGATACTGATCTTGTAATTTAGTGTGCAGGATTTACTAATCGAACCACAGATTTCGGAGATCATTCCGCACCTTGTTATTGTTATTCCCTGTTAAGCCAATCTGGTTCCACGAGGAACCAAGATCTTCTGTGTTTGATGTGATGTTGTAATGTGGTCTTTCGTATGGTCGAGTGGGTTTGGTTACCTTCTTGTAACAATATTTTATGAATTGTGTTGTGAAAAGTTTGAATTCGAATTCTTTATTTTATTTAAATCTTTGAGGCCTTTTCATGTGCTTTACCTTGACCATGGGTGTCCTGGATGGGTTAAAGTTGACCCTGGGTTATACCCCATGGGTCCAGGGGCCCATTTGGCATGGGTAACCCTTGAGTAACCTCCATCTAGTCATCTTAACTTTCCCCTGAAATTAAGTGACGAAAATTGGGGTATGGGGGGGACATGATGGGATTGTACCAACACCCAACCCATCCCTTTTCAATCCCCAAGGTTAGAGATGACTACAAACCCATCCATTATTGAAGGATTGACTTGAAGTCACCTCCTCCATTAGTGAGATTCCCCCATGTGTTGTGGGGCCATCCATGTGAAGGAGGGAAGTAGAGGCATGGGTCACCTGTCTTTTACTCCTTTAACTCCTTTTATTTCTCCCATGCGTAAGAGAAATGACATGAGGAGAGGGATAAGGAGTACTCTAGGGATGGGTGAGTGACATAAGCCACCAGGACAGAATAGTGGTTTTGGGGGAGAGTGAGGAGGTGACAAGTGTCACCTCCCCATTCCTCTAAACTGAAAAAAAATTGGGTTATTTGTTTCCAATTTGGAGGGGAGAGGGAGTTAGTTGAATTTTGGGGAGAGTTTTATGATTATTGACAGAGAATAGGAAGGTTAACTTAGAGGAGAGAAAAGGGAGAGAGGAGTTGTTGGCTAAGGTTGGAAGAGAACTCAGTGGAGCTCTGCATCAGTTTCATTCCAGGAGGGCTTTATAAGGTTGGTTTGGTCTTTACCTTTCTTTCGTATATCTGAATGTATATGTAAAGTGTGTGAAAGATGATTATTTGTTTGTGTTTTAGATGTGTTTTCTGTGGGGTTTGTTGTCGGGTTGTTTGACAGAGCTTCTCCCACTTGGGAGAAATGCTCATCAAGTTTGGGGTAGGGGGGGAGAGATCCTCCTCGGGTGCATACCTGTTTCCATCTTTTGGGATGTTGAAAGCCTTGAGGGCATGTATCTGTGACTGTATCATTGACTTGAGAGTCAAATGCAAATTTCTTAAATGAATTTGTGATCAAACTTGGTTTGAGGCCAAGGGAAATAGTGTTGGTTAAATTATCTATAAGGGTGACACTCTGGAGTCGAGTGTGTCCACTCTCCTGCCCCTTATGAAACTCACTATAGTTGAGTTTCCGTGTTGTGTAATTTACCACGGGTGTTTGTGTGCTTTGGGTTTGTTGTTGTCCCTGTTGTGAAGTGGAGTGCTTGAGTTACCCAGGTGTGAGTATGGTCTCCCTAGCTCGGGGGTGACCCTCTTGCGGGTCTACGGAAGGGAGGAGAGCTAGATGAGTGGTGTTTTCTTCTTTGTTTGTCTTTGATACGCAGGTTTCCTCTTGGAGCTTATGGTTGGATTTGGAGAAGTTATATTTATGAAGAAACAGTTTATTCTTCTTTGTCATGAGAAGTAGATCATGTTCATTTCATAAGAGTGTAAAGGAGAGCACCTCTCTTGATATTGTTGTAATTTATTGTCACCCTGGGAGTGAAGGAAATAACCTCCCTAATCTTGTATTGGTTATGACTGTTATTTGGTTTTTACATAACTTCCTTGTATATTAGTTGGGAGAAGGAAGTCCTTATCTTTCATCTTGTTAAGGGTAGTGAAAGAGTTAACCTTCTTGTATTGTATGTGGTGTAATTAATTATCTTAGATTTCAAATGAAAGTTTGAAGTGAGTTTGCATTGGAAAGTATATCTTACTGTATTAAATCTGATTTTTGTTTATGCACTTATAAGGATAAATATGCTTAACTAGTTGAAAAGACAGATTTAAAGTTCATTGTCACAATGGATAATACAGTTTTAAATGATTAAGTTTCTCCTTCCTTATAAATCTTTACTAGTTAGAGGTAGTCATTTTTGTGTTTATTTCTGTTTGCCCAAAAGAGTTGAAATGGACATTTACTTATTGCAAAATTAAACTGAGTAAAATCTACTTCCATTGTCATTGGATTAGTAGTTAAATTTTTATATTAAAAAGCTTAGAATGGAAGAAATTGTAATTATTATGAGATAAAATGATGTTATGGATTTACATCTACTTGTAAAAAAAAAAATTATTAATTCATTTTATCCTTTAAAAGTGAGCTAAAAGTATATATATATTCTCTGTTAAAAAAAATTAAATAAAGGTGAGATAAATATATATATTTATATTTGATTTGTTTATCCATTTAATAATTTATTTATTTATTAATTTATTTACACAAAATTTGAGAATACTGAAATGTATTGTTGCATCTAAGAAAATGGAATGTTATCATACAAACAATATATATATATATATATATATATATATATATATATATATATATATATATATATATATATATATCATTAAATAGTACTAAACTCGAAATAAAACTTATGACAGTCGAAATAAATTATAGGACCGAAAAATTGTGTTCGCTGTGCCTAAAACACAGTCGACACTTTACATGGTGGGCGGTGGGGAGTAATCCCCACCGTGGTTTATTGTTTATTTAATGGAGGTGTGGGGAGGGGCGGAGCCCCACCCACACCCCACATCGTGGGATGTGGGTGGGGCTCCGCCCCTCCCCACATCCCCCTACACCTTCGACCCCCGCAGAGCTCAAAACCCCGCTCCCACTGTGCCCTAAGCGCTGCCCCCACCGCGCTTCCCTTCGCCCGCCACCGCTCATTGCGGCCTCTGTCCCACTACCCCTCCACCTCTGCCTCCCCTGTCTTCGTCCGCCGCTGTTGTGGCCACCGCCGCCCCATCTCCTCCGCTGGCACCGCCATTCGACCCTGCTCAAGATCATTCACAGTTAAAAAAAAAAAAAGAAATGTTAGGGCTTTTAGCCCTAACATATAAGTTGGTCTATTTAAATGAAATAAATTATAGTTTTATATATATAGACATATAAATAGATATTATATATGTCTATTTATATAGCTATATATAATGAATTAGTTTGTATATATATATATAAACGTAAGGGATTACGTGGAAATTGCTAAACAAATTTAAAGGAACATTTTCGTAATTTACATACATACATATATATATGGGAGTAGTTATATGGGCCATTTTATTGGGTCCTCGTTTAAAATCCTGACAAAATTTTACACATTAAAACATAAAAAAAATAAAACAAAGAATAATCACAGTAAGGTTTTATTAAGTGTTGAACAAAACAACCAAAGAATTTATGTTATATTTCCATGATAAGGGTTTTATAAAGTGGAGAGCCTCTTACATATATTAACAATGGTATATGATTTACAATAAAAGTATTAGTATTAATTATTAGTAATAATAACAACAGTAATTTTAAATAGGAGAAATGTAATTGAGTATATGTATGTTTATATATATATATACGATCTTATATATATATATATATACATATAAATATATCGTTACATATTTATAATTTTTTTTAAATAAATACGACTTTCAAAGAGGCCGTTTTCTCTTAACATTAATAAGAGAAAATAAAATTATAAGTTAACGAGAGCAGAAAGGGATATACTGTATTATTCTGGAAAGAGTTTCTCGGAAGTTTCAACTACCAACGTAATTCCATAACTAGGAAAATGAAGAGGAAAATTACACGTCACCTTGCTTAAAGGATCACTGGAAATAAACTTAAGAAGCCATCACAGACATTCCATGTGAGGCCATTTTAATCTCAACTGTAGTAAACGTCCACATAAGTAAACCTGTAAGAGAGTCAGAAGAAGAAAAAGTAACATTGGAAAACACAGAGGAGAAAATGCGCGGCATTTCCCACATGGGATAAGAGAACTAAGTTGATGGACCCTCCTGCCCAAAATTTGCTTAGGAACAAGTTTAATTAATACAAACGAAGAGGAGATACTTAGATCGGAGAAGATTAGGAGACCGAGTCCAGCGAAATAGTAAACCAGCCTATGTGACCTGGATCATCCGGAAATTAGGTTTAATGTCAACAATAGATACAGTGATAACCCTGATTGATGTCCAATATGAAGAAAGGACCGGATAAACATAAAGAAAGCATAGAAAATGAAAGAGAGAGAGACCGAAATATAAAAAACTAAATTATCAGAGAAATAGTTAAGGTAAGCACGATAAAAATACAATCAAAATTAAGACCCAGAGAAAAGGGAAGAGAGAGCAAACGAACAGCCTTGTTGAGAATGCTAAGTCGAAGGAGGAGTATGTTTCAGGAAGCAAGAGAGGAGACAGACAACCGTGCCTTGCTGAAAAATGATTAAATAGGGAGATCACGAGTCGGTTTAGTCGGAACAAGGCGTCGTGGGAAGTTGTTAATCTTTCAGTGAACCACGTGCGTAAAATAGTGTTGAGTAATTCCCACTTATGCCGTACGGCGTTATGCTGTCGAAATTTTGCTGAGAAATAGATTTAGGAACCCTAATATTTTAAACCTAGTAGTGACGTTAACGGCGTCATAGAGACCCCCTTGTTAGTCTGCTTGCGTCTGGTTGCACGCAATTGTACTTGTACCCCACCGACAACTGTAGTGTTTTCGCCTTGAACGAACACCACCGAGCATGCTTACGCATGCGAGGGGGTTTTTAGGGAAGCGCAAGAAAATTTTTGATGTTTCGTGTCATGACCACATGACGGATGTGGCTATGACATGTGTGATGTGTGTTGTGACCACATGGAAAATGTGGGCATCACACAAGGGAAAGGCATGTAAACAGGTCAGTGGTGGTCAACGTCAGAAATGGGGCCCACCAGTTGTATATGTATTCACTTGTATGTTTGCACATACAAGCTAATATACAAAAGAGGAAATACATTTCAGACCTGAGGAAGAAATCAATTGCAGTGTATAAAATTTGGGGTCCGTTGCTTGTATATTTGGCTTGTATGTTCGCATTGTATATGCAACATACAAGCAAATATACAAGGGAGCAATGTACAAGCCGGATCCGATGTGAAGATCAAATTCAGCGAATTCAGGGTTGGCATCCGCGGCTTGTATGTTTGGGTGCTTGTATATGTGCCGATATACATTGCGAGGATACAAAGACTAGATACAAGCCAGATTTCAAAGTAACTTCAAAATGCTTCATAAAAATTTGAAATCTGTGCCTTGTATGTATAAGGTGAATGTATATGCACATATACAAGGAAAGATGCAAGAAAGAGGATGCAAGGTGGACCCAATTGAAAATTCCAATTTGCTTTATAACAGCTTGGGGTCCGCCTTGTATGTTGAACAGTTGCGTGTATATGCATCCTGCATATACAAAGATATAAAGAGCGATTGTATAAGCATATGTTTTTGCATATACAAGGGCGAAAAGGCAAAATACAAGGGGGAAAAGTTAGTGATAGAAGTATGGAGTGCCTACGTGGCACGTAATCATTGGCTCTTAGCTTTTCTACAGGTTTTTGGGCCGTTTGATCTCAGCGATGGAGTCGGGATCGACGGTCATGTTTCAAACCTTTGGTGTGAGTTTTTCCTGTGCGTGTGCAGCCTGTATTTTTTGATGGGGAAATCTTTAGATGTTCTCGTTGCTGCATCCTGCGGGTAGCTGGGCAATAATGGCAGATTGTACAGAGGAGTATGGGTCAAGTGGACAGGTCAACCACCTGATTGATGAAGAAAATCCCTAGGTGGTGGTGCGGATCTTGATTCTCACCTACTCTCTTCCTCTGCTTCCCGGCTACATTCAATTTTGAGCGCCAATCTGAAGATGCATTGTATCTAGCAGATTTTTTATTTGCCTTGTAATTAATTTTGTTGAGTTCACAGTTTTGCTATAAAAGGCAGATTGTGTTTCTCATTTGTGGTTGTTGAAGACTTGGGCAATTTTTTTGTGTGAATAACGAAATACAGAGCATTTCCTATCTATTGTATCCCTATGCCATTTATGAGTTGCATCTGAAGTGTATCTTGCACATATATTCAGTTTCTTGTCATTGTATATGAAAAATGCATTATTACATGTGTTTATCTGTCTGTCTCCATTTGTTGTATGCATTTTCTTCTTTGAATCTGGTTGCTAAGGGTTTCTCAGATTCTAGGGTATAGTCTTGATGTACCACATGCTTAATCTGTAACTTCCATTCAAGGAGTGGATTAAATTGTTTTAGGTTAAAGTGTGGAGAAGATTGTATGTTAGCTGGGATATTCATAAGTAGAGACAGTTAAATACTTATCCTTGGGTGGTGTTTGTAAGGAAAATACCAGTCCTAACCCCTTAAAACTTGAATGCTAGTTGCAAGCCATTCTCTTGTATACGTCTAGTTGACTCCTTGCCCTGAGATAGGCACCGGTCTACTTTTGGATTAGTAGTTATGATCCAAAACCCCTGTCTTGCATCCAAACCATCAAATTCAAACCATCCATTCATATTTCCAACCTGTTAGTTGTAGGATTAGGATTAGGAACCCCCTGCATGCTCTCATACCTGACCAGACAAATATGTCCAAGAATGTTGCTAACCTTGTGATTTGTCACACAAATCTTGGTCCTAAAATGAGAGTATTCTGCCTATTATCACAAAGCTAAATCTTTCTGTCATTGGGTGAGTCAAATGTTACATCTTTAGCTATAGGGATACCCCCCTTGGTGCGGCAGAACTAGAAGTGAAGGGGAGGTAGCTCACGCAACCTCCTGTATTCGTTGGCCGAATCTACCTATGCATTGGAACTGGCAAACCCACTGCTGATTCAGAAATAAATACCAACAAGGGGGTCCTTATTTTGCTAAAGAAAAATGGGGGTGTGTGTGCAAGGCACAACACTTCATACATATTAGGCCACAACCATTTGATTAATAAACATAAAATTATAACATTAAAAAAAACTTAATACATTCCCACATATTATGCTATCAACATCTTCATTATCATTATCAATAACATACTCCATTTTTCTCTCAACCTTGCAATCACACTATTTTCTCTAGTTTCTTCCTTGATTTCCTTGATGATGTCTTCAAAATTAACACAAGTAATGCATATATCAATATCAAGCCTAAAAAATGATCTATGTTGGCTACAAGGTGGTGCAAAGCTCTATGCCACATGAAACATGTAAACTAAGTGTGAATAAGCCTTCCAATTAGATGTGGTGATAAAAAATGAAATATCTTCATGTGGTGTTCATCATCAGATCCCTTGGGTCCCTTGTATCTCTATATGAATTCCTTTGTTGGTGCAAACTTCTAGAAAGATGGCACAAGTGAAGAAAAGTTAAACTATGTAAACTCAGCCTGATGAAGGTTCAAAAAAAAAAGTTACACCTTTACAATGATTCAAATCTCCTAAAATGTGGATATGATGTGGATGCATCATTTTAAAACATACTCTCTAAACCACAAGACTATATATAAACTTGTGGCAATGTGTGATGGGTTTTTCTGTAACCGACTGGTGACTGGAAAACTTCAAACAAACAATCAAAGTGAAAGAAAATATTTTTGGTTGATGCAAGATTGCTCTTACACTCTAGGTTGCTCCTACATTAGACACTTGGGGAAGAGAGCTCCCCACTTTCTAGTGGCTAGAGGGATACCAAGATGATCTACCCTTGTTGTGGAATTCCAACTTGAAACTCTTTCTTCGACCATTTTCTTCCATCTCTTTAGGTACACCTCAAGTGATTTGTTATGCATGCTTCCTTCCTCCTCACTATTAGTCATCTCTATAAGCTTCCTCTTCTATGGTTGTGGTACCCTATTCCACCAATCATATTTTGTGCCATAACTTCCTAACCTTTTTCTAATCACAAATTCTTTGTCTCCTCTTTCCTTATCAACTTGTTTCCCCCATCTATCATTCACCCTCTATGGCTGACTCTACTATTGCACACTGCCCTCTGATGGAAATAGGTTGTCATTGCTGTCAAAAAGGATGTTGATATTGTGTATGTAGGGACAATGTCTTCTTGTTTAGATTAGTATCAAGATGTTGTTCAAGAAGACCTCAAAGAAGATCTCAGTTGGTATTGGTTTGGTTCTTTTATACTTTTCTTTCAAGGACCTCAGCTGATTAAGGTAATGTTTGGTTTATGATGTTCATGTTGTGTGTCATGCTTCATTATTCCACATGCTCATGCCTCATACTTCATGGTGACAAAATGTTAGCACTTGGTTCATGAAAGAGATGTTACCTTGGTGGGTTATGCTCATGTTATGGTATTTATAGGTTGTCAGATTTGTGGAGTCAGTTTGAAGATACATGATCATATGGAGTTTCGCATGTTGGTGGTCATATATTTCGCATGTTGGTGGTCATATATTCTCCATGCTTCTTGGTCCTGAGTTGGGATTGCTCATGTATGGTTGTTTATAGTTGGTGTTACAGGATGTGCTCATCATTATATTATTGTTGATGTGCCTCAAGGTTGACACAGGTTGATAGTGCTTTATAACATTATCTCTTGATACTCTTTATAATGAGATTATTTTAGGGTGTCAAAGTTTCTCATTTTCATGATGAGTTCATATTGATTCTTGAGAGTTGCTTCATGCTTCAAGAGTTCAAGATATCAGTCATATCAGAGATTACTTCAAGTTTTTCTCAGGTGACATTGTCAGTGATGAGTTTTCTATAGAATGAACAGTGGGCTTTCTTGTATCAGTTTGCTTTAGTAGTATTTTGTCATTCTCTATATCAAGAGACAAAAACAATGGCATGTCACTTCAAGTCTTATGCATTTAGTTTAAGTCAGATACAAGTGCATTAGATCAAATGCAAATACAGGTTTATCTTGAAGATGTTAGAAGTCAAATGGTCAAGGTTTATTTTTACAGATGTCTTCTAATTCTCAAAAACTCTATCTCTTTCCGTGCTTTAAAGTGCTTTGAAACCTAAGTTACCCTAACCCGTTGTATAAAATGCACTTTATGTTTTAAAATGAAAGTGACTTGGGATAGTAGGTTTGCCACTTATAATGTGACCGCCTAAAGGGTTATAAAGTCATTATGACAACCAACCCCATCAACATGTCTAACCTCTTGTTTCAGTCTTTTACATGTGTTTTGGATGGCAAAAAGATGATCGATGGAGTAAATTTAAAGTTTGGTGAGAGCAAAAAGTAAAATCAAGGGGTATAACTTAAAACCCAACCATCTCCTATGTCATCATAGTTTGAAGTTCTCTTGAAGGTCATTTGTTATTTAAAACTACAGTCAAAGCTAATTTTTTAGCCTGATTACAATGTTATTTTTGGAGATTTTTTTAAGGATTCTTTTTAGAAGATTTTTGTAAGATTTAGAAAAGATTCCTTTTAAGAAATTTTTTTCTATTTTTATAACCTTATCTCGAGACTCTGGAGGTTTAGTGAAGGAATCTTCATTCTTTTAACTAAGAAAGTTTTTTGGTGTGGAGAGATCATGATGTCCTTGAAGTTTATTCTTTTTGGATTTGAGATAATAATTTTTTTGAGGCAGACTGACAAAATTTCATTGAAGATTTTTTTGTCTTTTTTTTTTTGAAGATGGTATTTGCAGAGAAGACCAAGAGTTTGGAGAAGATGATTTTTGAAGTGAAGGATTTGAAAAGTTTTTTTTTGTTACAGACCCCAAGACATTGAAGAGAAAGGATATTATCTTATTTGCAGAGTCAATGCAATATAAAAGTTTTTATTGAGAACAAATGGAAATTTGACTTTATTGTTTGTGTAAAGTCTTGAAAAAGAATTTATAGGTGTATTGAAAAGGGAAAGAGCAGAATATGAAAGGTTTTATGCACATTGAAATTGATATACAGGATAGTGAATTTGAAGAGACCATTTTTGCAGATGTAAGAATATTAAGGATTGAAATAATTGTGGAGAAAAGACAAAATATGAAAAGTCATCTTGTATATAATGGTTATGCAGGTACATTGAAGTTGTTGTTGTGTGGATCCACATATAGGGTTGAATATATTTTGAATATCCTCTTGAAGAAAATATAGATGATAAGTTTTGTATGTGATTTGAGTTGATGAGAAGTATGGTGCTATGAAAGACACAAGAAGTGATTTGTAATGAAATAGAGAAACCCTCTGAATTCTTGGTTTTAATTTGAGTATGTATTAGGGGTTGGTGCTCTTTGAAGTTGGTGCTTCTAAACATTGTTGCCAATGAGGCACAGTATGCCAGTGAGGCTTGTAGGTCAGTGAGACCTCTCAATTGTCAGTGAGACATAATATTCAGCCAGTGAGGCTTTGTAAGAAGTTTTGAAAGTTAAGCCAGTGAGGCACTTCATGAGTGGTTTTTCGACCCCTAAGGGTTTTCCACTCGATAAAAAGCTTGTGTCATCCTTCTCATTTATTTCTTCTCTGTGTGTGCATATTAATGGTTTGATCATGTTTTTGTTTACATCTTTTATGATAAGTCTTGTGCATATAAACTCAACAAATCATTAATGTCCTCATCTCTATTTGTCCTATAAGATAAAGTTTGCAAAAAGTTGTAAAAGATTTGAAAACTAATACAATAATGATTCACCCCCCCTCTCAGTGTTGTCATGGACTCCTACAATTGGTATCAGAGCCAGGTTCCCTTTTTGAAGTCTAATAGGCTCGGGTAGGTCCTGGTAGTGGACTAAAATGGGTAAGAAGAATAGAATTAAGGTCTCAAATAGAGAAAAGAAAGATGTTGATCAAAAGATAGTAAAACAAGCCTCAGTTGTGCCTAGCAATGATTTGTTGCATATGTCACCCCTGATAATTGATACAAAGAATGGTCCTGTAGTTGATAATTTTGATAAAAAGGATGAAATCATTGTGAATAAAGGAGAACAAGAATTTAATGAAAGAAAAGATGTCTTTGTTGTTGAGACTAATGATGAAGATGAACAAGAGTTTGATGAAGATATTTGTGAGGTTGATGTTGAAGGAGAGCTTATATGTGCTTTGAGTGAACTCAAGAGATATAGAAAGGAGAACCAGAAATTAGAATTGCAGCTACAACAAGAAAGAGACTTAAAAGACAAATCTCTTACAGACCTTGAAGATGCTAGAAACCTGATTGTAGACTTGAAGAATCAAGCAAGTGAATTAGACAAATTCATTGTCAGTTTGAAGACAGAGGTTGAGAAAGCTAAGAAGATAGCTGATGAAACAAAATCTGAGTTGGAAGCTAAAAAGGTTGAATGTCAAAAGGTAGAACAAGAAATAATTTCTTTAAGTAAAGAACTTGAGGATGTTAGAAAGCAGTTGGAAAAAAAATTTGAAGTTTGAAGAAAGTTCAAATAAGTTGCATGAGATGTTTGGTAAACAAAAACTTTATGGAGACACTACTGAACTTGGCTATTCAAAGGGAGAATGTTCAAAAGTGAGAGAGACTCCTAAAAGGAAGATTGATTTAAATTATCATACTACTACTCGTGAAAGCAAAACGTATAAACAAAGAAGAAGAAATTTCAGAAAAACTGCTCCAGTAAAACAAGCATACATGTACAGGTATAATTATTCATTTAATGGATATTGTTATACTTGTAATCAATTTGGACACAAATCAATTAATTGCAGAAGAAGTCAGTTTGTCTCAATATGGAATACTAATGTCATATGTTTCAAGTGTCAATCTCCTGGTCACAAAGCATACAGTTGTAGACTATTTCGAAGAATTGCATCATCTAATTTGAAAGGTTGGCAAAAGAAAAAAGTTGAAAAGGTTTGGATAAAAAAACTTGAACAGAAGAAAGAGCCTGTAAAAGTTTGGAGGTAGAAACAAAAACAAGAGAAGATAGATCACAAGCTTGTGCATCTTGCACAAGTTACATCATTAGTGGCATAACATATGGCATGAAGTTAGGGGGAGTTGTTCTTGATATATCAATTATCCCCAATAAGTTTTAGAAGGAGATCATTTGATATGGTGATCTTGTCAATCTTATGAAATAAAGATTCTTGAAGTTGATGATGATATTGCTAACAATGTTGATTATCAGTGTGTGACAATGATACAGGTGATCATTGGATCAGTATGCATACAAGATGTTAAAAGGATGTTCAGGGGTTCAATGTACAAAAAGTTTGATAATGATAAATGATCCTATTGATATTTTGTTCATACCATGTTGATACTGACAAAGGTTGAATTGTTATGATGTTGCAGTTCAATGGGATCTTGTTATTGAAAAGTATTGGTTGTCATGACAAAGAGTTCTTATCAAATATTTGCCTGTGTTGGCTAAATGAAAGAAGTCAATTCATAACACTTTTCTCTACATTTGGTTTTGCAAAGTGGTGTTGCAGGAAGTACTTGATGGAGAAATTAGTTTTTTGGTGAATAGTCTTGATGGGCTGATTTGATTTATAAAGTCAAGAGACATAAGTTCTTATTGATTGCATTATATATCGGATTTGACATTGTTGCAAAAAGTGTCATGTGTAGGAACAACTTGGTAGTCTTCATTTCTTTCAGGATGGTAATCATTCTTTATCATGTTAAGAAGTGTGTGGAAAAGTAAAGTGATTAAAGATTAATTGTTGTCATGAAAGTGTTGGAAAGGTCATCTCTTGAATGGTTGTCATGTCATCATGAGTTGTGAATTCAGTAATGAGAAGTCTTCACGTGGTTATCAGATTTTTGCTTGTTAAACCTGCATTGTTGTTCATCATAAGTATTGATGTGATTATGACATCTCTGCATGGAGTTCAAGTTTATAAATTCATGTCATGGGAGTCAATTTTTATGCCTTCATAATCATACTTCAAATTTGTGTTGATGATTGAAGAGATTGTTTGTTTGGAAAGTTTGTCCTTTAATCACATGTGATGTCATCAGGAATGTGTCAGTCTTCATCTTCATAAGTTGTTTATAACAAGAATAAGATGTGTGGTGTCTTATTGCTCTTAAGTTTGAAATGTTGTTCAAGATGCAAACATGCAAGGACAGAGCTTTCAGGATAAGTTTAGGACAAAAAAATTGCATAAGTATTCAGTGCCTTCATTCTTTTGATAGACAAGTGGTATCAAAGATTTTGGGGGAGATAATAGTCTGTGTCATCATATGTCAAAAAGGGGGAGAAAGAAAGAATGCTTTATGGAGTTTTTCCATCAATGACAAAGGGGGAGATTGATGGAAATAGGTTGTCATTGATGTCAAAAAGGATGTTGATATTGTGTATGTAGGGACAATGTCTTCTTGTTTAGATCACTATCAAGATGTTGTTCAATGTTGTTCAAGAAGACCTCAAAGAAGATCTTAGTTGGTATTGGTTTGGTTCTTTTATGCTTTGCTTTGAAGGACCTCAGTTGATTAAGGTAATGTTTGGTTTATGATGTTCATGTTGTGTGTCATGCTTCATCAGTCCACATGCTCATGCCTCATACTTCATGGTAACAAAATGTTAGCACTTGGTTCATGAAAGAGATGTTACCTTGGTGGGTTATGCTCATGTTATGGTATTTATAGGTTGTCAAATTTGTGGAGTCAGTTTGAAGATACATGATCATATGGAGTATCTCGTGTTGGTGGTCATATATTCTCCATGCTTCTTGGTCCTGAGTTGGGATTGCTCTTCTAGGGTTGTTTATAGTTGGTGTTATAGGATGTGCTCATCATTATATTGTATTTGATGTGCCTCAAGTTTGACACAGGTTGATAGTGCTTTATAACATTATCTCTTGATACTCTTTATAATGAGATTATTTTAGGGTGTCAAAGTTTCTCATTTTCATGATGAGTTCATATTGATTCTTGAGAGTTGCTTCATGCTTCAAGAGTTCAAGATATCAGTCATATCAGAGATTAATGCTTCAAATTCTTCTCAGGTGACATTCTTAGTGATGAGTTTTCTACAAAATGAATAGTGGGCTTTCTTGTATCAGTTTTCTTTAGTAGAATTTTGTCATTCTTTATATCAAGAGACAAAAACAATGTCATGTGACTTCAAGACTTATGCATTTAGTTTAAGTCAGATACAAGTGCATTAGATCAAATGCAGATACAGGTTTATCTTAAAGATGTTAGAAGTCAAATGGTCAAGGTTTATTTTTGCAGATGTCTTCTAATTCTCAAAAACTCCATCTCATTTCATGCTTTAAAGTGCTTTGAAACCTAACTTACCCTAGCCCGTCGCATAAAATGCACTTTATGTTTTAAAATGAAAGTGACTTGGGATAGCAAGTTTGCCACTTATAATGTGACCGCCTAAAGGATTATAAATTCATTATGACAACCGGCCCCATCAACATGTCTAACCTTTTGTTTCGGTCTTCTACATGTGTTTTGGGTGGCAAAAAGATGACCGGTAGAGTAAATTTAAAGTTTCATGAGCGCTAAAAGTAAAATTAAGGGGTATAATTTAAAACCCAACCATCTCCTATGTCATCATAGTTTGAAGTTCTCTTGAACGTCATTTGTTAGTTAAAACTGCCATCAAAGCTAATTTTTTAGCCCAACTACAAGGCTATTTTTGGAGATTTTTTTAACTATTCTTTTTAGAAGATTTTTGTAAGATTTAGAAAAGATTCCTTTTAAGAAAGATTTTTTCTATTTTTATAACCTTATCTCGAGACTTTGGAGGTTTAATGAAGGAATCTTCATTCTTTTAACTAAGAAAGTTTTTTTGTGTGGAGAGATCATGATGTCCTTGAAGTTTATTCTTTTTGGATTTGAGATAATAATTTTTTTGAGGCAGACTGACAAAATTTCATTGAAGATTTTTTTGTCTTTTTTTTTTGAAGATGGTATTTGTAGAGAAGATCAAGAGTTTGGAGAAGATGATTTTTGAAGTGAAGGATTTGAAAAGTTTTTTTTGTTACAGATCCCAAGACATTGAAGAGACAAAGGATTTTATCTTATTTGCAGAGTCAATGCAATATAAAAGTTTTTATTGAGAACAAAATGGAAATTTGATCTTATTGTTTGTGTAAAGTCTTGAAAAAGAATTTGTAGGTGTATTGAAAAGGGAAAGAGCAGAATATGAATGGTTTTATGCACACTAAAATTGATATGCAGGACAGTGAATTTGAAGAGACCATTTTTGCAGATGCCGAAATATTAAGGATTAAAATAATTGTGGAGAAAAGACAAAATATGAAAAGTCATCTTGTATATAATGGTTATGCAGGTACATTGAAGTTGTTGTGTGGATCCGCATATAGGGTTGAATATATTTTGAATATCCTCTTGAAGATAAAATACAGATGATAAGTTTTGTATGTGATTTGAGTTGATGAGAAGTATGGTGATATGACACACACAAGAAATGATTTGTAATGAACTAGAGAAACCCTCTGAATTCTTGGTTTTAATTTGAGTATGTATTAGGGGTTGGTGCTCCTTGAAGTTGGTGCTTCCAAACATTGTTGCCAGTGAGGCGCAGTATGCTAGTGAGGCTTGTAGGTCAGTGAGACCTCTCAATTGTCAGTGAGACATAATATTCAGCCAGTGAGGCTTTGTAAGAAGTTTTGAAAGTTAATCTAGTGAGGCACTTCATGAGTGGTTTTTCTACCCCTGAGGGTTTTCCACTCGATAAAAATCTTGTGTCATCCTTCTCATTGATTTCTTCTGTGTGTGTGCATATTAATGGTTTGATCATGTTTTTGTTTACATCTTTTATTATAAGTCTTGTGCATATAAACTCAACGAATCATTAATGTCCTCCTCTCTATTTGTCCTGTAAGATAAAGTTTGTAAAAAGTTGTAAAAGATTTGAAAACTAATACAACACTCATTCACCCCCCTCTCAGTGTTGTCCTAGACTCCTACAATTGGTATCAGAGCTAGGTTCCCTTTTTGAAGTCTAATAGGCTCGGGTAGGTCGTGGTAGTGGACTAAAATGGGTAAAAAGAATAGAATTAAGGTCTCAAATAGAGAAAAGAAAGATGATGATCAAAAGATGGTAAAACAAGCCTCAGTTGTGCCTAGCAATGATTTGTTGCATATGTCACCCCTGATAATTGATACAAAGAATGGGCCTGTAGTTGATAATTTTGATAAAAAGGATGAAATCATTGTGAATAAAGGAGAACAAGAATTTAATGAAAGAAAAGATGTCTTTGTTGTTGAGACTAATGATGAAGATGAACAGGAGTTTGATGAAGATATTTGTAAGGTTGATGTTGAAGGAGAGCTTATATGTGCTTTGAGTGAACTCAAGAGATATAGAAAGGAGAACCAGAAATTAGAATTGCAGCTACAACAAGAAATAGACTTGAAAGACAAAGCTCTTACAGACCTTGAAGATTCTAGAAACCTGATTGTAGACTTGAAGAATCAAGCAAGTGAATCAGACAAATTCATTGTCAGTTTGAAGATAGAGGTTGAGAAAGCTAAGAAGATAGCTAATGAAACAAAATCTGAGTTGAAGGCTAAAAAGGTTGAATGTCAAAAGGTAGAAGAAGAAATAATTTCTTTAAGTAAAGAACTTGAGGATGTTAGAAAGCAGTTGGAAAAGAATTTGAAGTTTGAAGAAAGTTCAAATAAGTTGCATGAGATGTTTGGTAAACAAAAACTTTATGGAGACACTACTGGACTTGGCTATGAAAAGGGAGAATGTTCAAAAGTGAGAGAGACTCCTAAAAGGAAGATTGATTTAAATTATCATATTGTTGCCCGTGAAAGCAAAATGTATAAACAAAGAAGAAGAAATTTCAGAAGAACTGCTCCAGTAAAACAAGCATATATGTACAGGTATAATTATTCATTTAATGGATATTGTTATACTTGTAATCAATTTGGACACAAATCAATTAATTACAGAAGAAGTCAATTTGTCTCAATATGGAATACTAATGTCATATGTTTCAAGTGTCACTCTCCTGGTCACAAAGCATACAGTTGCAGACTATTTGGAAGAATTGCATCATCTGATTTGAAAGGTTGGCAAAAGAAAAAAGTTGAAAAGGTTTGGATAAAAAAAAGTTGAACAGAAGAAAGAGCCTGTAGAAGTTTGGAGGCAAAAACAAAAACAAGAGAAGATACATAACAAGCTTGTACATCTTGCACAAGTTACATCATTAGTGGCATAACATATGGCATGAAGTTAGGAGGAGTTGTTCTTGATATATCAATTATCCCCAATAAGTTTCAGAAGGAGATCATTTGATATGGTCATCTTGTCAATCTTATGAAATAAAGTTTCTTGAAGTTGATGATGATATTGCTAACAATGTTGATTTTCAGTGTGTGACAATGATACAGGTGATCATTGGATCAGTATGCATACAAGATGTTAAAAGGATGTTCAGGGGTTCAATGTACAAAGAGTTTGATAATGATAAATGATCCTATTTATATTTTGTTCATACCATGTTGATACTGACAAAGGTTGAGTTGTTATGATGTTGCAGTTCAATGGGATCTTGTTATTGAAAAGTATTGGTTGTCATGACAAAGAGCTCTTATCAGATATTTGTCTATGTTGGCTAAATGAAAGAAGTCAATTCATAACACTTTTCTCTGAATTTGGTTTTGCAAAGTGGTGTTTCAGGAAGTACTTGATGGAGAAATTAGTTTGTTGGTGAATAGTCTTGATGGGCTGATTTGATTTATAAAGTCAAGAGACATAAGTTATTATTGATTGCATTATATATCAGATTTGACATTGTTGCAAAAAATGTCATGTGTAGGAACAACTTGGTAGTCTTAATTTCTTTTAGGATGGTAATCATTCTTTATCATGTTAAGAAGTGTGTGGAAAAGTAAAGTGATTACAGATTAATTGTTGTCATGGAAGTGTTGGAAAGGTCATCTCTTGAATGGTTGTCATGTCATCATGAGTTGTGAATTTAGTAATGAGAAGTCTTCATGTGGTTATCAGATTTTTATTTGTTAAACCGGCATTGTTGTTCATCATAAGTATTGATGTGATTATGACATCTCTGCATGGAGTTCAAGTTTATATGAGTCATGTCACAAGAGTCAATTTTTATGCTGTCATAATCATACTTCAAATATGTGTTGATGATTGAAGAGATTGTTTGTTTGGAAAGTTTGTCCTTCAATCACATGTGATGTCATCAGGAGTGTGTCAGTCTTCATCTTCATAAGTGGTTTTATAACAAGAATCAGATGTGTGGTGTCTTGTTGCTCTCAAGTTTGAAATGTTGTTCAAGATGCAGATGTGCAAGGACATATCTTTCAGGATAAGTTTACGACAACAAATATGCATAAGTATTCAGTGCCTTCATTCTTTTGATAGACAAGTGGTATCAAAGATTTTGGGGGAGATAATAGTCTTTGTCATCAGATGTCAAAAAGGGGGAGAAAGAAAGAATGCTTTATGGAGTTTTGCCATCAATGACAAAGGGGGAGATTGATGGAAATAGGTTGTCATTGATGTCAAAAAGGATGTTGATATTGTGTATGCAGGGACAATGTCTTCTTGTTTAGATCACTATCAAGATGTTGTTCAATGTTGTTCAAGAAGACCTCAAAGAAGATCTCAGTTGGTATTGGTTTGGTTCTTTTAAGCTTTGCTTTAAAGGACCTCAGTTGATTAAGGTAATGTTTGGTTTATGATGTTCATGTTGTTTGTCATGCTTCATCAGTCCACATGCTCATGCCTCATACTTAATGGTAATGTTAGCACTTGGTTCATGAAAGAGATGTTACCTTGGTGGGTTATGCTCATGTTATGGTATTTATAGGTTGTCAAATTTGTGGAGTCAGTTTGAAGATACATGATCATATGGAGTATCTCATGTTGGTGGTCATATATTCTCCATGCTTCTTGGTCCTGAGTTGGGATTGCTCTTGTATGGTTGTGTATAGTTGGTGTTACAGGATGTGCTCATCATTATATTGTTGTTGATGTGCCTCAAGGTTGACACAGGTTGATAGTGCTTTATAACATTATCTCTTGATACTCTTTATAATGAGATTATTTTAGGGTGTCAAAGTTTCTCGTTTTCACGATGAGTTCATATTGATTCTTGAGAGTTGCTTCATGCTTCAAGAGTTCAAGATATTAGTCATATCAGAGATTAATGCTTCAAGTTTTTCTGAGGTGACATTCTCAGTGATGAGTTTTCTGCAGAATGAACAGTGGGCTTTCTTGTATCAGTTTGCTTTAGTAGTATTTTGTCATTCTCTATATCAAGAGACAAAAACAATGTCATGTGACTTCAAGACTTATGTATTTAGTTTAAATCAGATACAAGTGCATTAGATCAAATGCAGATACAGGTTTTTCTTGAAGATGTTAGAAGTCAAATGGTCAAGGTTTATTTTTGCAAATGTCTTCTAACTCTCAAAAACTCTATCTCATTTCATGCTTTAAAGTGCTTTGAAACCTAAGTTACCCTAGCCTATCGCATAAAATGCACTTTATGTTTTAAAATGAAAGTGACTTGGGATAGCAAGTTTGCCACTTATAATGTGACCACTTAAAGGTTTATAAAGTCATTATGACAACCGGCCCCATCAACATGTCTAACCTTTTATTTCGGTCTTCTACATGTGTTTTGGGTGGAAAAAAGATGATCGATGGAGTAAATTTAAAGTTTGGTGAGCGCTAAAAGTAAAATCAATGGGTATAATTAAAAACATGACCATCTCCTATGTCATCATAGTTTGAAGCTCTCTTTGTTGGTGTAATTAAATATTTAATTACACTTTATTAAGTTTACTTAGGGCTAATTTTAGTCTTAGGTTATTCTTAAGTCATATTAGGGTTTTTCTCTAACTTGCAAATATAAAAGCAAGTTCTCACATGTAATTCATTAATTCATCCAATATTGTGCAAATTATTCCTCTTTGCTTTTTTCTCTTGTGGAAGGTAAATCTTAGGTTTTGCAAGTGATCTTTGTGGCTTGAGTTAATTATCAAATTCAACATGGTATCAGAGCGGATTTGCAAGCCCCTTCTCAAATTTGGAGAAAATTTTTAGCAAGAGCCATGTACTAGGTGTGTTTTTGTGTAAAACGGAGTATTCCATTAGATTCAGAGCAGCTGGAAAAGGCAGATCTATCTTTTGTTTGGTTGAATTTGGTCTGGGGAAGCCAGATCTGTGAAGGTTTTAAGAGTGCTTTTTTTAGATCTGAATGAAAACAGAAGTTTCAGAGCATATTTGGCCAAAACAGACCTCACCATTGTGCTCAGAAAGCCCAAAAACCCCTATTTTCATATAAGGCACTCTATATTTTGTTAAAAGAAGTATCTGGGTGTTTTTTTAGGGTTTCAAAAATTTGGTTCTGTGAAATCCGTATGATCTGTACGGAATCCGTACGGCCATATTGTGCCTTGATTTTTATATCAACCTCAATTTTTGTGTCATTCTCATATGAGCTAATTTTGATTTTAGAGTTGCCTCAGTTTGTGTGCCATCTCGATTTTCATGCCGCCTCAATTTTCGTGCCATCTCGATTTCTATGCACATGTGTAGTTAAGTTTTTTATTAATTTCTTCATAAAAAGGAATTTTTTATTTTGGAGGGCTACCCCCTAGGGTTTAACCCCTGGTCGCATGGGGGACCAGGCCCTAGCTTCCAAGCAGCAGCCCCCAGAGACTCAGCACCTGGTCGTATGAGGGACCACTACCCTAGCCGCCAGCCCCCAGAGACTCAGCCCCTGGTCAAATGGGCGCCCAGGGGTTTCAATAGTGCTTTTTTTGGGCCTCTTTGTCATAAAGGAGCAGTTTTGGTAAATCGGGCATATCTTGAGTATACGGAGTCGGATTTTCAAAAACAAATAGGCATCAGAAATCTGGTTCCGAGCACAATCTAGTGGTGTAGGTATTTTTTTAGATTTTGTTGATTGGTACAATTTATTGCTGTTTGAAGTCAAGGTATCTTTTTTGGTTTTTGAGCTCCATTCTTATGCCCAGAATCTCCGTTTTCTAAAAATGAATAGGCGTTGGAAAGGTATTAGAGAGATCTACATAGCCACCTATATAATTTTTTCAGATTCAGCCCCAGGTATATTTTAAATCAGTTTGTCAATTTTATGGCTTCTATTGGATATCTTGGACATGCTGCCTCCTGGAAAGGTTCTGTTTGCTTTGAAAGACTTATATTATCAGCATAAATATATTTACATATTTTTTATCCTTCATCATATAAGGAGATGGGATTCTACCATCAGCATAAATCTAATTACAGATATTGTGGAAGTAATCAACATGAGAAAGAGATGTGTCCTCATTTCTCACATCATCTCTTTGAAATGCTTGTTTCAATCGCTTCTCCTCCTAATGAGATCATTGCTCCACCATCACCTACTGCTACTTCAGAGTTCAGTGTTGCATCATCATTGGCTTCTAGTGATTCTATGCAGAAGGTCAATATTAGTCTTCCTGATCCACCTCATTGGGATTCCTATCTTGCAGACATATCATCTTTGTTTGTAGAGTCCCATCTTATAGATTTGGAGGATCACATTGAGAACATTTGTCTTCTCTTTGATGATAGCTTCGATGGAGTTGCATCACCATCATCTGCTTCAAAGATTGTTCTTCATCCTCCTCTTCTTCAATCACAGTTTGGCAGTGGAGTGGAGACATTTGAGCAGTTTTCAAGAGCATCATTGTTGTCTTTGGATCATGTGCAGAGTTCAAAGACATTTGTCCTTCTTCCTGTATGTTCCTATCCAGAATGGGAAGACATTATGCACACATCTGCAGTTCTATTTCTTCCCAAGGGGAGGAATGTTGTTTGACGTTCATGGGTCTTCATCTTTATTCTATGTCGAGCATCTTCCAACACTGCAGGAGTCATCTTGAGGAGCAGCTACATGGTCTCTCTTCTCATCTCTATTTTGGGAGGGAGCATTTCCTCACATGGGGTTTCATCCTTCTCACTTCTGGGGGGTCATCAAACCTTCTCTCTTCTTCCTCTCTTATGGGGGGGCATTCTTGATTGTACTTTTGTGATGGATTCACTTCTTGGGGGGTCTTAGTGTTAGTCCTTCTTCCATCACATGTTCATGTACTTGTTGTATTTTTCTCTCTTTTGGAGAGGAGTTTTCTCCCATTGGTTTTTTCTCTTTTTCTCTACCTTATGAGAGATTCTTGTTGTTCATGGGTACCTGAAATGGCCTTGTAGCTCGGACCCATTCTTGCATTAGTTGCATGGTTTTTCATTTCTCCCTAAGTTGCACTTATGGGGGAGTGTTGGTGTAATTAAATATTTAATTACACTTTATTAAGTTTACTTAGGGCTAAGTTTAGTCTTAGGTTATTCTTAAGTCATATTAGGGTTTTTCTCTAACTTGCAAATATAAAAGCAAGTTCTCACATGTAATTCATTAATCCATTTCATTAATTCATCCAATATTGTGTAAATTATTCCTCTTTGCTTTTTTCTCTTGTGGAAGGTAAATCTTAGGTTTTGTAAGTGATCTTTGTGGCTTGAGTTAATTATCAAATTCAACACTCTTGAATGTCATTTGTTATTTAAAACTGCAGTCAAAGCTAATTTTTTAGCCCGACTACATGGCTATTTTTGGAGATTTTTTTAAGGATTCTTTTTAGAAGATTTTTGTGAGATTTAGAAAAGATTCCTTTTAAGAAAGATTTTTTCTATTTTTATAACCTTATCTCGAGACTTTGGAGGTTTAATGAAGGAGTCTTCATTCTTTTAACTATGAAATTTTTTTTGTGTGGAGAGATCATGATGTCCTTGAAGTTTATTCTTTTTGGATTTGAGATAATAATTTTTTTGAGGCAGACTGACAAAATTTCATTGAAGATTTTTTTTGTCTTTTTTTTTTTGAAGATGGTATTTGCAAAGAGGATCAAGAGTTTGGAGAAGATGATTTTTGAAGTGAAGGATTTGAAAAGTTTTTTTTGTTACAGATCTCAAGAAATTGAAGAGACAAAGGATATTATCTTATTTGCAGAGTCAATGCAATATAAAAGTTTTTATTGAGAACAAAATGGAAATTTGATCTTATTGTTTGTGTAAAGTCTTGAAAAAGATTTTGCAAGTGTATTGAAAAGGGAAAGAGCAGAATATGAAAGGTTTTATGCACACTGAAATTGATATGCAGGATAGTGAATTTGAAGAGACCATTTTTGCATATGCAAGAATATTAAGGATTGAAATAATTGTGGAGAAAAGACAAAATATGAAAAATCATCTTGTATATAATGGTTATGTAGGTACATTGAAGTTGTTGTGTGGATCCGCATATAGGGTTGAATATATTTTGAATATCCTCTTGAAGAGAAAATACTGATGATAAGTTTTGCATGTGATTTGAGTTGATGAGAAGTATGGTGATATGATAGACACAAGAAGTGATCTGTATTGAAACAGAGAAACCCTCTGAATTCTTGGTTTTAATTTGAGTATGTATTAGGGGTTGGTGCTCCATGAAGTTGGTGCTTCTAAACATTGTTGCCAGTGAGGCACAGTATGCCAGTGAGGCTTGTAGGTCAGTGAGACCTCTCAATTGTCAGTGAGACATAATATTCAGCTAGTGAGGCTTTGTAAGAAGTTTTGAAAGTTAAGCCAGTGAGGCAAATCATGAGTGGTTTTTCTACCCCTGAGGGTTTTCCACTCGGTAAAAAGCTTGTGTCATCCTTCTCATTGATTTCTTCTGTTTGTGCATATTAATGGTTTGATCATGTTTTTGTTTACATCTTTTATGATAAGTCTTGTGCATATAAACTCAACAAATCATTAATGTCCTCCTCTCTATTTTTCCTATAAGATAAAGTTTGCAAAAAGTTGTAAAAGATTTAAAAACTAATACAACACGGATTCACCCCCCCTCTCAGTGTTGTTCTGGACTCCTACACCCTCTACTACTCCTTAGTATATCCTTAGTCAATGTTATTCTTTGGGAGGCTCTCCTTAGATTACCTTTGTTACCACATTCAACTTTATGTGGTATATCCTTTGTAGTTGTGTTTATATTTGACATACTTGTTGTACCACAGGTCCTTGGAATAAATGCATAACGTTCATCTCCTATGAAAACTCAGAAACTACTAGTTGATGCTCTTATTTTTCACTCAATGGAATCAACTTGTGTCTTTTTCTATTCTTTCTTATCGTGTATTGTTAGCTCTCCCATCACATACAACATTCCTATCAAATTTCCATGGCCTCCCCAACAACAAATTACATACATCCTATTGATGTATAAATCTGTGGGTCTAATCCAGCAACAACATGGGAAACTTCAGAGACGTGGGATTGACCCCTAAAGTGACCTCCATATTTTAAGGAAGCTGGCTCTTCTGTTTCTCAGTGGGGGTTTGGGAAAAAGGTTAGAAGGAAAATGAGATTTGCAAATACAATATTAAAATCTAATCCCTAAGGCGATGTGTCGAATTAAAATAACTACCCAGTTGCACAATGTTTAAACTTTGAAAGATTTGAATGGAAGATTAAAAAGAGTTGAGAGGCATGATTACACCTAGTTTGTAAATAAATTAAACAAAGGCAAAAGAAACAGCAAGATTAGAAACCATAAACAGAGACACCCAGATATGCACAGAACAATATTTCTCATTATTTGAATAGTAACAAATTACAGAGGCTGAAATAGCACAAAATAAAATGTCACATCCTCCTGGAAGAAAGAACTGCTAAGGCAAAAGAAAATATCTGATGCTGGTAGAAAAACTCTCTGATCTGAAAAATATGTAGAACTATCTCCATAACTCTATGTGTCAGATCTGCCTTTATAGCCCTAAAAACCCAAGAAAATATCTTCAACAGCCTCCCAAAGATTTGCAACTGAAAACTCATGAAATTCGGCACAAAATCTGGCAATAACGGCAAATGCAATGATAACTGAACTGGCTGTTAAATCTACAACTGTAACTAAAACAACTCCCTTATGGCTGGAAAATATCTCATTGCTTGTGTGAGAAAGAAAATTTCTCGTTGCTCCATCTTGCTTGCCGTAAAAATTGAATGGCTATATAAACTTTAGGGTTTCATCTTCTATTGTTTCACGTGATGAGAGAGTCAAAATGATTCTTCTTAATCAAGTTTTACTTAATAAAGTTTCACTTAATAAATGCATGGACCCATGGTTTTCAATAAGAGTCCTTAATATTTATTTAAACCTGATTTACTTTTCCCGTGGCTCAACTGAAAATGAGATTCACATTATTTAATAAGCTTTAATAGAAGGGGCCCCACCATTTACAATAAGATTTTAATATAAAAATAAAATAAATTAGGCACTTAGAACACGTGACTCATCACTTTTGATACACTTATTAAAAATGAAAAGAATCCATTTTCTCTCCTCTGCTTGCCCCACGTGGTGGCTTCCGAAGCCTTCTTGCTTGCATTTCAACGCAGCTACCACTTGTCCACCTCTAAGGGTCTTGAGCTGCTTCTCAAACTTCTCGAGTACCTCCATTTGGCACTCTCCGGCGTCTTCTTGCACATTTTCTTCCAATCCATTGATCCATTTCTTATCTACGGTTGCTGAGCTATGAGTCTATGAAACCCTATCTTACACCTTCAGTTTTGATGAATGCCTTTCCTTATGTGTAGCACATTTTGTCATTCCTCTGGCCGCTCCTTGTTTGAAGATGCCATCACTAATACTCGCAGCACCATCCTTATATCTCTTATGCTATGTTTCTTTCTTATGGAGCCGCTCCTATTTCCCTATGTTGGTGAACTTTGTAGATGCTGATTGCGAAAGCGTGAATATTTGTTCTTTGATGGCCACCCCTTATGCTTGTGGTTGAGTGTTATCTTTCACACCACCACTGAGAATAGTAACATCCCTTTACATTTGAAACTTCTTTTATGAGAGGCTGAGCATTGGCCTTCATATCCACTAAGACTTGTTTAGACTATCTTACCCCCTGGCTATGCTAATCCTTTATCATGGTTCAATGGAGATTTTTAAAAAAATGCCAACCCCTAATCTCAGCAACACCTTTATATGTTTGTGCCTCTGATCTTAGATGCCACTGATCTCATAGTGCCCTTATTGTGGATAGTGATGTGTTAAAGAATTATCTCTGGGAATGAATGCTTATTTGCTACACCTTGGATCTCGACGGCGGCACCATACTTATATGTTATGCTTTTGTCACATTTGAAGAAATAAGTGCCTTCCAAATGTCTTGTTTCAAATTGCTTGCTTCAATATAGTGGTGAACTTCAGAAATGGTTGCGCTGCTCCTTATGGAGTGTGCCTTCCTACATAGGCCAATCACCATATTGAAGTCACGTTTCTTTCTTCATAACACAATCATCCTATGCAATGACTAATGAGGGGAACGTATCAATTTAATGATGGCGCTTTGAGTCTTGTTGGAGAATATGCCTTTGTTATGAATACTCATTCGTGCCTTGCATTGAAAGAAGTGGCATAATGATTCTATGTATAACTTGTCCTTTTGAAATACTCTATAGTTTTGTTTAAATGAAAACTCAAACTTCAAGAGGCTGCCATCTATTGGTCTAAATCTCCCCTTTCACCTCAAATGAATAGACTTGCACTATAGGAAGGTTTGAGTTGCATTTCTACATTATACACTCTGAATTTCACAAACCTCAATTATAATTTCATAACTGGCTCCTTGGATTTGAAATGGCACTATATATAGAGGCCAAGCCTTATACCATCTATGATCCCCTTTTAAGATTACACACACAAATGCTTTGTGTGTCTCCCTATTTATGGTATAAGGCTTGGCCTCTATATATAGTATCACTTACAATCCGGAGAAACATTTGCATGAAGTTGAGTATCACTTACAATCTGGAGAAACATCTGCATGAAGAATACTATGAAACTATTCTATTTGCATCAACCAAAACCTGAATCTTTCGAAAAGAATCCAAAAATATTGCTAATCTGAAAACATGTTGAAATTTTTGAAATGGATTGTAGAAATATTGCACAACAATTCTTGGTGACTATCTGGGTGAGGGAGCCTACTCACTCAGAACTCTAGAATCTCAAGCCTTGCAGATTAGTGCCTTGTCCATTGGGAAAATAGAGTCAAATATCTGACACTGAAAAACAACCATCACCCTGAAGACACATCTGCAAAACTGATACACAACTGAATCTGAAGGTGCATGAATCTAAACAATCAACATAGTTGAAACCGAACACTTCCTTAACTGAAACCCACTGATACTAAACACTAAAATGAGACACAGAACTAACCATATCTTCATAGTAGTAGAAACTTATTGAAAACAAATCTAACTAAAAAAATTTGAAAACTAATGCTACTGTTGTAGCTTATTCTGAACATTGAATCTTATTACTAACATATTGAATGCACAGGGACATGCCCATTCACAGGAGTGGCAAAATAACTACCATATCTGATTATGCTTCTCTAATTGATCCATAACGAACTGATAATGGACCAGATAAACTGCATAAAGAAATTTAAATCAAGAACCAGTATCTTTTTTCTTTCCTGCATTCCGAAGCCTCACCATTTGCATGAAAATAGTAGTCAGACTGATCCGCATGATGTTCTTGATTGAGCAAAGGGTGGGAATGGAAGATCCTATGATAGAGTTCTCCTCTTTGATCACATGTGAAAACATTTATAATCTTAGACTCCTTGGTGACTTCTCTTGTTAGTACCTATGTATGCTCATGATCCATAGTAACCTAAAACTCTGGCTGGAATGTGACAGAGCTGCCTAGAACTGTCTTGAACCCGATTGGCATTTCTTCTTGAATGAAGAACGGAGTATAATGAGACTCTTCATATGACTCCTTGCTACTCGTGTCTCTTAATGCATCTTTATCATAGAGGTCACCCTCCTTTTATCATGATCATCCAATTTTTAACAAAAATCTTCAAGATCATCCCAAAAAGAATTGTTCTCAAACTCATCTTCACCCTTTTGCACAAGAGTACTTACTTCTTGCTCTTTTACAAACTGGGGTAAGGAATTTATATTCTCTGATGGCCAGCACCTTTCGGACGCCCTTTTCTTTTCATTATCATTTGTCTCATCTTCCTCTTCATGTGACAGTGTCTTTGGATCATCTCCTTCAAGATGTAAAAAATTTTGACAGAAAGATTGCCCTTCATTTATAGATTCAACAGTAACTTCTTTTGTAACTTTTTCCTCCAGATGTGTGAATTGTGGATCATGTTTTGTCCAGTACTTTTCAGCTTCAAGAAATGTCACTTCATATTGAACTTCTAAATCTGATTCATCGGTTATCTGAGTTTCTGAATCACTCATTGCCATATATGCCTGATGTTGTAACTAGAAGGACATACTGAATAAATAGGGGCCACCTCTCTTCTTGTATTTTGATCTTTGAGACTCAGATTTTCTTGGACATCAAAGTGACAAAGAACTTGATATGTGACCTCTGTGGGCTGATTTGCAGCTACAGAGGTTAGTAATGCATAATTGTGAAGATTATTGAGTCTCTTTTGTGCCTGAGGGAGGGTTTTTTCTACAAACTGACCATATGGGTATTGTTGATCATACAAACTTGGAGGCATGAGATTTGAGTCATCATTATATAGGGCTTGACATTTTAACTCATTTAGCTCATGGCTGAGGGTTTTTATAAGTTCTTTCACTGCACTAATCTCCTCGTGATTTGACAAATCAGCAGGGAGGGTGGGTGGCTTAGAATTTATATGAATTTGGCTACAAGAAAGATCTTGGGATGGGATATTTGTATAAGGCATCAGTGGTTTTAAAGACAGAGGGAACAGTCTACCAACATCAATGAGGTTACTTTCATCTCTAATAGCTAGATCATATGATTGGGCCAGAGTATCACCTCCTAGGGCTTGTATCATGACAGATATTTCAGGGTCTAAAGCCTTTAAGTAATAAAGAAATGCAAAGATTGGAGGATTCCTTATGTCAACGGAAATTTTTTTCCATACCTTGTCAAATCTTGAATTGAAGTCATACATGCTCTCCATTGAATGCCTCTTGATGTTAATGAGATTCTGGGTGAGGGTACTAACATTTGTTCTATCTCTGAATTGATTGTAGATAAGTCTTCCTAGCTAGTCCATCCAGTGATCGAAACGGGCTGCAAACTTCTGTACCATTCCTTTGCCTTGCCTTTGAGAGAAGAAGCCAGCAATAAGAGGGCATGATTCTCGATTGTGACATTATGAATGGAGCATAAGCTAGTAACATCTTGAATGTGATCTACAGGAGAAACAGAGCCATCCCCAAGAAAATGAGGTAGTGCCTTCCATGCTGTGTCGGGAACTTGACCCTGCTGCTAAAGAACAAGAGGACTTGAATCCCAAGTCACAAAGGGTAGATCTCTTGCAGGAATGTGCAAATACACATAAATACCAGGGGCTTCCATGGTCTGTAGAAGAAAAGATCTGAGAAAGAACCTCTAGTAGAGTCGCCAGATGGAAGATTCATGCTCCTATGAGCAAATATTTCTGTGATTTTCCAAAAAAACACAGAATATAGGGCAAAGATTCAGTGAAAACAAAGACCCAAGTCTTTGATTCCAATCCCACCGGGCGTGCCAAAAATTGTTGATGCATAAATCTGCGGGTCTAATCCAGCAACAACATGGGAAACTTCAGAGACATGGGATTGACGCCTAAAGTGACCTCCAGATTTTAAGGAAGCTAGCTCTTCCATTTTTTAGTGGGGGTTTTGGAAAAAGGTTAGAAGGAAAATGAGATTTGCAGATACAATATTAAAATCTAATCCCTAAGGTGATGCGTCGGATTAAAAGAACTACCCAGTTGCACAATGTTTAAACTTTGAAAGATTTAACTGGAAGATTAAAGAGCTGAGAGGCATGATTAAACCCAGTTTGTAAATAAATTAAACAAAGGCAAAAGAAACAGAGAGATTAGAAACCAGAAACAGAGACACTCAGATATGCACAGAACAATATTTCTCATTATTTGAATAGTAACAAATTACAGACGCTGAAATAGCACAAAATAAAATGTCACATCCTCCTAGAAGAAAGAACTGCTAAGGCAAAAGAAAATATCTACTGCTAGTAGAAAAACTCTCTGATCTAAAAATATGTAGAACTATCTCCCTAACTCTCTGTGTCAAATCTACCTTTATAGCCCCAAAAACCCAAGAAAATATCTTCAACAGCCTCCCAAAGATCTGCAACTAAAAACTCATGAAATCTGGCACAAAATCTGGCAATAACGGCAAATGCAACTGAAAATGATAATTGAACTGGCTATTAAATCTGCAACTGTAACTAAAACAACTCCCTTATGGCTGGACAATATCTCATTGCTTGTGTGAGAAAGAAAATTTCTAGTTGCTCCATCGTGCTTGCCGTAAATATTGAATGGTTGTATAAACTTTAGGGTTTCATCTTCTATTGTTTCACATGATGAGAGAGTCAAAATCATTCTTCTTAATCAAGTTTTACTTAATAAAGTTTCACTTAATAAATGGAGGGACGCACAGTTTTCAATAAGAGTCCTTAATATTTATTTAAACCTGATTTACTTTTCCCGTGGCTCAGTTGAAAATGAGATTCACATTATTTAATCAACTTTAATAGAAGGGGCCCCACCATTTACAATAAGGTTTTAATATAACAATAAAATAAATCAGGCACTTAGAACACGTGACTCTTCACTTTTGATACACTTATTAAAAATGAAAAGAATCCATTTTCTCTCCTCTGCTTGCCCCACGTGGTGGCTTCCGAAGCCTTCTTGCTTGCATTTCAACACAACTACCACTTGTCCACCTCTGAGGGTCTTAAGATGCTTCTCAAACTTCTTGGGTACCTCTATTTGGTGCTCTTCAGCGCCTTCTTGTACATTTGCTTCCAATCCATTGATCCATTTCTTATCTACGGTTGCTGAGCTATGAGTCTATGAAACCCTATCTTACACCTTCAGTTTTGATGAACGCCATTTCCTTATGTGTAGCACATTTTGTCATTCTTCTGACCGCTCCTTGTTTGAAGATGCCATCACTAATACTCGCAGCGCCATCCTTATATCTCTTATGCTATGTTTCTTTCTTATGGAGCCCCTCCTATTTCCCTATGTTGGTGAACTTTGTAGATGCTGACTGTGAAGGCGTGAATATTTGTTCTTTGATGGCCACCCCTTATGCTTGTGGCTGAGTGTTATCTTTCGCACCACCACTGAGAATAGCAGCATCCCTTTGCATCTGAAACTTCTTTTATGAGAGGCTGAGCCTTGGCCTTCATATCCACTAAGACTTGTTTAGACTATCTTACCCCCTGGCTATGCTGATCCTTTATCATGGTTCAATGGAGATTTTTAAAAAAATGCCAACCCCTAATCTCAGCAACACCTTTATATGTTTGTGCCTCTGATCTTAGATGCCGCTGATCTCACAGTGCCCTTATTGTGGATAGTGATGTGTTAAAGAATTATCTCTGCCAATGAATGCTTATTTGCTGCACCTTGGATCTCGATGACGGCGCCATACTTATATGTTATGCTTTTGTCACATTTGAAGAAATAAGTGCCTTTTAAATGTCTTGTTTTAGATTGCTTACTTCAATATAGTGGTGAACTTCAGAAATGGTTGCGCTACTCCTTATGGAGTGTGCCTTCCTACATAGGTCGATCACCATATTGAAGCCGCATTTCTTTCTTCATAACACAATCATCCTATGCAATGACTGATGAGGGCAGCGTATCAATTTAATGATGGCGCTTTGAGTCTTGTTGGAGAATATGCCTTTGTTATGAATACTCATTCGTGCCTTGCATTGATAGAAGTGGCATAATGATTCTATGTATAACTTGTCCTTTTGAAAGACTCTATAGCTTTGTTTAAATGAAAACTCAAACTTTAAGACGCTGCCATCTATTGGTCTGAGTCTCCCATTTCACCTCAAATGAATAGACTTGCACTATATTGAAGGTTTGAGCTGCATTTCTACATTATACACTCTGAATTTCACAAACCTCAGTTATAATTTCATAACTAGCTCCTTGGATTTGAAATGGCATTGTATATAGAGGCTAAGCCTTATACCATCTATGATCCCCTTTTAAGATTACACACACAAATGCTTTATGTGTCTCCCTGTTTATGGCGGGCTAAGTATCACTTACAATCCGGAGAAATATCTACATGAAGAATACTATGAAACTATTCCATTTGCATCAACCAAAACCTGAATCTTTCGAAAAGAACCCAAAAGATTGCTAATCTAAAAACATGTTGAAAATTTTGAAATGGAGTGCAGAAATATTGCACAACACATCTATTGGTACATTGTCACACAACACCTCATCATGGTATGTCCCTATATTGAATCTCACCAAACATCATTCTTCCACTATTATCTTGTCTCCTTGTTGCAACCGACCAATCCTATATGTGTGTAGATGTTTCAACCTCTTGAACCCCAATTTATCAACCATTTCCATAGACACTAGGTTATTTGTACTACCACTATCAACAATAACTTTACAACATTTACCTCCTGCCTTGCATCTAATCACGAACAAATTCTTTCACCAGTTCTTTTTCTCCATCGCATTTCAAAGTTCTCCTCAAGATAAGTGTATCTCCATATTTTTGTTCACCCTTTGAGCTAGGTGATCTTTCACCCACAGTATTATTTTTGCACTACCTTCTACCCTCTTTCCTTGGCACTCAAATGCTCAATGTCCTTCCCCACACTTGAAACGTGTTCCTTTGAAAGTTCTTCCCTCACTTTTCTCATATCTTCCTCTACCCTTATAATATCTATCAGTTGACGTCTTGAGTAATAATACGTCATGCAAAGCAAACATTCAATAACTATATGCAATCCAGATTTCTATAGTGATAGTTTAATATCCAACAATGTGTAAGCATGAACTCTGTAAATCATTTGCAGTTTCTACAATAATATGAAATATAGCCAAATTGTGACTTTTTGTGATGTTGGATCTCGATGAGCACTGACAAGATGTAACTGAAACTTATTATATTTTTAGCTTTTATTTTGATCAAGCTAATTTACAGTGAAAGTTTTTAACTGATATTTATATTATTCCAGCACTTTCTGATCTTAGTGATTAGTTGAACTTTTCCATCGTGCCAAATTTAATTCTTGCATACGCCAATGAGAGGCAAGGATATTTTCTTCTTTGCCCATTATGAACTGAAAAAATAATTATTGAAAACATTGAAGTGTAGTTCTTTGCTAGTCATTAAGTTATTGAATCTATGTTGTTCATTGTTATTGGAGAAATGAGTTAGAAATTTATTAAAAAAATTGATTATAGAAAAGGTTCCTCAGTGATAAGTTTAATGGAGTTTGGATTGAATTATATCTCTTATACGAAAATCAACATTTTCAAAAGAAAAAGCTGAGGGACAATTTGATTAGATTTACATCAATGACTTTAAACGCCACAATCCATAACTATGGACAACATCCACATAATTAATATAAAAAATTAACCAAATCTTATAATGGTTTGAGATCCAACTTTTATTTTGATGTCTTTTTTGTTTCCATAGTTGATAAAAGCAAATAAGATCCTAAAAATTAGAAAATAAAAGGATAAGCTGCACTGAATTTATTTAATAGTCTTGAAGCATGGCAGAGAAGGGGAGAATGAAAGCCACCTCCACATGGCTTTTTTCTATCAGTTATCAGTAAAAATAAACATTTTATTTTGATTATTTAAACACTTTTGGGTGTGAATTGGATAATTGGTGGGATGTTAGATTCTCCTGCTTGAAAGAAGCAGGTGACATGTTCAAATATTCAAATTTTACCAGTCTAAAAACTAATTGATTATTGTTTAAGCAGATCTGTGCATGTTGTGAGAATCTCTATATAGTCACTGTCTTATTTGATTTCCAACATTGGAATTTTGTTATTTTTTTATATTCTACTTGCTTTTGTTTTAGTTGCTTCATGACAAAAATAAGCTTTGCAGCTTTGAGAGAAAGCTTGGGAGAGATCCTGCAAGAACTACAAAAAGGGCTTACAATCCTGGATGTTGTTTCTTTGTGCAATTTCACTTTTTTTAACCTTTTCTTCTTGAATGATCCCTCTTCTAGTTTATCAATATCTTCTACTCATGCAGCTCTAGAACAAAGTTATGGGGTGGAGAAATTATCTACACCATAAACATAAACTTTATTATATTCTGCTATCTGGAGTGATACACCATAAGCTGATCATCACAAGAGCAGGAACAAATACACCATAACTTTTACAGGAATTCTGAGGGACACAATCAGATCTTCTTTTTCTCCAAATAATGTAGCAGTAATAAATTATTTCTCATGATCTATTACCATTTTCTAGGCATGCTGAATAATAACGGCTCACTGTTCTCAATGATGTTTATGGGAGGGCTTCTTTTTTCTGGTTTTGAGCTTTAGCTTTTAACTTGGAAGTCCTTGTCTGGATTGATTTTGGGTTAAATTTTCCCATCACACCTCTTTTAATTACTTGGATTTAGAAACAAGTTTGTCGACGCTAAAAGGAAAGCCTATATCTGTATAGGCTTTATAATACTACCCAATGCTTGAACCTTGTCGTTTTCAAATTAATTACTTGTTCTTAAATGATAATTTGATAAAAACCTCATAGGACAGTACTTATATCTTACAAATATTGTTTGGGAAAAGAGTATATGAACGACAATATTTATAATAATCAGTAATAGCATTTAAAGGTCCTTTTAAATAGTTATACCTAAAACTAGTAAAAGCACCAAAGGTGCTATCAAGCTGATAGGCACAAATATTTATAATCCTATCACCAAATAGATTTATATTTTGATATCCAAAGTGTAAATGTTCTTTGTATGTTTTAGCCATTTTGATATGCGTAGTGTAACTATTCTTTATAACGTATCATCATGTGATTTGATTAGTTGATCATTTTAATTGTAAAGCATAATTTTAAAAGGATGGAAGAAAATACTTGCAATTCAAGTCTCTTATTAAAATAATAGCTTTTGATGTATGCCTTAGAAAGATGTGTTTGATGAATGTTGTAAAAAATTTTTACTTGAACTCTACAATGTAGATTTATGATACCATTCTTGCATCCTACAGAATTTTAGACATCCAAATTCTAACCCTAACCTCAATTCTTACCCTAACCTTAACCCTAAGCCTAATTCTAACCCTAAGCCTAATTCTAACCCTAACCTATCTCTAATTCTAACCCTAAGTTCCCTAACCCTAATCTTAATTCTAACCCTAACCCTAGCCCTAATTATTCTAACCCTAGTGCTAACCATAATTGGAATCTTAATCCTAACTATAAATCTAACCCTAATCCTATAATAATTTTAACCCTAAGCGTAACCCTAATTCTAGCCCTAACCCTGATTTTAGTTCTAACCCTAACCCTAACAATAATCTTAATGAATGTGCGAATGAATGTTGACATTCACTCTATGTACATGCACATTTCTGTGTGTGTGCGAAATTTTAATTTTGGCATTCACTTTGTTTGAAGTGCATGTGTGTGTTTGAACTAATTTTGATGTTCATTGTGTGTCTATGGATTTGAAAGTTAACTTTGGCATTCACTCTATGTGCATGCACATGTGTGTGTGTGTGTGTGTGTGTGAAAAGTTAATTTTTGCACACTTTGTCTAAAGTGGCTATGTGTGTGTGTGAAAAGTTAATTTTGACATTCACTTTGTTTGAAATGCATGTGTGTGTGTGTTTGCACCCTAACCTTAACAAAAATACTTTGATGTTCACTTTATGTGAAGGATATGTATAAAAATACTTTCAAACTTCAATGATGTTCACTTTGTGTGTTTGAACTAACTTTGGCTTTCATTGTGTGTGCATGGTTTTGAAAGTTAACTTTGGCTTTCATTATGTGTGTGAATGAATGTTGGCATTCACTATATGTGCATGCACGTGTGTGTGTGTGTGTGTGTGTGTGTGTGTGTGTGTGTGTGTGTGTGTGTGTGAAATTAACATCACTTTGTTTGAAAGTGCATGTGCATGTGTGTGTGAAAAGTTAATTTTAGCATTCACTTTGTTTGAACCATTATAATATCGTTTTTCACTTTTTTTTATGGAACCCTTTCATTATAATATTGTGCCTAAGACAATTGTTGCTAAACAAGCGAGAAGAACAAGAGCTAGTTAATGATTATATTTTGAGATTTCAAGTTTCAATTACTAACATGAGTTTAACATTAGAGGATGATGAGCTTCAAATTTTATTTACTAACAGTTTACTCCCACGTATCAAAAGTCATGTTTTTATAAGCCTTATCATTCATTTTCAGATTTATGTACTAATGCATGTAAATGTGAGTGTGCTTTATTGGAAGATCCTTGTTTATATCATTGTGTTTCTAACACTTCTTCTCATTCCCATGAGGAAACATCAATGTCAAATTTAGAAAATGGGGGCAATGAGGATGCATCTATTGTTACTTATAGTGAGAATCATTATGAACATATCAAGCCAAAGAGATTAACTCCAATTTAAAATCTTGAATTTAGAAGTTTAGAGTTCAATCAACAGTAAGGGATATCAAACCAATGAGACTAGTGCTCGAAATATTTCAAATTGCACACCATGTTGTGTAAAAGGACAAACTATAATTCATTTAATTCCATCCACAAGCTCTCATTCAAAATCCAAATTATCATTCAAGGAGCATCAATGTGAGATCATAAATGTACATTTGACATATCTAGGCATATTGCATGACTAAATGTTATTTTTTATCATTGTCCCATATCATTACTCAGTAACAACAATTTGACCAAAGGAATAAGCATGTGTAGCAAACTCCTCCATAGTGTCTATAGACACCAACCTTTTGCAAACATAAAATGAAGACACTAAAATGAACAAATTCTAGGGAGTAAAATTAATGACATTCAAATCAGCATACAATGTTTAATTATGCACTCACAAAGGTCCGTTATGCATTTTAACAGCATATTCAATCCCAATTCTTATAATAAATAAATTATTTATTCATAATAATTTAATAAATTTACTAAAATGTTTATATTTAGTGTGTTGTTTTCCCTTACTGTAAACAACTCACTAGTTAACTATCTTGATGTTTTTAAAAAAGAAGCAGTTAGATTTATATAAGTTAAGAAAGGAATACAACCACAACGCTGCATAAAGCATCCCATAGTTAACAACTCTGCAAAGCAGCAGCCATTAGAGGAATATAGTAATATACTGCATAAAGCAGCCCACACAGCAAAATACAGTAATCAACAGCAGTGTAGTTACCAAATATAGTGTAAATAAGTACCTATCCACCATTGTTTTTCAATCCACAATATATAAGGGCACTGACAAAACCTTAAAGAAAAATTATATAAAAAATTTTACATATAAAATGTACTTTTACAAATCAGGGTAAATAAATAAATTTTATTTTATTTTAAAATTATGTTTTATTATAATAATTTTTTTAATGTACAATATAGTGTAGTTTTTTTAACCATTTTTTCCCCTATTGGAGGTCCAAAGAAAAATTGCACCTTGCAGGAAAGCAGTACTCTATGGCCCTCAATATACAGTATGGAGGGCCCACTATACTGCAAATAATCCACATAAATAAGCTATATAAATGTAAACTGTGCATGGTCAACTCACATATTATTATGGCCATTACAATCAAGGCTTTGCAGTTGTTTAAAAGCCCATACAAGAGGCAATATATGTGCAGTATATAGTAAGATAGTGTTACATTGCTCTAGGATTTGTACAATATTCAGAATGTGCCTGCATTTTTGTGAAAGTGGGGAATAAAAAACTAGGGCGAACATCCAAATTTTAAAATGTGGGGAAGAAAAATGGCTACAAGGTTAAAGCCTTAATTAATATACTATCACACAACCTTTCATTCACTGCTATCCGGTGTAGTGCTTGTGCTCCTCCACTTTTGTTGAACAGAGGTGGGTGAACCAACATACATACGGCTAAGCAATTTCCTAGTCTTTTGGGCACCATCAAAGGAGTTATATGGACTGAGATTCTTTTCAATGGACCCACCATATCCAAACCGTTTAATTTCCTGAAGCTCAGCAGCCACTTCCATCATATTAGACCTGTCATCATTTTCAGCAGCAAGGCACCTGAACGCCAATTCAGCCATCCTACACACCATTTCTCTGACTAGAGGCTTGACATTAATCTCCAACTTTGGATCCACAAGCTCATGCAAACCCCCACATTGAATCTTGGAGACAACCAAATTAGCAAGCCCAACGTCACTCTTATCCCTGGTTAAATCCAGGGCCTTTTTGGCAGAAATCAACTATGCTAAAACCACCCCAAAACTGTACACATCACCTTTGTCTGTAAGCCGATAGTAGTGGTGATAATTAGGGTCAAGATAGCCAGGGGGTAAGTGCAAGAAGATGGGGGGCCAAAAAGTGGTCTTAAGTGGCCACTTTTTTTCTACAATCAGGAAATGTTGGCCTTGGATGAGAAATTGAGCATACTTACACTCAAAATTTAGAGATGCAACCAAAACAATGTTCGTAGTGCTTCGAATCTACTTTCTAAACTACTATTTTTTTTTTTAAAATGGTATAGATTAAGGGGTTCAAAAGAGGGAGCCACAGAAATTGGTGTTGTTTCTGTCAAAAAACATAACATAGCATGTTTTGTGGCTCCCTCCAAAGGTTAACTTTTTTTTGGTATTTTTAAAATCGCTTCAATGAGAAATTAGCTAACAGCATGTAGTTTATGCCTGATTTTTCTAATAATTTTTTGATGAATATTTTATTTTTTACTAATTTTCAAAGTGGACACATCCTAAAAAAACAGAATTTTGGTCGTGCTACCCCTATAAATTTTGAAAACTAATTGAAAATTATTTTTTCTTTTTTTAATGTGTAGAATGGAGTCTAGTTTCGAAATATGTAGTTTTTTTGAAATTTCAATGAATGGTTAATTTACAATGAAAAAAAGACCAAACAGTGGTTTTTGGCCAAAACCGAACACACAAACAAAAGAAACTAAAGATGAAAGACTTAACATTGTCAAAATGTGAAAAAAAATACATCGTTAAATAGCTAAGAGAAAGCCTAACATTACCCAGGTGTTCGATTTGTTTGACCTTAAAACACGTGCAAATCTAAGGGTTAACACAAACAAAATTATGTGAAATCTTGTAAAATTTGTAAAAACACGTCTGTAGATGTTGAAAAGGCACTCCAAGCCTTTGGGTTGGAAATCCAAAGCAAATCTGAAGCCCAAGGATTGGGATTTGTGCTATAACACGAGCGCGTTATGTGTGCTTTTTTTACTTTTTTGCATGTTTGCCGGTGTTTTCTCATTTCGACGCAACGCGAGCGCGTTATGTCTTCCTTTGAGTGAGATATGTTCAAATTTTATAAGTATGTTTCATAGATGTTTATATCTATTCTTGTAGGTATGTATGCATGCTTGTATGTATGTACATGTATGCATGCTTGTATGTATGCATCTTTGTATGTATGTATGTTTGTATGTATGCATATATGTATGTAAGTGTTTTGGGTTTAGTGTATATAAAGACCTGACCCTGTATAGTTTTGAGGGTTGAGGGATTAGGGCTTAAGTAATAGGTAGAGGGTTGAGGGTTGAGGGTTGCAGTTGAGGGTTAATATTCAGGTTGTTGAGTGTATAAGATTAAGTGTGTAAGGCGCGGGGATTAGGGTTTAGGGTTTACGATATGGATTGAGAGTATACAAGGCATAGGGTGACTTGGGTTGAGAGCATGTATGGTTTAGGTTTAATTTAAGTATAGGGTTGAGGCACAATATTCGAGGTTTAGGATATAAGGGTGAGGTTATATAGTCTAGGGATGAGGGTTTGAGGGTGTGGGCTTTAGGTTTAAGGTATAGGGTTGATGATTGAGGGATTAGGGCTTAAGTATATTGTTGAGGGTATAGGGTTGAGGGTTTAGGGATAGGTTTTAGGGTTTAAGGTTTAAGGGTTAAGGGTTGAGGGATAGGGTTTAAGGTTTAGGGGTGAGAGATTAGGGTTTAAGGTATAGTGTCTTGGGTTGAGCGTTTAGGAATAGGGATAGCATTTAGGGTTTAGGGATGAGGGATTAGGGTTGAGGGTTGAGGGTTGAGGGATTAAGGTTTAAGGTATAACTTGTTGAGGGTTGAGTGTTTAAGGATAGGGTTTAGGGTTGAGGGATTAGGGTTTAGAGTTGAGGGATCAGGGTTTAAGGAATAGTGTTGAGGGTTGAGGGATTATGGTTTAGGGTTGATGAATTAGGGTTTAAGGAATATTGTTGAGAGTTGAGGGTTTAGGAATAGGGTTTGGGGTTGAGGGATTAGGGTTTAGGGTTGACGGATTAGGGTTTAATGTTGAGAGTTGAGGGTTGAGGGTTTAGGGTTTAGGGATTAGGGTTAAAGTAGAGTGTTGAGGGTAGAGGGATTAGGGATAAGGTTTAGGGTTGAAGGTTTAACGATTGAGGGTTGAGGCTTTAGGGCTAAGGGTTAAGGGATTGGTGTTTAAGATATAGTGTTGAGCGTTGAGGGTTTATGGATGGGTTTTAGGGTTTAAGTTTTAAGGGTTAAGAGGTGAGGGATAGAGTTTAGGGTTTAGGGATAAAGGATTAGGGTTTAAGGTATAGTGTTGAGGGTTGAGGGTTTAGGAATAGGGATAGCATTTAGGGTTTAGGGATGAGGGATTAGGGTTGAGGGTTGAGGGATTAGGGTTTAAAGTATAGTGTCAAGGGTTGAGTGTTTAGTGATAGGGTTTAGGGTTGAGGGTTGAGGGATTAGGTTTTAGGGTTGATGAATTAGGGTTTAAGGTATAGTGTTGAGGGTTGAGGGTTGACGGTTGACAGATTAGCGTTTAATGTCGAGGTTAGGGTTAGAGTGTCAAGGGTAGAGGGATTAGGGATAGGGTTTAGGGTTGAAGGTTTAAGGATTGAGGGTTGAGGTAAACCCTTCTGCAGGATATCCTAGGCCTAGAAGATCAATTGAAACTCTAAAAACAATACAGAGAAGATTTAGCACATGTGGTGGGTACAACCAATGCTTCGAGGGACGTTGTTTATCTCATAAGCACCGGCAGCAATGACTATCTCAATAATTACTACATAAATAGGATTCTTAAAATTAAATATAATCGCAGACAGTACATAAACCATTACTATCTTTTGTCTAATTTCTTAGAGGCAATTTCTTCAAACAGAAACATCTGTGTTTTTTTAATAGAATGAAACTCCAAAAATGATATGAACTTATCGTATATTAAACATAGGAGCTTCAAAACTTGCGTGAGCAGCTATCGGTTATAGAGATAATACCTAGCTAATCTATGTCCCCACTTGCTATTCTCGTTCACTGGAATAAGCATCTGTATTATGAGTACCCCAAAACACTAAAAAAACATTAAAAAAATCAGTGTTGAATCCAAACACCTAAATACTAATTACACTAAAAATCTGGGAAACAAGAAAAAAAAATTATTGAGGAAAAAAAAGGAAACCAGCTTCCATATAAAAAATTCTGAAAAAGCACACCAACTACAAACGAAAAAAACAGAACCAACTTCCATGTCAAAACTCTGAGAGAGTAGACCCAACTAAACAAACTTTAAAAACAAAAAGAAAACACTCACAATTTCTTCCACTGAAAATCAGGGCGTCCAGAAATTAATTTAAATAAATTAATAAATAGAAAACATAATTTAAATAAACTTCCAAATCAAATCAATGGGAAATTATATCCTGTTGGGATGGAATGAAAAAAATGAAAACTTACAGGACCGTCCATGAGCAGGGGAGAAACACAAGTGCAAGAAGAACAAGTATTACATTGAAATGTATTGCGCCCAACCATAAAATCATTGGCAGTGCAGAATGAAACCCAGATTTATATTGATTTGAACCAACGATAACTGTTGGTTGGGGCTTCTCCATCTTTTGCTCATCTGCCATGTCTTTCTGTTTTGGATTCAAATCACTGCAATGTATGGATTTTAAAGGCTTGTGAAACGTGGATGTGGTGCAACCATGCGTTTTAACGCCTATAACTCGTATTTTCAAGTGTCGAATAAAAACGGGGAACGTATTTTCCGGCGTACGCATCTGACAGTTTTCCGGTGTCTGGCGTCCGACAGTTTTCCAGCGTCCGATTATTCCGGGAGATAAAAGCTCCCACTAATAGCCTATCGGCTAACTATCGGCTAATAAAAATAAGCCCAACACAATGATAAGTTGTATGAGAATAATGACACTATTGATATCAACCATTCATTGTGGGAGAGCTCGTAATGGAAATTGAATATCACTTTACATTGTTGGCGGGAGAAATTGAAATCTTTTGACACCTTCGAGAGTGAACACGTGTTAGACACAAGTACCAATTTGGCAACCGATGTGTGTGAAGAGGTGGCAGACGTCGGACTTGCGAACATGTGCGAAGATTATACTCAGGATTCGCCATCTCGCGAAATGATCAATATTTAAGCAAAGTGAAGGAAAGATGCACTCCTAGTCCTTTTGCTCGTGGAAGAAGCCCGGAATGGTAAATATGAATTAGCCACACAATGATGATAATGAATGTCGTTCACAAAATGGGGAATTATATAGGAGCTGGTTTGGCTGAGGCAGTATATGGAAATATGGATTCGACAGTTTGCCTCACCTGAAAAAAGAAGTAATGGCGTTTAGGGGTGAGATTTCGATGAAAGGATTGCAGAAAGTTTTCAAAGCCAAGTCTGTTGTGGTTTTACACTGTGAGGATGGTGTTGGGTAACACGTTCATGGTCATGGCCCATCGCTACAAGGTGAATACAGATATAGCTTTGATGTTTGTAGCGGTTATGCTGGACCTGAGCGAGCCAAAGGATGCCATTCGAGAAGTGGCAGAAGCTTTGATCAAACCAAGGTGGAGGGAAGGACTGAAGAAGACAATCAACGACGCGGTATTGGGGTTGGATTTTCACTCTAAACAGGGCATTCAGCCATCCATTCTCCTCCACTACAATGGTCTTTGGGTGCCCTTCATCATTAGTGCAGTTGGGGTGAAAGAAGAAGACTGTAGGCATTAAGCAAAATGGGGGTTCGAGTTCTTGGAGGCAGTGGTTGGAATTGCAGATGCAGAGGGGGTAAACTAGACTTTCACCTTGGAGACTGAGGACTCTCAATCAGATGAAGAAGATGCTAAGGCTACAGAAGGTGGAGCAATGTAATAGCTATCAGAGCATAAATATAAGTAATATATAGAATAGAAAAATAGTGTAATGTTTGTGTAAAAAGTTGAATATAATAGAAACCTTGGCCCTCTAAAGGAGCAGCCATTTTGGACTGTAATTTTTTAATATTTTCTGTTATTTCTACGAGATACAGCTCCCTTAATGCCCATTCACTGATAAAAAAATAATAATAATAATAATAATTTATTATATCGATTTAATCTTCCTTGATAAATTAGTAATTAATGAATAATCCACTGATTAAACTATAATCAAATCATTCAATCATAAATTAATGACTACAATATAATCCATGATTAATCTAAATTAAATAAGTTACTTATCAAATATCATCACAATGTAAAATATAAAATACCTAAGGTGTACATTACATTAATACATAAAGAACCACAAGTAGATATCCATGATGCTTGTAATAAAAAAATAGAAATGTTAAAAGATAATATACAGAAATCACAGAGGAAAAAGTCAATATATATATATTTTTTTATACCATGAAACTTACCACATTTTTGGTCCTAAGTTTGCCCGTGCAATCGTAACTCATAATTTTCTATTTACATTTGAATTAGATGATCTGTATTTTGCTTACAAATTTGTACTGATGCCAAAATTAAAAAGTATATAAAAACTAGTTCGTTGTTCATATGCTCGTTAGGAACAATTTGTCCCATCAACTTTGTCACAATTTGAAACTAAGATCCAACACCACTGATTCTGAGACGTGTCTTCTGGACATTACGGATGCTGTGCTTACAGAACACATTAAAAAAAGGAGTCCATGCCTCTGTGTACATGCACCATACACCGATATGAGAAGGGAGAAAGATTCAAGGATTTAAGAAAAATAAGAAGCAAAAGATAAAAAACACATCATGCCTATTAAACCAAAATGTCAGATTTACAGAGCCTTGGAAAACAGCTATTCTTAGGATCTTAAAACAGCATAACTCCACAAGAGTTTTCAGTATTGAAACCATGGTTTAAATTAAAATGCTTTAAAGAGTTCTTTCTACATCAGCAAGAGAGTCAACAGTGGGTTACAAGAGAAATTGAGTTAAGTGGCTCACCCATTTTTTTAATTGCCAGATATTGGATCAAATAGCCACCCATTTCTAGCAACTTCTATTCTGACCATACACACAAATTGACAACTTGAAATATTACGATACAGACCAGAAATTTCTTCTAGTGTCTGAAATGTACTTTAAGGATCAATCTATTGAACTCAATAGAACACAGGCAAAGGTTACATACCAGCATTGATAACAATTATTCAAGCTTGACTTACCTGCCAATGCAACATGACCCTTAAACCAAGTCAATCAAGTTTGATTGTGGGTAACCTATTCAAATCAAAGTATACAGAAAATAAAACTTAAATAATTCTTCTAGAAGCACGTTCGAAAAGTAAAGATGTACATTATATGAGCCTTCACACAATTATGATATGGCAGCAGAATTTGTAATAAATTTTTGGAGGTAATAAAGCAGAACTAACAATTCTCGCATCTTGCTTTACCTGTCAATCCAACATGGCCCTTCAAACAAGTCAAATCAAGATTGAATGTGGGTGAATATCCAAATCAAAGAATATACACCATAATCAAGATACTTCTTGCAAAGCCCCACCAAAATTAAAGATGTACATCATTTGAACCTTCAGACAACCGTGATATAGTTTGAAACCATAGAAAACAACCATATATTGCAGGTGAATGTATAAACATAAATTCTGCAACAAAATATCATCATCCTCATAGACAAGTAACATGGATTACATGAAGCATTTTTACATATCCCACTATACATATCAAAGCTTTCTTATTTGATACAAAATGGTCCTTCAATATGACGACGCCTCTTTGACCCTTCTATTTGACCATCACAAGGTGGTCAATCAAAACCAATACCCATTGCCTTACATTAAACCAATCAAAGATTGACTGATCAGGTAGATCACAATATGTTCAAGATCATCATTCCAAGCCATAGTCAAAACAATATGGCATGACTCAAGTATCCTTCAAAAGGTAGGAGAAGCAATCTAATCCACAACAACGTCTAGCTCTTTGGCTGACATTGACATGCATGTGAGAGCAGAGAGAAGACGGATCAATCTAGCCACATACAGTTGACATGAAAAAGTGAGGAGATAAGAAATAAGCTTTCTAATGAAAAGAAAGAATGACTACGACCTACATTAGCAATGCATTGCAGAAATTCATTCTGCATACCTGTGCTTTTTCAAAGCATTCCTGATAAGAATGCAACTGGAAAAAAGCATTGCACCCATCCAATAAGAAAAGAACAAAATATAGAAGAGTCAAAAATGCCAAAAGAAAATGGAAAATGGAGTACCAGGAGTGCACAGATAATAAAGGGTAACAAATGCAGACGCTTATACTCTATGACCTTGGCAAATGCAACAGCATTGAGCCTGAGAAAACAAATCTGGTTTCTCACAGATGTAGTAGTAACAACATCCTTATACTAATCAGTCTCAACCATGTGCTTTCAGGCACATGGCAAATTATGGCCCAGTTGACATGCAACGCAGCAGAGGCAATGATAAATTTTCCTTTTTCATGCAATCTTGGTATTGCCGCTGCTATATTTGAAACCCGTCTTTATGCTTTTGTAAATACAGCAAAAGCATGCAAAGTGAATATGCTAACTGTTGGCAGTACAACAGTATTAAGCGCTGCTTTCATTACTGTGAATGCAGCATGAGCTCTCTGAGGACAGGTGACAATCAGAGCTTAAGCAAGACTGCAAAGTTTACAGTTTGCAGCAAGTGACAGAATAGATGAAAAGTTAGCAGAGGTTGGAACAAAATTCCAGAAACCCCTCAGCCAAAAATCTGGCTCTCAACATGATGTCCTCAAGACCCCATATACTGTTGGCAATCTTCACGTTGGAACATCATTTGACACAATGACAAGTATGCAATCCCAAACACCTTTAATGTGATGCACCCAAATGACCATATGCATTTCGAGAACTTTTGGATAAATCAGCTTGAAACAACTCGATGAACAGTCATTTGAACCCATTCAGCAGTCTCCTTTATCAGTTGATCACTGGATGACAAGCATTCATCAACAAAATCTTTGTAAAAGACAGACTGCCGCAGTAAAGGTGCTGCATTTGGTCCCAATGTGTCCGCCAAGTCACCAAGGACTCCCACTGCAGCCTTTGTCACCTGTTCGTCCCTGGATGCACATATGACAAGATCAAACTCTATTAGAGTATGAAAACTAAATAACTGACTTTAGAGGTTTTTTCCTAACATTCAAAAAACAGAATCAAAGATTGTATTGCTTGAACTAATCATAAATGTCAAAAGGATCTCTGATCAATAACTACCAAGAACTCCTGTCTCCTCCAAATGAAAATGAGCTGATACTTACATGTCTTTTTCTTGATAAATACTCTCAAGAAACTGTAAAATGTGACCTGCATAAGGTATCAGCAACTCAGCCTTGGGTGAGTTTTTAAAACCTTGAAAAATTCCTGAATATGCCTCTAGAATTCCATTACGCAACTGATTAGTGTATTCAATCATTTCATCATCAGCACCTACAGACTGTGCTGATAGCTCTGCTGCCCCTTGCAGCATAGGCATTGCATACATTAAATACTTCTCAAAATGGCCCCCAATAGCCAATGCAATATCTCCAAAACAGGAAAATATTGGAGGCTTTACAGATCGGTGTAGCTGATTGCTTGACAGATCTTTCAAAAGCTGTGTCATAATACCATCACAGAAAGGCAATACCTTGTCATCCAAAGCCCTGCATATATCACCTACCACACCCACAGTGATGGCACAAACTTGATACTCTTCAAAGTTTTGAAGACCCATCTCCAAATATCGGTAGAATTCTTGCATGTACTTCCCAAATTCCACACCTGTTGCATATGCAAGAGCTCCTATTGCTAGCATTGCTTCCTCATGAACAGTGGCACTCCGACATGCAAATACTCTTAAGAAAAGATTCATCATTTGATCAGCATATTGCAGAATGCCATACTTGGACTCAGAAGCACTCAATTTCTGAATGATCACTTGTAGGCAACCACACAGAAGTCCCTGCAATTCACTCTGTTTTTCTTTTCCATCTGATGACAGCTTTTGTGTTTCCAAAGTTTCATTGAGCTTGCGCATTATCACTGGAATAAGTTGCATAATGATAGGTGAGGTTTCCTCTGTTGAACATCTTACAACCTCATTCAAGGTCTCATATGCCGAGGCCCGTAGCCTAGATTCACTTCCATCATCCCTATCTGCTGCATCAAGAAGAGCCTGAATAATGTTCTGCAAAAATGGAGAAAGTGGAGAGGAGGTTGCCTCCCCGTCCTCATACCCTTGGGCCAGAAAATACAAGGCACCACAGACTTTCTCAGCAACATTTGGCACATCCTTCAGACTCTCAATTAGCACTGAAAGAATATGTTGGAAATTTGACTGTGTAATTATGGGAGCCTCCATCATTGGACCATGTAGAAATTCAAATATTCTACCAAGGGTCCATGCAGTTGTATCCTTCACATGACTATTTTCATCTTTCATGGCAGATAGAATAAAGTTAAGAGCAACATTCACTAGAGGAGTCAACTTATCAGGTGATGGACCTTCCAGGATTGACCCAAAGGCATAGGTGGCTGCCTCTCGTCGTCTCCAATCCGGCTTTGATATGTTCTCTTCTACAAATGGCATAACAAGGGGAACAATATCATCTCCAACAGTTTTTGCAACAAGTCCCAGGCAAGTTCCTCCAGCCATGGACAGGTTCCAAGCCCCTTCATCCTGATCCTGGTCCTCTTCCTGTTTCAAGAGTGTCTCTAACAGCATTGGCACAAGAGCTGGAAGTGCCTGCTTAATGAAATAAAAGCAAGGAAAATCTGAGTCTCCACTTAAATCCCCTCCATATTCTTCTTGTATGTCAATTTCCTCATCACAAATGGAACTCCAGAACTCAATTGCTTGGAGAGCAACAGGCTCTTCATCTGTTTTAACAGCCTTTGCTGTGATGGAAAATATATGCTGCATATACGAAGCCAACTTATCATAATATGTTGAAGATATCTGCACTAAGCATTCAAAGGCAGCTTGCCGAATTCTCCGTTCAGGAGACAATGTTGCTTCACAGACTACCTCCATTATATAATTCCTCTCTACTTCATTATCAAAATTTGTCTGAGCAAAATTCAAAGCATTGGACAATGCTCGAGTAGCAGCATACCTAACATCACTATTACCCTCGGATGAATTCATTCCCTGCACAACAGCTGTGAGGATAGAATTCACCTGATCCTGAGCAAGAACATCTGCAGCAACCTCCTCACACACATAACCCAGAGTTTCCAAAGTAGCCTGCTTGAGATGAGCAGGTGATTCTATTTGTGGGCCACCCATGTTAAGCAATAACACTTTGATGAGCTCCGGCCAGTGACCTTGTGGTAACTCAATACCAGCAATTTTTGCAACAACCTGTGCAGATGTAGATCGTGCTTCTGAAACAGGTGAAGAGAGGGTTTGCAATAAGCACGCTTTGATCTGGCTCTTTACAGTCCCATCTAAAGCAATCCATCCCTGTACTAACAGAGCCTTTCTGCGTGGCTCCTTGGCATCTAGGGTGTTCTTCAAAATCAAACCTGCAAGTTTACGGCTGTCCACAGGTTTATCATTATTTGCAAGCTCACTGGACAAGGATATGAGAAAGGCTGGCAGATTCTGCTCTTGGAACTGCTTCAGATTCTCCTCTGCAAGCTTCCGAATAGAGCCATCAACTGATTGTGCATTAAGAAGAATTTGTGTAACCTCAAGGGCCATATTTTACCTGATCAAAAATGCAGATCTGTCAATTTTTCAAACTTAGTGAACCAGATCAAAAACAGAAACATAGACAAACTATGAAGACGAAGCAATAAATGAACTTAAAATACACTCTATAGACAAACAATGAAGACAAAGCAATAAATAAACTCAAAATACACTCTTAATCATAGAAAGAAATTCAAAAGAAGAATGAATACTTTTAGAAACTCCAAGAAACACAATATTCATCACAATTTTAGAAACTGTATAGATTGTCTGCTCATTACTCTCATCAATTAGTAAAGGCATCCATATTCAGCAAGGTTATAGTATTTCTACAATAAATCAGTTATTCTTTCCTCTCCTCAATTGAAAACTTACAGCCACAGATTCTTCTCATATGAAATCTTCCATGCGGAAAGACTCATTTAAAACATTTTAGTATTCTGTTCACTGAAAATAGATAATGATTAGCATCAGAAAGAAAGAAGCAATAAATGTAAATGAAATACATTACAGATATTGCTACAGTATAAATTTTCAGATGCTTGTCACTATAAATAGAGTATTCAACAATATTGCTAGTGGATCAAAACGATTCATCAAATTACCCTTTCCAGAAATATACTAAACCTCAACCAGATATTTCCAATCTAAAATCTTAGTTCCTGATTCAATAATCATTTCAAATCCAGCTATTTGTCAAAATCAATGCGGATAGCACATCATGAGGAAGGAAAACACATAAAAGCACTGAAACAGCATCAATCACGTGAAAAATATGTTAAAAAATCAATAATTGATTTATGAAAGCTTTCGTGCAAAAAAGAAAAAGAAAAAAGAATCCACAACTACATTCCGGACACTTTAGAGCATCGACACAAATTTGGCTGTTGCATACACTATCTGATCATTTCTCTAGACAATTCAAAAACATATTCATATTCAGACGAAAAAACTGTTCAATTAAGGACCTATAGCTACAGATCCTCCTAACGTTAACATGAAAAACAAAAATCATTTCACACAGAAATCTGCATTCCATAAACGGGAATCCTATCGATCAAAAATGAAACAGCATGTAATTCATTCTACACATACAGTTGATTGCGTCAGGATCAAACTAAAATTCATTTTTTCACCCTTTTCAAAATCAATCCCTATCTCCATCATAAGGATTCAGTAAGCTCTTCTTCTTTTTCTTCTAGATTTAATCTATTAATTTAATAGTCCCTTCTTAATATAAATCTACTTCATACTGATCCAAGGTTTTCTTCTTCTACTTCTAAATTTAAGCCCTAAGTAACCAATTTAATATCAATTTATGCTTTTCTCTAGATTTAAACCTACAGCAATTTTTCTCTAGATTTAAACCTACAGCAATTAAATCAACGGTTCTTCCACTCAAACCCTAAATCTATCGATTCAAACCCTAAAGCTATTGATTCAAATCCTAATGTTACTGGTTGGAACCCTACTTTAACTACAAATCTGCCAATTTTCATTCTGGCATACATAAAGCAATAATTCTTAACAGGAAACTTGCATGATCAGGCCAAGATTGACGTTGTATCATTTGCCTATGCATTTTAGTGTACAGTCTACTAAATTCGATGAAACAGAGCTCAAAACTTACCTCTTTGAAACCTGATTTCAAAGAAGACTAAATCGCAGACGAGTGATACAGCTGCTAACAATCTGACGCGCCAAATCTAAGAAGTGGAGGAACCTCGTTAAAACACAGAGCTTGGAGAGAACAAAATGCTCGATCTGTAGATTTGAGCATTATCCCTTAAATATATTTTTATATATCTATATAACCCTAATCAGTGAGCTGGATCCCTTTTTTATTTCTTCCCTGTTTTTTACACCACAAATTTTGACGTCAGACAGTCCGTGTCATAAGGCATATTCACGTCTGAATTTTGACGGTAATTTAGTTACCCCTTGTTTTTAACTTTATCTAGAGGTAGTTGAACACCTCTCCGACTTTTGTTTCGTACTAGTTATTACATAGTTACGGTCTCGTATCGTTATTGATACATTTTATTGATTTTTAAAATAGGTATAAGTTTTTCCCACATTCTTTGTAACAAATGCTTTATTAAAAGAGAATTTTATTTAATATTTTTTAAATTTAAAAAAAAAATTATTATAGAGGAGAAAAATTCATAGGATAATATTTTTTTCTCTTATATTACATTACTTTGGGTTGATATTTTGGATTCATTATTCTAATATATAACTTGACTATTTTGGTGTACTTATTAACCTAAGTCCTAATATGTCATTCTGTAATGTCACATTATTCTATCCAAAACTTTTTAAACCTAGTTCTTGCGAGTCTACTCGCCCTATACAAGATTGCACTTACAATTTTGTCCCTAAATAGGACCAATGGCATGATCATGTCCCCCACTTTGAATTTTTGAATGCCCACATTCCAAGATCGACATTCTCAAGATCTAACCTTACCTCTCTACATGAGTGCCAAAAATGCAAATTATATTTTGGGGTGATGTATCTCAAGGCATCATCCTTGGGTATTTGCACATCATTAAATGATCAAAAAAAGGGTATCAAAATGTTTCTTCTACAAGTACATCAATCCATTAGTCATCCTTTGTCAAACATTAGCAAACAATCAAGTGACATTTGTTGTCAAAGCACACTCCAAAGACACTCTCCAACAAAAGCACTTATTGAAGCTCACATTAGCAATTAGAAATTAACTCAACAACATCCACTACCACAACACACTGGGATTCATTGTCACCCCATTATCACTTTTACTTTTATTATTAATTTAGCCTAAGGACTTGACTAAGGTGCAAGAGAGTCCTAAAATTCAAATCTTGCATAACAAACCCCACAATGTTCTTTAGCACCACCATTGTTTTCCTTGCTTTAGATACCATCAGGCAAACAAGTGTTGCAGGCACTAAAGATCTATTTCTGTAGATGACAAGAATGCATGAATTTGGACAAGATCATGTCCCTAGACATGATTGATGTAGTGATTACATCCTAGATATTCAAGTGCTTTGAAATCAATTATCTATGCTCGTTGATTCATAATCCAATCTTAGTTACCAATTTTTAGATCTTTGTCATAGCATCACATCAAGTAAAGTTCACACTCTTTCTATTCCAAGGTGGGCAACCTTGATCCCTCTTATTTATTTTTCAACACATATTTTATTTTAGTTTCAATTAGCTTACTTTAATCACTTTGCATACCTAGCTCAAATATCTAGAGTGTTTGCCATACATTTAATTAATTTTATTCATTCAATAGTCTTAAATATTTTTATAGAGGTTGTTTATTTTTCTTAACATAAATTGGTGACCTTGAAATAATCAATTTATTCATTCATTAGCCTCTAAATATTTGTAAGAATTATATATAGAAAATTTAAAATAGATTTCATGATATGAATATGCCCTTTTATATAAAATACTTTAGAATCAAATGAACAATTTTACTATAATGGAATAAATCACACTTTATAAAATATGTTATAATCAAATGAACAATTTTACTATAATGGAATAAATCACACTAACATAAATATCTAGATTAATTAAATAATTAACACAAGTAAATAAACAATCAGTTTAGATATAAAATTAAAATTAATATTGAAATTATATGTGAAATTAAAATAAATAAAACAAGGTATTTAGATGGATTTTGAAGGGTGGAATGATGTTGAAGATGTGAGGAATCGATTTGTTAATATGTTAGAAATTAGGGTCTTGTTCAAATGAATGCCTCTAAATCTATTAATCAATTGTGTTATGTTGTGGTTCAGATCTATGCATGTGGAACTAATCTCCCCATGTGTGAAAATGATGTAGTGCATAGAATCAAACTTGAACCCATAAAAATGAACTAGCAAAAAATGTGATTGTTGCATATTCGTCTCAACTCGGTGTATTTATGTCTAAAGAGGAGTGGTGTCTACAAACACCATTTGGAAACTTACTAAGCAAGGATCATGTTCTCCTTAGACAAGTCCCTAGGTGGACCGATTCAACAACGACGAACCAAGATCAAAGTCAATAGACAAGCATGTAGTATGTCTAGGATGATATATGCATTGGTAATACAATTAGAATCATCGATGATGTTGCTACAATGATGTGCAAGTGGATTAGGACATGTTAAATGATTTAAAATAGAATAATGAATGTTCTTAAATACAATGACATAACACACAAATTAACAAAAGAGAGTCAACAAAATCCAAATTTTATTGAATTTAAAAAATCAAAGTTTAGATCAACAACTACAAAAATTACCAAAGTCAATTCCATACCTATAAATCTAATAAAAAATGACAAATAAAATAAAATCAACATAAAATAATAATATCATAAAACCAAATTTCATACAAGAGTATACCATCATTTATAAACTTGTAATTTCATATAGGAATATACCATTTATAAACTTGTCGTTGCATATAAGACATTAGTCCAAAACATAAGGGAAAAGGGGGCATGGGTATGCAATTCGACCATTACACCTAACATAGTAATTTCAATTTCAAAAGTTCTTTTTAACTCTTTAAAAAATTAACGGCATCGATACATCCCTTATGACATCGTACCTTAATTTCAACTAACATTTAAAAAAAAACAAGATGATTTGTGGTAGTATGGGAATTTTATGAAACGGTAACTTTCTTCACGTGGAAATAAAAAATATTATTGTGAATTTGCAATGCATATACCTACTTAAAAGGGCCGCGATCCACACGATAAGATATAGTGGAATGCAGCGTGGATTGTGAGCCCCACATCTGGGGCGTTCATCGAAGGGGCGGGATTACAATCCGCCTAGTTGACAAATATATATTAAATACGTTTTACAAAGCATTTGATTGGATCTATTCTCGCCTTATTCCCTCAAGATGTGACTGATTTTTCTTCTTCGTAAATTCTATGGTTTATTTTTGTTTTCATGTTTATCAAAGTTTTGAGATTACAATAAAAGTGTCGTTGGGGATTAATTTTTATTATTTTGATATTAACAATTTTAATTTACTACTCACTATGGATAGTGCTATTGATGATTTTTGTTTTTTGGTTCTTGTTATGGTAGGTGTGTTTATCCTACATATAGACAAGTATTTTGTAAGAGAAGAAAAAGACATTGGATAGTCCTATTGATGATTTTTTTTTTTTGTTTTTTGTTCTTGTTATGGTAGGTGTGTTTATTCTACATGTAGACAAGTATTTTGTATTTGTTATTATGTATAGTTGCTCTTTGTTTACAGTCTCTTTTTTTCATTGTATATTTGCATTTCTCTCAAAAAAAAAAAAAAAAAAACATGAACTAATAAATTAAAAAATTTAAGTATCTTGTTCTTGATATTGTTATTGATATTTATTATGAGATGGTGTGGGTATAAGAGATGCTAGCAACAACAATTCATAAATATGTTGTTCTAACTTTTGTATCATATAGAGCTCCAACAACCCTCACTAAGAGAAGATAGGTTCCTGGCGGGCTAGCAATGACTCCAAAATTATAAAGGGTTGCACAATACTTTATAGCAAAGGGCTTTCAGATAATAGCAAGCCAGAGTGGCCATTGAGATTTAAAAGAAGATACTCAACCTAAAAGGTTGTGCAATACTTTATACAATGAAGCAAGTAAAGTAAATGTTATTAAAACATGTCCAAAACAACCTATGAGTAACAATATTGTAAAGATGAGAGGCCTTGGAAACTTGTATTTCTACAAGAGTAACTCTAAGAGAAATTTAGCAACAACCCGATCAAGGAAACTCCAAATTTTGATGAGGGAAATGAAGGTGTTGATATTCACTGGGGTGTATCACAACACCCTCGCAATTTGTCATATGTTGTTATTGTTCATTAATGTTGCTCCAATCCCACTTGTTACTATTGAGAAAAGGATTATATGAATTGAAAAGCTTCTGGTTAAGCTATGTATAGCTTTTTTTCAATATATTTATTTATTTATTTTTATTTTTCAATTAATTTTCGTAACCTTACTTGTTCCTTCTCTTTTTAATTCAAGTCTACAATTTATTAATTTCTAAATATTTCTTTTGTTTATTTCATTTTATTCTATATTTATTTTTATCATTTTATTTTCCATTGTCTTGGTCTTTTTCCTTTTACTTTATTTCTATTTCTCTCTTTAATATTAGGTTTTTATCTTGTAGTTTGAAACTTATTTTAGTTTTAGTTTTTTCCCTTATGATCCCTTCACCATTTGTCCTATCTGGTACTCCATGTCAACTCTTCTCTCTCTTTTTAAGGAACCTGATCTACATTTTACTTCATTTTCATTCTCTTTCTCTTCATGATGATGGATCACGGAGTGTGATCTGAAACATCTTTGATGAAAAAAAGCTATACACAGTTTAACAAGAAGCTTTTCAATTCATGTCATGGACTATGGAAATATCATGTCCTCAAAAGGGTTATATGTCCACACTCATGAGAGATTATGGGACGCTAAAGTCATTTCTTCTTGTTGGGCCCTTAAATACCTTTTCTAGTTGAGATCTCATAGATTTAGGCTCTTATTTGCCCCTACCATTCATTGTCATGTCTGCAAGCTTACTTTGTTGAATAATTTCTAGCACAACCTTTAAGCAATATATTAAATTTGATATTTAATTTTGTGGGACACATAAGCCCGTTATTTTTTTTATTTTAAGCACGTCTATTCTTAATGGCATTGACTAAAGTGACTTAAATTTCCAAATGTGTAAGGTGCAACTTCATTAAACATATGATAAAACATTTGCATATATATTTTGGATTTATCAAGGTTTCAACATAATTAATTGATAGGCTTTTCTATGCATGCTTATATGTACTGACAATTCGGTCCCACTAGATTGTCTCATGTCGAGCTAGAAAAATTGTTAGATTGTTAACCACTGAGAAATAGATATCAAAGTTTTCAATAATAGATATTACAATTTTCTGAGCCATGTAGAAGAGATGATAATCATCGATTTACTTCCACCACTTCATAAATTAATCGACCAACTTTTAAACCTCAATCTTTCATATTGAGATATGTAGTTTCTATAGGCACTGGTTTCATGGAGGGTGATATTCCCTATAATTTTGAGTGGGTGAAGCGTAGAGGAATTGCATTTCATTTTGGCTATTGAACATTTGTGTCATTTTACATGTGCCCATTGGTTTGGTCATTGTCTCATAGAAGTGGTGGAAGATATTTGCATATGAGAAATCTTTTTTTTGTCAATTGATGTTATGAAGATGACTCAAAGCTATGAGCTCAAGGTTTAATCTTTTTATTATACAATTGATTTTTGTGGTATAATTAGTCTTTTCATATTTGTTTCATGTACTATCTCATGTTGTTCTCTTACAACAATGTATCTCAACATTTTCCTTGTAGAAATATGTTATGAAATGAATGTGTTTTTTCCCTTCTTGTTCTCTTGTCCAGCTTTTCAAGAAATTTGATATATTTGTAACTAATTTAGTTACACAATCAGGTACCTTGCACTATTAGGTACTATACATCGTTAGGAGACCAAGATATATGAGATTTAAAACACACTTCTTGGCAAGTAAAAGAGTCTTAGCTAAACCTGCAAGTGAGAGAAAAGCGATGTGATGTCTAGATCCAAGATAATGACAGTCTTCATGTAGGAAATATCTATAGGACATGGATAAAGGAGTTAGTTGTTGAAAATTTGAAGGAGTATGGAGTTGAAAATTTTGAATAAATTGCTTCAACAAAACTCAATCCATGCCTAAAAATGCCCAAATTCTTGTCAACAAAAGACCCTACTCAAATTCTAATCAATTGACAACAATTACTAATAAGTAACATTAATGCACACTATCAAAAAACAAAAATTACCATCATGAAGATTTTTTGTTAGTGAAAGAAAATTTGATACTAATCAAAATATCATTAATGTGTAGTATATGATCCAACTAACGTGGAAAAGAAAAAATATTTTTTAATCTATGGTGGAAATTACAAAGGTAAATTTAAAGGAAAAAAAGAAAAGCTCCTATAAATACACACAAAAGAACAAAGTGGAATATCAATATGGTGTATGTGTATAGAATACAATATTATGATGAATATAGAAGGAATGAGGAGTAGTTAAGGGCTTTTCTTTTCCTTATCAATTTTCTTTCTTTTTTAAGAGTTTTAAATTGAATTAAATAGATTGAAAGTTATTAGTGTTTAACAAAGACATGATGTTCATGTTTGTGCTTCCTTCTCTCATGTGTAAGATTTGCACAAAGCTCGAGGCCTTCTTTTTGGATTTATGTATATAACCTCTACAATCCTTGCTTGAAACCTTTCTACATATTTTCCCCTATTTTTTTGGGCTTTGTTTGCATTGATTTTATTAAAAAAAGAGTGGCAAAGAAAACTCCATGAAATATTAATTAAAATTGTAGTGATCTGAAAAAAGCACATATAGGACATCTTTTTTTACTTAGACAACTAAATTCTACACAACATCATGTTTATTTGAATTATCATAGTTCCAAGATTGAAATGCACTCTTCCTTTGTATTTCATTTTTGTAAAAACTACATTTAATTATTATGATATTTACCCAACTCTACTATTTAGGTTAATGTTTGCTATTTAGGTTAATGTTTGATTGTTGATAGTATTAATTATTTAACCTAGATATTCCCTTAAGAAATTATACTTTCCTTTCCAATTATAAAGCAGTAATGAGAATAATTTCTTATAAATCACTAGTAATTCTCATGTCAGACAATAGCCTTGTAATACAAGGTTTTAGTTCTAATAACACTGGTATAGGCATAATTATAATGTTGGATCATGATTAAGCCATCATAAACAACTATAAGTAAATCTTGTTGAATGCTAACTATACAAATAGTAATTGAAAAGGTATTACTTATTTTTATTTTTATTTTTATTAGGTATATATATATATATATATATATATATATGTTTGTTTTTTCATATGTATGTATGGTTTTAGTGTGTGCTATCTTCTATAAATTGATTAGCCTTGGAATTATCTTCCGTTGGAATTGTCATACATCATAATACAAAACATTGTCAGTGAGACATAGTCTTTACCACTCTCTACACTACCTTCATCTTACTTTGGTTTTCTATCACTCTACTTAATCTTTTATCTACCCGCCATCTCAAATCCCCACTTGGGACAATATAACTTGCTACCTTGATCGATTTCGAATAGGAGACAATCAAATCATTTTTCTTGCTAACCAACTTGAAAAGCACCAATTTGAAGTTATACACGTATGTATTTGCAATGATGGAATTGATTTCAAACCATTCTAGCACAATTTTGGCACTTCAACTTGATCTTGGACACGTTCAAGTTGGACTCTTTATCTACTAATTTGATCAAATATGAAATTAGAAACCTTGGGACAAAAGTTCTCATCAATTCCCTGAATTTTCTTATCAACATACCCATTACACCTCTTAACAATACAAATACCAATTATTATAATTTAACTAAGTATATTTATTATTCAAAATTTGAAATGAACAATACAAACATATTGGTTGCATTATGTAAAGCAAAGACAAAATAATAGTAACAATTGTCCAAATGGTAATTCCAACATCCCTTTACTAGAAAGGGTAGCTTAAACCAATTAGCATTAACAATTTGCAAAAAGAACTAGTGAGTGGGGTCTCTCTATAAAGTCTAAAAAAATAGAGTTATACAACTATCAAAAATTTTATTTCCTTCATGACATAATATTTATCAAAGGAATTGGGAAAATGTTTTTGTTTCTCTTTATGCAGTCTTCTTGTCTGCATCTTTTTAAATATAACTATTTTACTTTGTTCAATTAAAAAAAAACTGATGGGAAAATGTTTCGAAATTAGAGTAAAGTAAAACAAGTAGTACATTTTACCACTTATCTTTTAAGGCATTCATTCCTTGCTTAACTAGAGAGGTGTGCAGGCCAGGATGCATGTCAAACACCAGAAATACAAATAAGTGAATCATAAATGTGCATTTATGCAACCAAATAGAAACACACAAGACAAGTCCAAATAAAGTCCAATGCCCTACACCCAGTAATCTTAGCTTGAGCTTACATGTACACATGCACATATTCTTAAACCATAATATCTTCGCAACAAAAATTTCTCAAGAAGCAAAACATACTGGTGTAGGGAATAGGATATTGTATTTCTACGTGAAGCATTTTCCCTTGATTGTTATATTCACCATCTTGTTTAATAAGATGAAGCATCTCCAACTAGTTTCAAAGGAAAAGGATTCCCCTAAATTTCAAGTGATGAAGCATGGGAAAAGTACAAAAACAAATTGGAAGGCAGACATATAAGCATAAACAATCATTCTTATTTGTTGTCCAAACATTATTATATACTACTTCATTCCTTAGCATATCTTAATTCAAGAAAAATGCATATGTTGAGGAAGGAAAATCCATAAAATGTCATTTTCACATTAAAAAAAAATCCATAATACTTCAAGAAAGAACTTTGGTTTTGCTGCACTAAAATACACAAATATTTATAAAATGGGTCCTTCTTCCTTGAAATAGACCCACTTTACAAAGATGTGCTTTGATTATTAAATATATTATTTATCATTGTTTTTTTCAATTTGTAAGAAAGTGACTACCTTACAATAAATTAATATTCTATGCTTTACCAACCTACAGAATATAGATTGGATGGTTAAAAGTTGAAAGATACGAATAGTGGGTACAGGTTTGAATCCTTAACTTCAACTCCTAGATCAATAAGGACAACTCATATAACCAAAAGTTTTAAAAACCTAATAATTAGAACCTTACAAATAAGATCCCAGCTAGTGGGATTACTTTAAAAAAATTCATTGCCACAGCTATGCAAATAGGAACCAAAACGGTAGGCTCATGAGATAGGAACAAAACCACAATCACCCAAATTATAGAGGACTCCATACACTTGAGCCTTTACCAATAATTTTCTCTCCTCGCTGTAGTCCCTGAGTTAATCAAACCAAAGTTAAAAGTTATTCATTCATTCAAACCAGTAAACAACATACCCATTTCAAATCAGTAAACATTAGCAAGCTAGAGCACATTTACACAAGTCCTGGACTAAGAAGTAAGACTAAATTGTTTGTAAGCAGTAAATACCTCAAAACAGAGTGAGTAACAACATAAATAACGACAGAAGGAGCAGAAAAGGGGCAAGAAAATAGAAATTATACCCATTGTTATCGGTGGGATTGTTTTTCGTATTTTTTTACAGCAGATGGTCAAACCAACATCATATCGCCGCAACTTGCAAGCAAACGAATTACGCAATATTAACAACTATTTCCGCTACAAGTTAAAACCCCTCTTTACACGCCCTTATTAAAACCTTGTTTCATTTAAAGCGGAAAAAAAGGCGGAGCCGCTAAACTTAGGAGGATAGACTCAGATTGTGTTGGTGGCACTGGCGCCACTGACCAGGGCCTAAATTTGATGGCCGTATAGCTGTATTTAGGACAAAATACGATTAAAATTTTAAAGAGATTGTATCATATGAAAGGAGACATTTTGAAGAGATTGTCAAATTTTATATAAGATTATGATGATATATATTTAGTTTATATATAATTTTACTTGTATTAAGGTATGTCATAGTATTTTAAAGGCACCTTAACCATCATAAAATTTGCTTGATAGGCAGGGTCAACCGTCAAATTTAAGCCCTGAGTGCCACAACCATTTGTTGTGTGCCTGGACCTTAGGGATTGGCGATCCGATATAGGTGTGCATGCCCTCCAATAAGACTAGCAATCACACATAATGTGCAATGGGCACGCCGATAATTATTTGTAATGAGTGCAATTCTTAATTAATCTAGAAATTATTAAGAAGCTTTTTTGCACGTAATAGGAGCATATCATTGATTGAATTATCTAGTAATTTGAGGTTCATATTGCATGTAGACAATCCTAGTCCTTTCTACAAAGAGACATATGTATTATGTTGTTGTGTGGCATATTGTTAGTAGTTGAAGCTCAAGAAGATACATACACATGTATATCTAGTTAGTGTATCTTATGTTGAGGTGCCTAATTTGTAGGGGAGAAGTATCTTCCAATTGTGAAGGAACATTATTTCACATCTTCTTTTAAATAAAGTAAAATATAAAGGAAATAAATACAATGTTAACTAAAGGGAACAATCTTCTTTCTAAGTGTGGTATCTTTAATTGTAAGAAGACTAAATATATCAAGACCAATATGCCACTTATACACTTGACATTGCATAAAGGGCAACACAAGTGAACCCAAAATATAAATGAAAAATATGAAGTATACAATTTTCACTGTTACAATTATAAACTTTCTAATAAATGTATCTTTATTTATATAATATAATTTTTAATATATGATACTAAAGTGTTCTCAATAAAATAAATAAATTAAAATCTAATTTAATTTTTACTATTTCTAAGTTATTGTTTCTCCGATCTTGTTCTTTCCAATAAAACAATCTTTTGCCCCAACCAACCAAAGGTTGATTGGTTGTGAGACCAGCCCCGTAGAGAGGCTAGCAACATTCTTTAAATCTCCCTCCCTACAGCAATCCAACCCAATGATAACTTGCTTCAATTCAATCCAACACCATGCAAAGAAGATAGTAAGCAAACCAACCTTCCATCCAAAATGGTTTTTACCTTGGGATGGGTTAGCATAGGGTTAATTTATTTATAGATAGTGATAGAAAACAAGTTGCATGTGTTCCAAGAGAAGATGATACCAGGTTTATGGGAGTCTTATCAGGTCATGAAACTGTCAGAGCTTAGGTACAGGAGAATTGGCAACTAGCAGGCGAAGTGGGTATCTTGAGGATGATAAAGGGACATTTCACTACAATCTTCTCTTTAGAGAAGGAAATATATCATCTCTTACAAGGTGGCTCATAGTCTGTAAAAAAATCTGAGCTTTTCATAAAACCATTAGAATGAATAACAACAACAATCAAGGAAGCAACTTGAAGATAAATTCCCACAAGCCTATGTAAGAAATCAAATGATTAAGTCATGTTGCACGCCAAAAATCAACATGAGTTTAATTTTTTATGCACACGAGGACTTTTAGTTGTAGAAGTAATTCCAAGACACATATTCTAGGCATATCTAACTTGAGAGGAAACGCATAAAAATGCACTGGTAACAATTGAAATATTGAGATGATGATCATTCAACTTTCTCATGAATTTAGTGATGTGTTTGCCTGGGAATATGGAGATCTAAAGGGTTTCAACCAGTTGGCTCAACATACTATTGAACTTGAACCCAAGGCAAAACCGGTTAGACAAAAGCAAAGACCTCTAAATCCAAAGCTGGAAGTGCTTATGAAAACATAATTGAATAAACTGATTGAAGGTAATATTATTTTTCCTATCAAGCACACTTCTTGGGTTTCTAATTTGGTTCCTATAAAAAAAAAGAATGGGGAAATTAGATTATGTGTTGATTTTCGTGATTTAAACAGAGCATCTTTAAAAGATCATTATACTTTACCATCCATGGAGCAAATCTTGCAAGTTGATTCTGGATTAGAAAGATTCTTTTTGTTGGATGGTTATTCAGGTTACAACCAAATTCTAGTAAAAGAAGAAGATCAGTACAAGACAACTTTTACTACTAAATGGGGCACACTAGCTTACAGAAAGATGTCATTTGGCTTATCAAATGTAGGTGCAACATTCCAAAGAGCAATGGATATGGCCTTTCAAGGCCTTATCAATAAGTTTGTACTTGTATACTTAGATGATGTGACTATTTTTTCTAAGAAAGCTGAAGATCACTTTCATCATTTAAAATTGATTTTTGAAAGATGTAGAGAGGTTGGGGTTTCACTCAACCCAAAAAAGAGTATTTTTCAATTCATGAAGGGAAACTTTTAGGACACAGTGTCAAAAGATGGTATATCTATTGATCCTGAAAGAATTTCTGCCATACTGGGATTACCTCTTCCAACCCATAAAAATGGCCAACAGAGTTTTCTTGGCAGAATAAACTTTATAAGAAGATTTATACCAAACATAGCAGCTTTGTTACAGCCTCTTACATCCATGTTAAAGAAGAATATAGCTTTTAGCTGAACAAAAGAAGGTAAACAGAGTTTTGAAGAGATAAAAGAGGCACTTGGTGCTGCCCCAACAGTAATCAATCCAAATTTTAACAAAGATTTTATTTTATATGCATTTGGTAGTGTTGATACCATATTAGCTATGCTCTGTCAGCCAAATAATGAAGGATTGGAACAGCCTGTGGCTTTCTTTAGCCAAATTCTGCATGATTATGAGGTAAGATATTCTTTTGTTGAAAAACACGTATTGGTTGTTATAAGGAGCCTAAAGAAGTTTAAATACATGCTTTCAAATAATAGAATTTAGTTAATGGTTGCCCATCCTACAGTAAAATAATTCTTGCTTAGCAAGGATCTGAATGATAAGAGAGCAAGGTGGATAATAAAAGGTATGGAGTATGACATCCAAATTAAAGTTACCAAGCTGGTCTGAGGCAAAGGACTATGTGAGCAGCTTGCAGAGCATGAACAAAACAACACTAAACCTCAAGGAGAAGCTGAGACAATGCTACAGAATGAAGAAACAGATGTTGTCCCAGATTCCCTTCCAAGTTGCGTGCAACAAATGATCCATTATCTGCATACTGGAGATTGTCCGCAAGGCTTAGACAGATCAAAAAGAAGGTACTATAGATTGCAAGCAATTCCTTATGCTGTGATAGATGGTGTCTTGTACAAAAAAGATTTTAATGGTGTTTTACTAAGGTGTGTACAACCAGATCAGATTCAAAAGATTCTAGAAGAGTTTCATGATGGACCTTCGGGAGGTCACTTTGTGGCAAGAACAACAGCTCTAAAAGTTATGAGAGTTAGTTATTATTGGCCTGAAATGTTTAAAGATGCACATGATTGAATAAAGAAATGTACAAAATGTTTAGTTTTTGCAAGTAAACAGAAACTTGCAGCAATGCCCTTGCATCCAATTCAGGTAGAACAACCATTTGGCAAGTGGGGTTTGGATATCATTGGTCCAGTCAATCCACCATCTAGCCAAGGACATAAGTGGATACTGACTGCAACCGATTACTTCACGAAATGGACTGAAGTAGTTGCATTAAAGGAAGCAAATGAGACTTATGTTCTCAAATTTTATCAAGACTTAGTAGCCAGGTTTGGTACCCCTGACTCAATCATTTTTACAATGCTTTAGCATTCATTAGTTTGAGAGTTTCTGACTAGTCTGTGAAAAATAACATATTCCTGAACACTTCATCAAATTATTACCCTCAAGGTAATGGACAAGCAGAATCAACTAACAAAAATCTGATTAAGATGATAAAGAAAATAGTTGATGAGAATCAAAGATCTTAGCATGATAAGTTAAGTTAGCCCTGTGGGCTGATAGGATAACTCCTAAAAGAGCAACAGGTAATTCACCTTATGTTCTAACATATGGCAAAGAGGCCAAACTGCCAATATCAGTTGAGTTACCAACCTTGAGTTATATAAAAGAGTTGGAATTACTTGAAGAGCATCCAGTGGAGGTAAGGCTTGCATAGTTGATAGAGCTGGAAGAGATCAAAAAAGAAGCCTTGAAGACATTAGAAATGCATCAGGCTCAAATGAAAAGGACATTTGACAGAAAGGCAGTCCCAAGGATCTATAAAGAGGGAGATCTAGTTTTCAAATGGAATGAATTAAAGAGCAGTCCTAGACAACACACAAAATTTGATGCCATGTGGGATGGACCATACATCATTACAGAATGCAAGCAACACAATGCATTCCAGCTTGCTAAGTTAGACGGAGATGTGTTGCCAATCCCTGTCAATGGGATTCACCTCAAGTTATGTTATTAGAGAAGCAACTTTTTGCTACAAATAAGTGCTTTTGCACATTTAGTTTCAGTTTTTGTTTTGTTTTCCAAGAAGTGCTTTTGCACATTTTGTTGGCTATGTCTTAAGCAGGCCAAAATAGTTTCAGTTTTAGTTTTATTTTTTGCTATTGTGGTTTTCTATCAGTTTGAGTTGCAGAAAGTTTTTCAAAGTTCAAGGCAGAAAAAGACTCATGTGTCCAATGGAATTGCAAGGCTACTGGTTCTAATTTGTTTAGCAGGCAAACACCCTTGAGAGGTTGCCAGAAATGTTCCTAAATTATGTTCACACCTAATTTAGTTAGACCTAATTTGTAGTTGTTACAAAAGGAGTAAAAGAAAAATTTTAAGTTAATGCAATCAGTGAATGTATGATGCCTTGGCAAGAGAAAACAAGGATCAATTGTCAAGATAATCTGACAGTCCAATCAGAACTGTTAAACCATCCTGACAAGTGAAGTTCTGATGACAAGATATTAGACAGTCAATGAATAACAGAAATAATCTAACTAGTTTTATCTTTCAGTTATAAGATGATCGAATTATTCAAGTGAACACAATTCAGTGTGAAAGAAAGGTATTTATAAAACTGTCATTTCATATCATGTTTTAAACATATGTTTCATATTAGATTCAGTTATTCTATCCTATGCATTTGATTTAAAAAAGTAAACATACATAAATCATTTGCATAAGGTAAAGTAACTGATCATATTTAAAGTAATGTTTAAATGTGTCCCACACAAGCCATGCGAGTGACTAAACTAAGAAATGCAGACATGTGCAAGCTATACATCTGAGGATAAAAGGAAAGAGAAAGAACATATGAGAATAATAAATATCCATCATTGCCCTTTTTTAGAAGGTTGTTGTCCTTAGATGATAGCTAGTCTTCATGTCCTTATCTTCAGCTCCTGATCATGACAGTGTACCTGCAAAAAAATGGGGAAAAGCCCTGTTAGAAGCTCCAGATATTTAAAATTATCACATATTTTTATCAACAGATATATCAACTTGCAGACATTATGCATCATATGTGTTTGAATCAAATCGGACATGTGCAATAAATCAGATCATCATGAGAAAGATCAATCAACTTCAAGAGGTATGTTTTTATGCTAACTTGTTTGCTCACTGTGTAGGTATAGGGAAAGTAATGTTGCTTATTTGAAGATATTAAAACATGTGGAGAAAATGTGGCTCCCACAAGGGTAGAGCCCAACATGTTTTCCTTTTTATTCATTTGAAAAGGATATCAGGTTGCAAAAAGATAGAATGCACTATCCAAGAAGATATTATACATTGGAATAGTCAAACTTGCAAATGAAGTGAAGTCATCATAATAGAAGTGAAGAGGAGTAGTTACTCCTATAAACTATGCACCAATAAAGACAGAAATAGTTCATCATTGTTCTATGTGCAAGACAAATCAATGCAGCTATAGGTGATAGTTTGAGAAAAGAAATACACCATGATCATATCATGAAATGAAGTACAACCATGCCACGGACTGGAGCATCATGCCATCATTACATCCTTATGCCATATGGAACCATTATGAAGTGATAGTTATAGCTACAGGAGGTAGCATAGAAAAGATCAGATCTAAATGTTCATGACACACAAGAGATAGTTGATGCAAAGGAGCATATCATGTTCAAGTTCAAATCATGGAACAAAGTACAGATGAAAGAATAAAAGAAGATACAGTTTTTTAAAAGATACCACTTCTGGTAAAATCAAATGATAGTCAGGAAGTGAAATAAATAAAAATAGGTTGTTCTGTATGTTCTTTTTTACATACTCATGTGAACAGGTTCAATTCATTCCAGAAATGCTCATGACATCATTTTGTTTGAAGTCACATTTAAAAGAAAAGAAAGAAATACACGTATGCTATTATAGGCAGCCACAGAGAAAGAAATGATAAATAACCTAAAATGAATGTTCTTGTATACAGAAAAGAAATATATCAGAGAAGCAAGATATAGCAAGCCGTGGCCAAGAAGGCTATTCTGTGCAGAAATGACAAGACCCATCTACATATCTTGAAGCCCTTATACTATTTTTTGTATACAATCAAAAGAAATGTTACAAAGCAAGGAAAAGTTTTGGCCATGACAGAAGGAAGGCCATTCTATGTAGAAATTAAAAACCCTCTACAGATTCCTCAAGCCCTTGTAACATATCCTTGTTACAGTTGAAATAAATAATACAGAGTAAGTTACACTTGTGGCCGTGACAAGAAAGTAATGATACATGTGAAAATCAAAAAGACTTTGCAAATCTTGAAACCTTGGTTTGTGTTCTTTTATACAAGTGAGATAAGGGTTACAGAGAAGCAAGATATAGCAGGTCATGGCCAAGAAGGCCTATCTCTTTGAAGAAATAAAAACCCATATGGTTTTCTTGAAACCCTAATGTATTTTTTCAAGTTGCAGTCAAAGAAGTGTGAAAAAAATCAATATACAAGCACGACTATAGCAGAGAAGCTATTTTCTTCAAAGAGGACGAATACCCACTTTACTATTTCTTCAAACCCAGATCAAGAATGAAGATACAGTAAAGCTTCAAAGAATAAAGACCGAACAGCGAGATTTACCTCACATTTTGCAGAGGAAAGAAACTAACAAAGGCTGCGGCCTTCATTCTTGGAGGCTTCTTGCAAATGAAGTTACAATTGCAAATAATGGTCGACACGGAGAAACAAAGAAAAGATTGTTAAAGAGTTGGTAATGTATGCTCAACACATAGCTGTGGCCAGGGCATGAAGAATGAACATAAACGATAAGAATTTATTCAGTAAAGACCCAAAAACATGCTCACCTTTTCTCCCTGCACCGAAATGCCATTGAAATGATAAAGAATCGACTAGAGAAGCCACTGAAATGGTGGAAGAAAGAGCAAGAGAAACATTTTCCTTCAAACCCTAGCCGACGGCCCGAGAATTGCAGAGGAAAATGAAGGATAACAAAATGAGAAGTAATAACTTTTAGGGTTCGCTCTTTGTTTTGTTCAATGGTTGTTCTCTCTTTTTTCCTGATTTCTTTTTGACTTAGCAAAAATCAAATTATTACCTTATTCAGACCGAGGTCAAGACTTGTGTCTTGATAGTTCCTAATGATTATGCCAGGGAGGGGCTCGTGTGCCAAAAGAATTATTTCTTTTGCATATTCTGTTAAATTCATATTTGAAATCATTAGAAGGTAAGCCTTAAGCTTTTATTTCCTTTGCCTCATGATAGTCGACAAGTCAAAGGTCAAAGATGCCTTATGTCATATGCAAATCAAGTCGAAAGTCCAAGATTCTTCATTCATGCATGGAGACCAAGTGTGGTCGAAACCCTAAATGCCTTATGCATTTTTTGAATGCATCAAAGTCAAAATAAAGTGATTCATGGTGAGTGATAGTAAAAGGTGGCAGGTGATATAAAGGTAAGATGTATGAAGACAATGTAATGGAGTAATAAGGGGATATTTTTATGCCTTGATGCATGTGTAATGCAACTATGAGGTTTTCTTTTGCATGGCGTTATAAGGTGATAATGATGCAATTATCATTCTTCTTGATAATTCATTATATTATTTTGCATGTAAATGATCTAATTTTTGCATGGAGACATAAGGGGGATAATATTTTTTCATTCTTTCATGTATGATGACCTAATTAATTTTGGCATCATTATCATATGAAATTATGCAAATTATGCTAATGTAATGGATAGATAAGGTGTTTTCTTCTTTCTTCCATTGCTCACATGATTTTACAACTGTAGATAATGTAAACAAATTAATAAAGTAATATTTTATAAATTACTTTATTATTTTGTCACAAGTTGTAAAATTAAAGAAATTAGACAAATTGAAACTCATAATAGTGTAAATCATGCAAATGATTACTTTTTTTTGTCCACATGATCTACACATGCAAAATCATGTAAGATGGAGGAGTTAAGTTAACTGGGGACTGTTGAGGTCTTTTTGCATGGACTGGAGGTCAAAATTGGAGAATTTTGGTCAACTTTTGGGTCAAACAGATGGAGACTAGCAGTTTGGAGCTATTTTTGCTCATTTTTGAGGTAGTTTTGATCCTTATTTTTAGGGATTTCATTGTTTGCTTGTGGATCAAATTAGAGAGCTTATTTTTGGAGGCAGTTGACTGCAGTTGATTTTTTTCATGCCTCTTGGATAGAGCAAGCTATATATTGTAAGAAAAAAATAGGTTTTTCTAGTTCTTGCATTCTTTTCTCTTTTACATATTGAGAGACAAAGTTTGTTTGTAACTCATTTTTTCAGTTCTTGCCTTTTACTCTTACACTTTGAGAGAGAACGAGGTTTTGTAACTCACTTATTTGTAGATTTATAGAGATTATAACATGTTATAGGTTCTACACTTTGTTCTATGCAATTATTTCCTTTATTTTTCAGTTTGATCAAGTATCTACCTTCCATTAATGCAACTTGTATGAGTGATTTGATGAGATTTTATTGTGTTTAACATCAAAACCTTTAAAATCATTGTCTCATTAGTACTTGTTTGTGTTAGATAGCATTAAAAATCATAGGTCTTAGGTTGTGCAATTGTAGAATCTTTCTTTTATGTTGTGAAAACCCCTTTTCCTTCAAGTAGAGATATTTTCTAGCCTCCCTTAGAAACATTTTTGTGATCAATTTGCTGAAAGTGGTTTGTGTGGATAAATTTTTTGAGATCTATTGTGAGTCAGATTGCCAAGTTTTCATCATTATTAGGTGCATCACTATACTTTTACAGTGTTATTTGCTTTTAGAAAGATCTTTTTTACCCTTTTTCATATCAAAGTCATAGATCCAATCAAATATTTTAAGGGAACCAACCCATAATCTGAAGGTTCAAACTTGACATAGGTCACCCACTGCTTGAGTTTGATACCATGTTTCGAAGGATTGCTGAGTATCACAACTTTGCATCACGGGTACAATCCTAATCGACATAGTGTTTGGCACACCTGGTGGGACTTCAAACTGATTTTCAGTTCAGAAAGGACTTATTATTTCTGCTATTTTGGTATGATTAGTAGAATTTCCAATCTTTTAGAGGTTTATTTTCAAGTACTTGGCGACTCTAATTTTCTAGTTTTATAGATCAGGTCTTGCAGCTTATTAAAAAGTATCAAACGAGGTCAAATAAAGATTCTGAGAAGAAGCATATTCAGTTGTCTCCACCAAAAATGAGGATAAAAGCAAATAGACTTTTCAGACCAGTAAGTACAGCAATACCAAATCTACCAAATACACAGCCAAAATTTGCTTCTCATCAGAATCCTTTGTTTGCAAGTTCATCATCAGTACTCCATATTTCTCCACCAGCAAGCCCAAGAGAACAAGTGCATGTTTTTCAAGAGGATCATGTTTTACAAGAGCTTGAGGAAGAGGAACCTGTGTTACAAGAGGTACTAATACCAATACAAGCACCTGTTATTCAAATGTCTGCAGCAGCTGGAGCAGCCCCTGGGGGAGCACCTGGAGGAGGAGGAGGTGAAGGAAATCAAACACCAATACCACCAAGAAATCAACCATTTGTTACCTTTAATGGGGGCAACTCATTAAATTTAAGGTAACATGATGATATACCAGTGGCTACATTGAAAAGTCTGCCTAGTTTCAATGGTGAGGATGGAAATACACCGATAGAACACATCAGAGATGGAGCATCATTATGTTCTGTCCATCATATTATAGAAGAGAATGTAGCAATTAGGCTATTAGCAGCATCTTTCAAAGGTAAAACTCTTCAATGGTTTAGAAGTCTAAGAGTTAATTCTATTACATCATGGGATGAGTTAGGAGCTGCTTTGAATAGACAATTTTAAGATAAATCTGATCATTTATCACTTGTTGAGAAAATGACAACTATCAAGAGGGCCCCACAAGAGCAAATGTCAGATTTTAATTACAAATTCCAAAGGACATGGAATAGAATTCCAAAAATGATAAAGCCTTCACCTGAGCATGCATTTTTATATTATTTAAGAGCATTGAATAGTGATATTGCTGTCATGATTCAGTCTATGGGTGGAATTACTTTACCAAGTGCATTTGATATTGCTATTAGAGCATAAAATAGTTTGATATGCCAATATTTCCTAACATTTGACCCTCAATACCAATAGCAATACCTCCTATTGCATCAATTCCTACTATACTAGCCTTTGGCTATCAAACAATTATGAAAAATAATGTTGATCCAATCCATTCTGATATACAAGAAATGACAAAAGAAATGGCCAAATTGTTGCAAGGCAATCAACAAGAAATAGCAAAGTTATGGAAGACTGTAAGTAGTGAGTTAGTGAGCCTCAAAATTCAAGAAAATTAGAATAATAGACCATACCAAGTGCCATATCAAGCAAATAGGCCTCCTTATCAGGCAGATTACCAAGGATAGAGAAAGAATTACAACAACAAGCCAAATCAACAGTATAACCCCAATGTTGTTAGCTCATCAAATGAGCTTGTGCCTATGCAAAATAATATGATTCAAGATTATGTATGGTGCTATCCGTGTAACCAACCTCATAACCAGACTACTTGCTTGGTAAATCAAGCACTTATGGTACAAAATAATAATGCTACTGTTGAAAATTTAGCAAGTGATGTAAATGATCAGCTGGATGCTTAGACTTAGCATAGTAATCCTGATGTTGCTCTAATGAACTAGCAAGCTAATGAGTTTTGTGGTGTAAATCAATTACCAGGTCAAAAATAGTCTTTTACTAATATTGTAGCTAACACTAGGTCAAAAAAGAGGGCTATTGACTTACAGTAGCAAGCTGATATCAGTAAACAGTAGGCTAGAAATGTACAACAGCAAGCTAATAAAGGGAAAAGTATAGTTTCTGCAAGTCAAAAAGGTCATAATCAAGCTTCCACTTCTCAATATATTCATATTCTACCAAGAGGACAGCAAACAATGGATAAAAGATAGCCAGAAGCTTAGAAACTGCCAAGTAAAGATCAAGCAGATGTTGTTGTTCCCAAAGTATAGCAAAAGGTTAGTGGTATCTCTTTCAATATTTTGGATCATATGAAAAAAAGGCACTATTAGCATGTCCATATTAGATGTTTTACACATCGCAAGTTAGAAAGATCTATTACAAGATGCTTTAGCTTAGTTGTCTTTATCAAGTGAAGCTCAAACAACTCAGCCTCAGGTTATGCTTACCAATGAAGCACAAAATAACAATGAACAACCTAAACAAGTGATCAAACCACCATCTTTTTATGTTACTTTGATAGTCAGTGATCATTTAGTGCATAACTATATGATTGACTCAGGAGCTAGTAGCTTAGTGTTGCCAAAACAACTAGCTAATAAACTTGGTTTGAAATATGAGCCATTGTAAGAGGAGTTGTGCAATTAGATGGTATTGAAGTCAACACAGTTGGGATATTTAAGAATCTAGGTCTTACCTTACATGCATGCCCCAATTTTGTAATACATCAAGATATACATGTCATTGATCTACCACCTAGTTTTGCCATCTATTTATCCAGAGATTTTGTAGCAAAATTAGGAGGTTATTTATCTTCTGATTGGACCCATCTATTATTTAGAACCAGGTATGGAACTAAGGTTACCATAAAATCAGAGCCATTAGCAATCGACCACCTTGAGCCATATACACCTAGCCCAATAAATGCAAATCTTTCAGTTTTTTATCAAGAAGATCTACCTATTGTCCAGGACCCAAATACACCTTTAGAGGGCATACCTAATTTAGTTTTGGACCAATGGGTAGTAGAAAATCATGAAACAGATCCCTTTGATCAAATGGATGAAATAGGTCTTGGTGTGTGTATGATACAAGAGAAAAATGTAGTCATTCCAAATTTGCTAAAAGGAGAAAATCAACAAGTTGTAGAATCTAAAAATGATGTTTGGCAAATTAATTTTGATGGTTCTAGAAGTAAAATTGGTGCTGGTGGAGGAGATATTCTAGTTTCTCCCACAGGTGAGAGGTATTATTCATCTTTTCGTTTTGCTTTCAGTTGCTCTAATAACTCGGCTGAGTATGAAGCTTTAGTTCATGGATTGGAATGGGCTAGAAAAAAGGAACATTAAATTTCTTTAAGTTTTTGGAGACAGTGAATTAGTTGTAAAACAAGTCAGAAATCTTGCTGCTACAAAAAATGATTTGCTAAAATTGTATAAACAAAAAGTTTGGGACATGATAGAAGAATTTGATGCATTTAATCTGATATTTGTACCTAGAACTGATAATAAATAGGCTTATAAACTAGTTGCCATAGGAGTTGAATATGATATTCTTACAGAGATGAAGAATGTCCATACTCCTTTATATGTCAAAGTTGTTGTAAGACCATCAGTGCCAGACAATAATACAAGTTGGCAAGTATTTGACAGTGATGAGCAAATTGTTAATTTTCTGATAAAAGAAGCTGAGTTTTTTGTAGGTAATCAGCAGAAATTACTGCAGCAGTATGATGATCAGATATTGCAGTTAAAGTCAAATAAATTGCCTAAGGGTTTAGTGACCTTAGAGTCAATTTTAAATATTGATCATCAAGTGATAAGAGACAAAGCCAGCTTGTCAGTGAAACATGAACATTATGAACCTATTGAGATATTTAAAGATAAGTTGCTCAAGCTTGGAAAGGTAAGTACAAAAGAAGAATACATTCATACAACTTTGTCAAGAATTTAGTGATGTGTTTGCTTGGGAATATGGAGATCTAAGGGGTTTCAACCCTGAGTTGGCTCAACATACCATTAAACTTGAACCCAAGGCAAAACTGGTTAGATAGAAGCAAAGACCTCTAAATCCAAAGCTGGAAGTGCTTATGAAAATAGAATTGAATAAACTGATTGAAGGTAATATTATGTTTCCTATCAAGCACACTTCTTGGGTTTCTAATTTGGTTTCTATCAGAAAAAAATGGGGAAATCAGATTATGTGTTGATTTCTGTGATTTAAACAGAGCATCTTTAAAAGATCATTATCCTTTACCATCCATGGAGCAAATCTTGTAGGTTGTTTCTGGATCACAAAGATTCTCTTTGTTGGATGGTTATTCAAGTTACAACCAAATTCTAGTGAAAGAAGAAGATCAGTACAAGACAACTTTTACTACTAAATGGGGCACACTAGCTTACAAAAAGATGCCATTTGGCTTATCAAATGTAGGTGCAACATTCCAAAGAGCAATGGATATGGCCTTCCAAGGCCTTATCAATAAGTTTGTACTTGTATACTTAGATGATGTGACTAATTTTTTTAAGAAAGATGAAAATCACTTTCATCATTTAAAACTGATTTTTGAAAGATGTAGAGAGTTTGGGGTTTCACTCAACCCAAAAAAGAGCATTTTTCAGTTCATGAAGGGAAACTTTTAGGACACATACTGTCAAAATATGGTATATCTATTGATCTTGAAAGAATTTCTGCCATACTGGCATTACCTCTTCCAGCCCATAAAAAGGGCCTACAGAGTTTTCTTGGTAGAATAAACTTTATAAGAAGATTTATACCTAACATAGTAGCTTTGTTACAGCCTCTTACAACCATGTTAAAGAAGAATATAGCATTCAGCTGGACAAAGGAAGGTAAATAGAGTTTTGAAGAGATAAAAGAGGCACTTGCTGCTGCCCCAACACTAATCAATCCAAATTTTAACAAATATTTTATTTTATATGCATTTGGTAGGGTTGATACCATATCAGCTATGCTCTGTCAACAGAATAATGAAGGATTGGAATAGCCCGTGGCTTTCTTTAGCCAAATTCTGCATGATTATGAGGTAAGATATTCTTTTGTTGAAAAATATGTATTTGCTATTATAAGGAGCCTGTTACTTCTCAATCCGACTGGATGCTTATTCCTAGTTATCCCTACAAGGTAGCCATCAATGATCAATAGGATTCCTGGGCCAACGACTAACAGTATAGGAGATAGACTCTATAGATATCTCCTCTTCTTCTTTAGGCTCTGTAGAACCAAGGGGGGTATTCCCTATTCAACATCTATGGAATATAACTATGCAAAGACTGGGATGTTGACACAAAGTAGATAAATCCTCTATAAAGTAGACCAAAATTGTTAGATAAGTGCAAAGGGGCTAGCTTTGGGCCTATATTCAGTTGTAGACAGAGGATTTTGGTCCTAGAACTACTTCTAAAATCCTAAAGGTTTGTATATGAAGTTTGAGTTTGTTTTGTATTTGGATGCAAAACTAGGACTTTGGTTGTGCCCTCAATACAAGACTAGATCAGTGCCTATCCAGGGCTCAGAGTCAATAGACATACACATGTGAATGCACACATAAACCCATATCAATGACTGAGTTTCAAGGGGGGTGTTTAATATATGCCTTACAGATACTTCCCAGAATTGAGTATTTAAATACCTCTGCTTAGAAGATCCTCACTACAATATATTCTTCTTAACACTTTAACCTAAAACATTTAATCTACTCCTTGAGTAGAAGTAAAAGACCAAGCATTCAACATAGCAAATCTATATTCAAGAATCTTAGACACCCCTTAGCTGTTTAGATTCAAAAGAAGAATACATTCAATTTGGAGACAAGTAACATAACACATGCAATGAAGCATTACTCATTTAAATCAACATGAAACCAGTAAGTTTATGCATTAAACAGACAACATGAGATTCATAAACTCACAAAAACATCAAGAACAGGGCCACCAATGAAGTTGTAGTGTGTCACAGCACCAAAATTATTGTCCAGTTTTCAACAACAAAAATGAGTAACACAGCATGGCTTTTATACCATGACTGTGTACTCAGCAAAATTAATTACAAGGCAAGGTCAAAATTCTGTCAGATTCAAAGCATGAGGAATGACGCTCAAAAATATTCAACACTGTCGGGAGACAAAGAGGAATGGCACAGATAGAATCAGGATCCGCACTGCTGTTCAAGGACATTCATCTCCAATTGGGTTGTTGACCTGTCCATCACCGACCCATATCGCTACAATTCGGCCATTAACTCTTCAGCTACCCACAACCTCTCTGAAATGTAGCAACGACATACCTCTAAAAATTTCCCGCTCAAAAACGGCTGCACACACTCAAGAAAAGCCCATCACTGTAGGTTCAAAACAAGGCTGTTGATCCACTCCTCCGTCGCTATGATCAACGGCACCTAAAAACGTTGAAAATCGTCAGCCAGCGAAACCGTGCCACGTAGGCACCTCATGTTTCTATCGCTAGCTCTTTTTCCTTTTATTTTACCTTTTTCACCCCTACATATGCAAAGACATATGCAGATATAGTCGCCACTGTTCGCCTTTCAAAATCCCTGTATATGCAAAATGCATATACAATTGTCTGATATACAAAGCGGACCCCAAAGTTTATAGAACAATTTGAAAATCGGTTCAAATCTGGCTTGTATCCCCTTTACTACACATCGACTTGTATATCAGCATATACAAGCGCTTTATACAAGCCATGGACACCAAATTTCATTCACTGCACCTCATTTCTCCATCGTGTCCAGATTGCATGTCTCTCCTTTTGCATATTTTCGAATGTATAACTGCATATACATTCGCCTCGTACATACAAGGGGGATTTCAAATTTTAATGAGGCACTTGAAGTTGTTTTGAAATCTGGCTTGTATCTAGCCTTTGTACCTTCGCAATGCATATCGGCACATATACAAGCACCCAAATATACAAGCAATGGACCCCAAATTTTATATACTGCAATTGATTTATCCCTCAGGTCCAAAATGTATGTCTTCTTTTGTATATCGGCTTGTATGTGCAAACATACAAATCCCCTAACATACAAGCAAGGAATCTTCTAGGATATGCGATATAGATTCCCTCTTGTATGTCGCCAATGTATGTCAAACATACATTCAACCTTGTATCTGCTTCCCCTGTATGCCGAATATACAAACCTGTTTGTATATGCCTGCGGGCCCTACCACATGTATCTCCCGCTGCTTTGTATGTTGCCGAATATACAAGGCCCCTTGTATCTTTTCATTGTATGAACCTAATGTATGTTCAGACATACATTCATTTTTGCATCTTTTTCTTGTATATAGCCGTTGTATTTTAAAACATACAAGCCCGATATACAAGCAGACCTCAAATACAAGCAACAAATATTCCCAGGAATCTGCGGAAGATTCCCCCTTGTATATGCAACCCAATATGCATTTAAAAAAGCATACAACTCATTTTTCACCATTTTTTGAAGGCCGATGGAGATTTTGCACCCGCCAATGCACATTTGACCTACAGGTATATACAAACACCTTTGTATACATACAAAGACACTTGTACCTTAACTAAATTTTTGCATTTTTTCAACTGAAACCAGACTGCTCATGCAGGCGGTAACATAGGCTCCGATTGGGGATGTGCAAGCACAAGGCTGCAGCGAGAACCAGATCACTCTGGGGCAAACCAGACAAAACCCAAAACTCAAAACACAACCGACTATACAAGGCATGTACAAAATATTTACACCTAGTTTATAGTGTGCACAGAAGGTAACCATTATAAGAAGTAAAGCTTCAGGAATTGACCGTGCATTGGTAATTCCAATAATTAACCATTTAGGGCCTGGAGAAAGTAAGAATCTCCTCCATGAGTGTCACTGATTTGGTATGGGCCTATCCATAAGGGTTCAACTTTACTGTGTTTGCCCTTATCCTGGTTCCTTGCATTCCATATAAGGACCAAATCACCTTTCTGAAACTTTCTTTCTGTAGCTCTCTTATCAAATAGATATTTCATCTTTTGTTGTTTCTTGATATTTGTCATGTGTGCCTCTCTTCTAATTTCATCCAATGCAACTAGTTGATTGATTCTTTCAGTCATTGGGTCCCCGATCTCCATATCATTCTCTTGTAAAAACCTGTAAACTGGTAGAAGGTTGTGCACAGGTAGCCTAGCTGGTGCACCATACACTAATTCAAAAGGTGACCTTCTAATTGATTCCTTCACTATCATCCAGTTGGCCCATAGTGCCATCTTTAACTTTGAATCCCATGCCCTCTTGCTCTTATCTAGCATTCTCTTAACGATTTTATGAGGCTCTTATTGCTTGATTATGCCAGACCATTTCCTTGCGGGTGATATGGTGATGCATATGACAGACTGATCCCATATTTGTTGCAGAAATCAACAAATTCTCCAGATCTGAAGCACATGGCATTGTCTGTGTGTCATGCCCACATTTCACATGCATTCATAACACGATAATCTGCATGTCATGTCCACATGTGTCATGTGGTCATGATACAAAATATCAAAAAAATTTCCCTAACTACTCTGAAAGCCTCCCTCGCACGCGTAAGTGTGTTGGGTGCATCTGTTTAAGTTGCCTAAGTGATTGTTGATACGGAATATTCCACTCACATGTGCATGATGATATTGTTCACTATGTTTGAGTAGGTTTAGTTTGCATGGTTTAGGACCCCTAAGAGGATGGTTGGCTATTATGCTCACGTTTGGATTATTTCTTCGCGTTTAAAATTAAGTATAAAAAGGACAAGATACAAAGTCTCGTTAATTCTTTTATTTTCTATTTCAAACTTCCCCTTCCAAAATGAATTAAATGTTTAAATACAATTATATATATTTTTAAAACAAAACATTACATTTCTATATAGGATTATTCATATAAACCTCACTAAGAAATAAATTTTCTTTTTGAATTGAAACCCCACAATAATATAACAACTATCATAAAAAAATGTAAATATATGTATATATATATATATATGCTCTCACATATATATATTTTCAATATTTTCTTTTATCTAAATACACTTAAGCCCATTCTGGTGGAAATCCCACTTATAATATTAAAGAGTATTTGCACAAATCCAACTCATAAGATATATATATATATATATAATATCCAATTGGTGCAAGCTTATTTGTTTACAAACAATACATATAAACATATATATAAATATATATATTCATATAATTGTTCTTTTTTAATACTAGTGGGAAAACCCACTATCTTTTCTTTTTAAAAGAGTATTTACTTTTGTTAACTCCATCTCATAATGGAGAGGGTTAAATAACCCTAAACTTTTTGTTGTTTTGAATGTGTTTTTGTTGCAGGGCTTTACTAGGTGGTGCTCATGGCAGAGGCGGAGGAAGGGAGATGGTCGCAGGGCCGATGGCATGGTGGTGGGCATAATGGATGGGAGGCCGCAGAAGGTGGTGGATCGAGGGAGACAGGCGCGGTGGAGGGTAAAGGGGAATGGTAGTCGCAGGGGCGGCACTGTGGGAGATCCGCAGTCGGAGATGTGGGAGATTGGCGGTGGAGGTGGGAACGACGCTGGTGGAGGGGGATCGCGGATAGCGGTGCTGTGTTGTATCCGCGGCGGGGTTTATTGGGTGCAGTGGTTGCAGTGAGCGGGGGTGTGGGGTGGGGCTCCACCCCTTCCCACACCCTCATGTATTATGTATTCGGTGGGGGTTTAAACCCTCACCATAATTCCTTTCCTTAATTTCGCTGTGTTTTATTTTTTACAACGAACTTTCTTTTCTCTTCACGTCTACTAATTTCGTAAATTATAAATTAATACTAATAATATATATATATATTTATGTGTATATCACAATTTATATAATTTAAAACTATTAAAATATGTATATATATATATACATAAACAAATTTACACGACTTCATTTTATAATAAAAAATATATATTCATATATATATATATGTATATATATATATATATATATTTACAATTGTATCAAATCTTCTAAACCACATTTCAAATTAAAAATCATATCTATATAAATTTATAAATCCATTTCACAATTCCTCTATTTTTTTTTAATTTACAATATAGTAAATACTTGAGAGATACATAAAGTAAAGAACCATATAATCTGGATTTTAACTAAAATGATCTTTCAAGAAGTCATTCTATTTCATTTGAATTTAAAGAAATATAGTAAATACAGGAACTTTTAGTTCTATCACTTCAAGTAAATAGTCAAGTAAATCAATTTAGATTATTTCCTTTGCATACAATAACTCAAGTTTTAGTTTTGCAATTCAAGGCAAATTTGCATCATTCATAAAACTGTAAAAGTAACTCTCTCACTAGATAATACAAGGACATATTTATCAATTGATTCAAATCAACAAACAAGTCTCACAACTTAAAACTTGATAACAAGAACATTCAACTGTAAGCATTCCCACAACTCACATACACTCAAAGGGAGTAAATTACTCTCTTCTCCCAACTTACACAAATGATGAAATGTAACAACCAATTAAAATCACAACTTTTATCATAATAAGGGAGGATTATCTCTCCACTCCCAAGGTAACAATACAACAATTTCAAGAGAGAAGTTCTCTCTACAACTTTTACACTGAAACTATGATGATCAAGCTCTCTTTACAATTAATAGGATAAAACATTTTCTTTAACAAGATACAACTTCTCCAATTCTTTTTACATGCTCCAACAGTGACTTGCAAGACAACAAGGGAGATAATAACAACCATCTAGCTCTCCTCCCTACCTTTGACCCGCAAGAGGGTCACCCCCGAGCTAGGGAGACCATCCTTATACCCAGGGTAAAAAGACTATACACATCACAACATTGAACAACAACAATAAATCAAATAATACACACACCCTCAAGGTTTGACTCACATTACAAAGACTCAGCTTAGGTGAGTTCAGGGAGGGTAGGGAAGTAGACATCTCTACCTCTAGGTGTCATCCTTTCACATTTTATCACTTTTTATCACAAGGCCTTAAGCCAACTTTATCACAAGGCCTCAAGCCAAAAATTTATCACAAGGCCTCAAGCCCAAAATTTATTCTTCCACAAGGCCTCAAGCCTTCCAATGAATCAATTACCAGGGATATCCCAATAGGCTCTCAAAGCCATAAAGCCCTCTAGGCTCAAAAGTACTAACTTGCCCTCAAGGCATTTACAACAAGAACCAAGATGACACCTGAGGAGGGTCACACCTCCCCTTCCCTATACAAGATGAACATTGCCTTCCAACTGGAAGGAGCTCTTTCTACACCCAACACAAAACCCTAAAATAACAGAAAAACACATAGATGACAATTGCAATCCCATTCATCAAGCATGCACAATACATACATAACAAGCATAGATCATTTAAGAGAGTAGTCTTGTTCACCAACCTTACAAAGCCCAATTATGGAATGAAATTTGATGAAGAGCTCCTCTCTAGCTTCCTTCTCTAAAATCTCCTTCTTTCCACAATAATCCAACCCCCTCACCCTCTTCCTCTTCTCTCTTTTAAAAACTAATTCCCTCCCTTTTCCTAATTTCCCAAGTGGCATTAAACAACTAATCCACAACTCATCCATTATCCTAGTGGTCATAAAACAATTAACCCCCACTCAATAGGTTCCCCACTATAGTCCTTTTAACAACACATGGAGAATTTAAAATACAATAAGTAAAATAAAAATACAAAGGAGTGGATGACACACTACCCTTATTAAGGGAAACCCCACCAAAAGAGAGGCACATGGAGACAAACACTCCATTATTAGGGGATCACAGAGTTGTTTCATGACTTGGAAGTGGGCCTAAGTGTGGATTCCACTCATCCCATTGTCCCCATGCTTCCAATTTCGTCACTTAACTTCACTGTGAAGTTTAAGTGACCATATGGAGGTTAACCCAAGGTTATCCTAGTCCAAAAGGTCCCTAGACCCATGAGGTATAACCCAGGGTTAATTTTTGCCTAGTTAGAACTCCCAGAGTCAAATAAAACACAAGAAAAAGGGTCTAAAAGAAATAAAGTTTAAACAAGATTAAAAACAACATTTCTTACAACACTTATCATAATAAAAGTAAATCAAAAGATAGCCCTTATTCCCTTGACTTCATGCAACATTAACACATTACAACATTACAACATTCCTCCAAACACGAGGTTGATCTTAGTTCCTCATTGAACTAGATCGGCTCATAAGGGATACAACATAGGTATGGGATGATTTCCTGTATTTGTAGTTTTGTTAGCAATACATGCACACTCAAACTCGAAGTCAATATCACATAGAGATATCATAGCCAAATCAATTTAAATACATGCATCCTAAACATTCTACCATATAATCACATTGAAGTTCCATATCCATTCATCATTTTCTTAAAAGCAATATCTAAATATCATTGCACAATTATTTCCTTAAAAATCAATTAGGTTTAATAAACAAGATTCAAGATCAATAGTTTCTCAACATATAAATAATAGCAATATCACTGCCAATAGTCTCATGAACAGTAGTGTAAAAAGTAGGCCTCACACTGTGACAATTGTAGCTGGCACTCCAAATCTGATAATAATGTGCTCCAAAACAAAATCCATCACCACCTTGCTCGTAGCTTTCTTAGTTGGAATGGATTCAACTCATTTGGTAAAATAATTAGTAGCAGCCAGAATCCAACTGTGTCCTCCACTTGATTTTTCTGAGATTTCCCCTATAAAATCAATTCCCCACTGTTGAAATGGGGTCTCTACAGTTATAGTCCTAAGGGGCAATGCACCTCCATATTTTAGCTTTCCTGAGAACCTTTGGCAAGGATCACATTTTCTTACCAACTTTTGTGCATCTGAGAAAAGAGTTGGCCACCAATATCCTACTCTAAGAATTTTGTGGGTTGTTGTCTTGGCAGCGTAATGTCCACCACATCCTCCTATGTGTAGATCATTTAAAATATCAGTAGCCTGATCCTCGTTCACACATCTGAGTAGTACACCTTCAAGATTCTTCCAATACAACTCTCCCTGAAGAATTATGTATTTGATTGCACGTAGCTTCAAAGCCCTTTTCTGACTATCACTGAAGTGGGAAGGACAATTCAAATTCTACAAGTAATATACAATGTCCTTATACCAATCAGATTCTGATATACTGACAGTTTTATTTTGCACCACATTCACTTGGCATGCTTCCAGATTTGATTCTGTCATTATCTTTGCCAAACCTTGTCCCCTTACCAGCTTTGTAATCTGTATCTCTATGTTGAACTCTTGTAGTTTATTTATCCATCTGCATCTTCTTCCAGTTACCTCATGCTGAGTAAATATATCTTTGACTGCTGCATGAGGTACATAGGCAATTATTCGAGAACTGACCAAATAAGGCCTGAAACTTTTCACTACTCTAACCAGTGTATATGCTTGTTTCTCCATTATATCATACTTCAATTCAACAGCCTGCAATGACCTGCTAAAGAAAGCTATAGGTTGTTCAACCTTCTACATTTTTCTGCAATAGGCATGCGGCAATAGTGTGGAAAGAAGCGAATGAAAATAATTGAAATGGCTTAGAAAAATTAGGAGATTTTAATATAGGAGCCACCTTAATCGCCTCCTTTATATTCTAAAATGATTTAGTCGCTTCCTCTTCCCATTTGACAGTTGCACCTTTCTTCATCATTTTAGAGATATCCTTGGTGGTTTCTGCAAAGTTAGGCACAAATCTTCTAACAAAATTGATTTGTCCAAAGAAGGACTGAACACCTTTTACTATTTTAGGGATCTGAATTTTATCAATCACAGCCACCCTTTCAGGATCAATCCTGACTCCATCCTTCGAAACAATGTGTCCAAGCAATTTTCCTTCCTCAACCCCAAAAGCACATTTCTTTGGGTTGAGTGAGATGCCATACTTTAATGCTCTAACAAAAATCTGCTCCAGGTGCATACAGTGCTGCTCTTATTTTTTTGAATAAGCTGTCAAATCATCCTGATACACAGCCAAGATTGAATCAATTAATCCTGCAAAGGCAACGTCCATGGCCCTCTGAAATGTGGCACCTGCATTTGTTAGTCTGAATGGCATTCTCACATATACATATGTTCCCCATGGAGTGGTGAAGGCAGTCTTAAACTATTCTGATTCTTTTACCTTCACTTGATTGTACCCTGAAAATCCATCCATCATGGATAAGAGTTCACAGCCAGTCACCTTCTGTAACATGGCTTCCATGTTTGGCAATGGGTAGTTGTCCTTTAAAGAAGATATATTTAGATTTATAAAATCTACACAAAGCCTTATGTCACCATTCTTTTTTCTAACCGGGACAAGGTTAGACACCCAAGTTGAATGTCTAATAGGCATGACTATTCCAGCCTCCCTAAGTTTCATAAGTTCTTCTTGCATTTTTGGAGCTAAGGTTGGATTTATGGGCCTCTGTTTTTGTCTAAATGGTTTAGCTCCAGGCTTCAAAGGGATTTCATGCTGAAATAAATCCTCTCTATAAGCTTTCAGGTCCTCATATGACCAGGCAAAGACATGCTTATACTTTCTTAGTAATGCAATCAGCATAGTTCTGATATGTGGCTTGAGCTCTTTGCTAATGTATACCTTTTTGGGGGTATGAGATGTTCCCAAATTTATCTCCTCTAAATCATTCTTGTTTGTTGGAGATGACTTTGTAACAATTTGGTCCCTATTGTCAAAAGCTCTCTCTAAAGCAACCAGCCCTCTAGGGATTTTGTTTGTTGAGTTGAATCACCTACTTCCCTAAGAGAGTTTCTTTTCCATCTACAACCTCTACAAAGTTTTGGAAATCCATTTCCTGGTTCTCATATTCATCAATACAGTGTAGAAATCTTAGTAGATCTTTATCATCATCAAATACTTGCCAGCTATATACATTATCTGGCACTGTAGGTATGAGTTTGACCTCAACATTTGTAACATCTGATAGAGTTATATCATCTGGCCTTACAGCTACATTAGCTAGAAAATCTGCTCTGACGTTTTTTGATCTCTCTATCTAATTTATTGAAAATGCATCAAATAATTCAATTGTATCCCAAACAGCATGCTTATACTGTTTTAATCTCTTATTTTTTGATGCATACTTATCTCTAACTTGGGAAACAATAAGCTCTAGATCACCAAATACTTTGAGCATCTTAATTCCATGCTTCAAAGCAACATTTAATCCTAACAGCAGAGCCTCATACTCTGCGATATTATTTGTACAGGCAAACTTCAACAAGAAAGAGAATTTTAGAAGCTTACCAGCTGGAGACAAAAATACAATCCCAACACCAAAGCCTTCTTTCGAACAAGCTCCATCAAAATACATGGTCCATAGGCCCTGTTGGTCAATTTCTTGAATGCACATGTCTCTTCCTTTACCTTCTTGATCATCTGAGACAACCTTGAAGTTTTCACAGTCAGTGTCCACAAAACATATATGCTCTTCTGACTCTTTGTCCTCGACTATCTCTAATGGTCTTTCTTGTCTGATCGGCTTGACACTCTTGCCATTCATAGGGATCATAGCATATGATAGATCCAACTGCATACTCCCACCAATCAATGCTGCCCATCTTCTTGACAGCAACATGCCATATTGTGGCTTGATATCAACAACTGTTATGTTTATTTTATAGGTTTTTTCAGGATATGCTGCCAGTCTGAAATCAACATCTTTCATAATTCCAATGATAGGTACCTCTCTAGCATCCATTGCATAGCACTTCCCGCATGCCTTATCTATTTTTAACCCAGCTTGTTGCATGATGGCCAAAGGCATGATATTTGTTGATGCTCCTGAATCAAGCATACAATTCTTAATTACTTTTCCATTTATAACGAGGGAGACATAAAATGGTTCCACTTGTGAAGGGCATTTTGTCATGGTCATCCCTAGATATACCTCAGGAACTTCATCTTCATCAATGCATAGGGCCTGTTTCCTACCCTGAGGTTCATCACTCAACTTGGCTTAAAATGGTATTCCTAAAATCAAGGATACTGCTTTATTTTTGAATTCTTCTACTTTCATTAGTTCCATCAGTGGAACAGAGACTTTTATCTGTGACAAGACTTGAGTCATGTTAAATGGAGCATAATTTTGAATAATAGTTGTAACTTGCTCCACCGTTTTACTTCTGTCCTAAGATGATCTAGCTTTAATTTTTGTGGCTCCCTAACTGTCATTCCTGCCCTGGGAATTTTTATTTTGATCCTCAACTCGAGGAACTGTATTTTCTGGTCCTTGAGGATCATGACCTATTTTTTGCTTATTATTGTCCATTGTTTCTTTTGTGGTTTAGCCCCATTATGACTATGCACTGGCTAGCTTACAAGAGTGTTTTCTGGTTGGTGTAAGTTGCTTACTGGGCTTTACCCCTGAGATTATAATTGCTTTTGACCTGAGCCACTGTGGTAGCTGTGAGGGCTCTAATTTCTTCATTAGAAGGTCTTCTCAAGTTGTTCAAATAATTGTATGAATCCTGAGCATAAGCGTAGTTGTCCTCTTCATCCTCATCATATAGAAATTGCTGGCAGACCTAAATCTCATCATTTGCATTTGCATTAGCATCATGAGAAGAGTATTCTCTGTTTGTGGACAGCATATTGACATTATCATCTTCCATGCAATGCGGCTCATTACATTCATCACAGGCCATGACATTATTGTATAAGGACTGAGCAATCATACATTGTAACTGTGAGTGGGGCATCTGTCATATTATACACCATGGGGTGTTATCAACCATATTAACAACCTTCTTCAAAGGATCAGGTGTTTCCTTTGCATTCTGAGTTCTTTAATTTGTGTTGCTGTGTGGGAGGACGGGTTTACCATTATGCCAATTAGTGTTATATGGCATATCATGTAATGATGGTCTTCTTTCTTGCCTTTGGTAAATTGGTCTGTCAGGACCTATTCCTTTTTCATTTTTAGCCATTCTATAACCTAAGTCCTTGACAGTAGTTGTCAACTTGTCTATTTTATCTTCAGAAGTAGATGCATTGCCTTGAACAGTTTGAGCCTTAGTATTTGGATTTTACAGAATTTTAACATCATCTCTTCTGTTTGTTTTACCATATGCTTTTCTGTTATTTTCAATATTTGTTGCAATCTTGAAGGCATCTCTGAGGCTAGCAGGACTCTTGTCTCTCAATCCATAAGCTGTTTTGGCATCAAAAGCATTTATGTACAACACTATGCACATAGGTTCATTAGGCCTCAAGTCCTGTGGAAATTTGTTCAATACCTTAATGAATCTAGCATTGAAATTAGCAACTTGTTCATTTGATCCTTTGGTAATTCCTGTGAATTCATTAATGAAGAAACTAGGATTAGTTTTGTCACCATATTGTTCTTTGAATATCCTCCTGAATTCATCCCATGATGAAATGCTTTTGTTAGGTAGGCCTTTATACCATTCCTTGGCTTCATCAACTAAGGATTGCATAAATGATTTCATGAAAACATCCTCATGCTCAGCCTCAAAGTTGTCCATGATAGTCTGAAAAGCTTTTAAATGGTCCTCACCTGATACGGTATTGTTTCCTAAAAATTTAGGCACTTGCAGCCTCATATGTTTGTCAATAAGATTGGGGTAACCAGGTATGCCATCAAAAACTAACTGCCTGAATCTATCTAGCTGCATAGGCTATCTACCAAATTGATTAGCATTGGCATTTCTATTTGCATTTTGATTTTTGACATTATTTAATGGTATCCTAGCATTATTTGCATTCTGTCTCTGATCATTGTGTTGATCCTGGACTTCATTTCTATGTTGATTTCTCTGCATAATCGCATTACCAAGGGTAGGAACTGAATCATTCTGAGCAACTCTCAGAGCTTGCACTTTCTGTCTCATGTCATCTCTGATCTTTACTGCTTGAAGATATTCTAATTCTGCCCTTAAGGTCTTAATTTCATTGGCTAGCTCCTCCTCTCTGGGCATAGAAGAGGATGGTTTTATTATATTCTGATCATCATTATCATCATCCCTTAGGGATTCAGCTTCTTCAAATTTGTCAGGGGAATCATGGAAAGGGAGTTCTTGAAAAACCTCTGACCTCATTTTCAATCCATCATCCTGCTGTCTTTCATATATGTTCTGGATCTCAGCCTCAACATTCAAAAAATAAGGTATTGTTCACTATGAAGATCCCGGATTGTCCTGAATGAAATCATTTTTTCTGGGGCTAGGAGAACCATCTTGACTGGCTTGAACAGTCCCTTTTTTCCTGTACATCATTTTTATGGGTAACTCTTCAAACAGAGTTTTATGTTGGGATCTTCTCCCATGCATACAAACTTTTACTTTACCGGTTGGGAGATTGGTTCGGAGTCGCCACCTATTACTAGGAATTCTTTTCTTTTAAAATCAGGGTTCTTTCACAAAGTTTTCCCCAGCGGAGTCACTAATTTCTATTGCGGCTTAGATGGGTAATAATTTACCAGGGATGAAAAGATTTCTGTTTACTTCACCTTCCCCAGTAGAGTCACCAATTTCTGTTACTTCTCAATCTGACTGGATGCTTATTCCTAGTTATCCCTACAAGGTAGCCATCAATGATCAATAGGATTCCTAGGCCAGTGGCTAATAGTATAGGAGATAGACTCTATAGATATCTTCTCTTCTTCTTTAGGCTTTGCAGAACCAAGGGGGGTATTCCCTATTCAACATCCATGGAATATAATTGTGCAAAGACTGGGATGTTGATACAAAGCAGATAAATCCTCTATAAAGCAGACCAAAACTATTAGATAAGTGCAAAGGGGCTAGCTTTGGGCCTATATTTAGTTGTAGATAGAGGATTTTGGTCCTAAAACTACTTCTAAAATCCTAAAGGTTTGTATATGAAGTTTGAGTTTGTTTTGTATTTGGATGCAAAACTAGGACTTTGGTTGTGTCCTCAATACAAGACTAGATCGGTGCCTATCCAGGGCTCGGAGTCAATAGACATACACATGTGAATGCACACATAAACCCATATCAATGATTGAGTTTAAAGGGGGGTGTTTAAACCTGCCTTGCAGATACTTCCCAGAATTGAGTATTCAAGTACCTCTGCTTAGAAGATCCTCACTGCAATATATTCTTCTTAACACTTTAACCTAAAACATTTAATCTACTCCTTGAGTAGAAGTAAAAGACCAAGCATTCAACATAGTAAATCTATATTCAAGAATCTTAGACACCCCTTAGCTATTTAGATTCAAAAGAAGAATACATTCAATTTAGAGACAAGTAACATAACACATGCAATGAAGCATTACTCATTTAAATCAACATGAAACCAGTAAGTTTATGCATTAAACAGACAACATGAGATTCATAAACTCACAAAAACATCAAGAACAGGGCCACCAATGAAGTTGTAGTGTGTCACAGCACTAAAATTATTGTCTAGTTTTCAACAACAAAAATGAGTAACACAACATGGCTTTTATACCATGACTGTGTACTCAGCAAAATTAATTACAAGGCAAGGTCAAAATTCTGCTAGATTCAAAGCATGAGGAATGACGCTCAGAAATATTCAACACTGTGGGGAGACAAAGAGGAATGGCGCAGATGGAATCGAGATCCGCACTGCTGTTCAAGGACATTCATCTCCAATCGGGTTGTTGCCCCGTCCATCACCGACCCATACCACTGCAATTTGGCCATTAACTCTTCAGCTACTCACAGCCTCTCTGAAACGTAGCAACGGCATACCTTTGAAAATTTCCTGCTTAAAAATAGCTGCACACGCTCAAGAAAATCCCATCGCTGTAGGTTCAAAACAAGGCCGTCGATCCACTCCTCCATTGCTGTGATCAATGGCACCTAAAAATGTTAAAAATTCGTTGGCCAATGAAACCATGCCACGTAGGCACCTCATGTTTCTATCACTGGCTCTTTTTCCTTTTATTTTACCTTTTTCACCCCTACATATGCAAAGACATATGCACATACAGTCGCCATTGTTCGCCTTTCAAAATCCCTATATATGCAAAATGCATATACAATTGTCTGATATACAAGGCGGACCCTAAAGTTTATAGAACAATTTGAGAATCGGTTCAAATCCGGCTTGTATCCCCATTTACTGCACATCAGCTTGTATATCGGCATATACAAGTGCTTTATACAACCCATGGATGCCAAATTTCATTCACTACACCTCATTTCTCCATCACGTCTGGATTGCATGTCTCTCCTTTTGCATATTTTTGAATGTATAACTGCATATACATTCGCCTCATACATACAAGGCAGATTTCAAATTTTAATGAGGCACTTGAAGTTGTTTTGAAATCCGGCTTGTATCAAGCCTTTGTACCTTCGCAATGTATATCGGCACATATACAAGCACCCAAATATACAAGCAATGGACCCCAAATTTTATATACTGCAATTGATTTATCCCTCGGGTCCAAAATGTATGTCTTCTTTTGTATATCGGCTTGTATGTGCAAACATACAAATCCCCTAACATACAAGCAAGGAATCTTCTAGGATATGCAATATAGATTCCCTCTTGTATGTCGCCAATGTATGTCAAACATACATTCAACCTTGTATCTACTTCTCCTGTATGCCGAATATACAAACCTGTTTGTATATGCCCGCGGGCCCTACCACATGTATCTCCCGCTGCGTTGTATGTTGCTGAATATACAAGGCCCCTTGTATCTTTTCATTGTATGAACCCAATGTATGTTCAGACATACATTCATTTTTGCATCTTTTTCTTGTATATAGCCGTTGTATTTTAAAACATACAAGCCCGATATACAAGCAGACCTCATATACAAGCAGCGAATATTCTCAGGAATCTGCGGAAGATTTCCCCTTGTATATGCAACCCAATATGCATTTAAAAATGCATACAACTCATTTTTCACCATTTTTTGAAGGCCGATGAAGATTTTGCACCCGCCAATGCACATTTGACCTGCAGGTATATACAAACACCTTTGTATACATACAAAGACACTTGTACCTTAACTGATTTTTTACATTTTTTCAACTGAAACCAGACTACTTATGCAGGCGGTAACAGAGCCTAAAGAAGTTTAAACACATGCTTTCAAATAATAGAATTCAGTTAATGGTTGCCCATCCTACAGTAAAAGAATTCTTGCTTAGCAAGGATATGAATGATAAGAGAGCAAGCTGGATAACAAAAGTTATGGAGTATGACATCCAAATTAAAGTTACCAAGCTAGTCTGAGGAAAAGGACTATGTGAGCAGCTTGTAGAGCATGAACAAAACAACACTAAACCTGAAGGAGAAGCTGAGACAGTGCTACAAAATGAAGAAATAGCTACTGTCCTAGATTCCCCTCCAAGTTGGGTGCAACAAATGATCCATTATCTGCATACTAGAGATTGTCCTCAAGGCTTAGATAGATCAAAATGAAGGTACTATAGATTGCAAGCAATTCCTTATGCTGTGATAGATGGTGTCTTGTACAAAAAAGATTTTAATGGTGTTTTACTAAGGTGTGTACAACCAGAGCAGATTCAAAAGATTCTAGAAGAGTTTCATGATGGACCTTTTGGAGGTCACTTTGTGGCAAGAACAATAGCTCTAAAAGTTATGAGAGCTAGTTATTATTGGCCTAAAATCTTTAAAGATGCACATGATTGGGTAGACAAATGTACAAAATGTTCAGTTTTTACAAGTAAACAGAAACTTGCAGCAATGCCCTTGCATCCAATTCAGGTAGAACAACCATTTGGCAAGTGGGGTTTTGATTTCATTGGTCCAATCAATCCACCATCTAGACAAGGACATAAGTGGATACTGACTGCAACCGATTAATTCACAAAATGGACTGAAGCAATTGCATTAAAGGAAGCAAATGAGACTTCTATTCTCAATTTTTATCAAGACTTAGTATCTAGGTTTGGTATCCCTGACTCAATCATTTTTGACAATACTTTAGCATTCATTGGTTTGAGAGTTTCTGATTGGTCTGTGAAAAATAACATATTCCTGAACACTTCATCAAATTATTACCCTCGAGGTAATGGACAAGTATAATCAACTAACAAAAATTTGATTAAGATCATAAAGAAAACAGTTGATGAGAATTAGAGATCTTGGCATGACAAGTTAAGTTAGCCCTATGGGCTGATAGGATAACACCTAAAAGAGCAACAAGTAATTCACCTTATGTTCTAACATATGGCAAAGAGGTCAAACTGCCAATATCAGTTGAGTTACCAACCTTGAGTTATATAAAAGAGTTGGAATTACTTGAAGAGAAAACAATGGAGGTAAGGCTTGCATAGTTGATAGAGCTGGAAGAGATCAGAAAAGAAGCCTTGAAGACATTAGAAATGCATCAGGCTCAAATGAAAAGGACATTTGACAAAAAGGCAGTCCCAAGGATCTATAAAGAGGGAGATCTAGTTTTCAAATGGAATGAATTAAAGAGTAGACCTGGACAACACACAAAATTTGATGCCATGTGGGATGGACCATACATCATTACAGAATGCAAGCAACACAATGCATTCCAACTTGCTAAGTTAGATGGAGAGGTGTTGCAAATCCCTATCAATGGGACTCACCTCAAGTTATGTTATTAGAGAAGCAACTTTTTGCTGCAAATAAGTGCTTTTACATATTTAGTTTCAATTTTTGTTTTGTTTTCCTTGAAGTGCTTTTGCACATTTTGTTGGCTATGTCTTAAGCAGGCCAGAATAGTTTCAGTTTCAGTTTTGTTTTTTGTTGCTGTAGTTTTCTATCAATTTGAGTTGTGCAGAAAGTTTTTCAAAGTTCAAGGTAGAAAAAGACTCATGTTCCCAATAGAATTGCAAGTCTACTAGTTCTAATTTGTTTAGCAGGCAAACACCCCTGAGAGGTCACCAGAAATGTTACTAAATTATGTTCACACCAAATTTAGTTAGAACTGATTTGCAGTTGTTACAAAAGGAGTAAAAGAAAATTTTTAAGTTAATGCAATCAGTGAATGTATGATGCCTTGGCAAGAGAAAACAAGGATCAGTTGTTAGGATAATCTGGCAGTCCAATCAGAACTGTCAAACCATCCTAGTAAGTGAAGTTCTGATGACAAGATATCAGATAGTCAATGAATGACAGAAAGAATCTAACTAGTTTTATCTTTCAGTTATAAGATGATTGAATTATTCAAGTGATCACAATTCAGTGTGAAAGAAAGGTATTTATAAAACTGTCATTTCATATCATGTTTTAAACATATGTTTCATATTAGATTCAGTTATTCTATCCTATGCATTTGATTCGAAAAAGTAAAGATACATAATCATTTGCATAAGGTAAAGTAACTGATCATATTTAAAGTAATGTTTAAATGTGTCCCACACAAGCTGTGGGAGTGACTAAACTGAGCAATGTAGACATGTGTAAGCTATACATCTGAGGATAAAAGGAAAGATAAAGAACATATGAGAATAATAAATATCCATCGTTGCCTTTTTTTAGAAGGTTGATGTCCTTAGTTGATAGTTGGTCTTCATGTCCTTATCTTCAACTCTTGAACATGACAGTGTACCTGCAAAAAAATGGGGAAAAGCCTTGTTAGAAGCTCTGGATATTTAAAATTATCACATGTTTTTATCAACAGATATATCAATTTGCAGACATTATGCATCATATGTGTTTGAATCAAATTAGACATGTGCAATAAATTAAATCATCATGAGAAAGATCAATCAGCTTCAATAGGTATGTTTTTATGGTAACTTGTTTGCTCACTGTATAGGTATAGGGAAAGTAATGTTGTTGATTTGAAGACATTAAAACATGTGGAGAAAATGTGGCTTCCACAAGGGTAGAGCCCAACATGTTTTCCTTTTTATTCATTTGGAAATGATATCAGGTTGTAGAAAGACATAATGCACTATCCAAGAAGATATTATGCATTGGAACAATCAAACTTGCAAATGAAGTGAAGTCATTATAATAGAAGTGAAGAGGAGTAGTTGCTCCTATAAACTATGCACCAATAAAGACAGAAATAGTTCATCATTGTTCTATGTGCAAGACAAATCAATGCAGCTACAGGTGATAGTTTGAGAAAAGAAATACACCATGATCATGTCATGAAATGAAGTACAGCCATGCCACGGACTGTAGCATCATGCCATCACTGTATCCTTATGCCATATGGAACCATTATGAAGTGACAATTATAGCTACACGAGGTAGCATAGAAAAGATCAAATCTAAATGTTCATGACACACAGGAGATAGTTGATGCAAAGGAGCATATCATGTTCAAGTTCAAATCATGGAACAAAGTATAGATGAAAGAATAAAAGAAGATACAATTTTTTAAAAGATACCACTTCTGGTAAAATCAAATGACAATCAGGAAGTGAAATAAATAAAAATAGGTTGTTTTTTATGTTCTTCTTTTTTACATACTCATGTGAACAAGTTCAATTCATTCCACAAATGCTCATGACATCAATTTTGTTTGAAGTCACATTTAAAAGAAAAGAAAGAAATACACGTATGTTGTTATACGCAGCCACAGAGAAAGAAATGATAAACAACCTAAAATGAATGTTCTTGTATACAGAAAATAAATATATCAGAGAAGCAAGATATAGTAGGCTGTGGCCAAGAAGGCCATTCTGTGCAGAAATGACAAGACCCATCTACATATCTTGAAGCCCTTATACTATTTTTTGTATACAGTCAAGAGAAATGTTACAAAGCAAGGAAAAGTTTTGGCCGTGATAGAAGGAAGGCCATTCTATGTAGAAATTAAAAACCCTCTATAGATTCATCAAGCCCTTGTATAATATCCTTGTTTACAATTGAAATAAATAATACAGAGTAAGTTACACTTGTGGCCGTGACAGGAAAGTAATGATACATGTGAAAATCAAAAAGACTTTGCAAATCTTGAAACCCTGGTTTGTGTTCTATTATACAAGTGAGATAAGGGTTACAGAGAAGCAAGATATAGCAGGCCGTGGCCAAGAAGGGCTATCTCTTTGAAGAAATAAAAACCCATATGGTTTTCTTGAAACCCTAATGCATTTTTTCAAGTTGCAGTCAAAGAAGTTTGAAAAAATCAATATACAAGCACGACTATAGTAGAGAAGCTATTTTCTTCAAAGAGGACGAATGCCCACTTTAGTATTTCTTCAAACCCAAATCAAGAATTAAGATATAGTAAAGCTTCAAAGAATAAAGGCTGAACAGAGAGATTTACCTCACATTTTGCAGAGGAAAGAAACTAATGGATGTCGTGACCTTCATTCTTGGAGGCTTCTTGCAAATGAAGTTACAGTTGCAAATAATGGTCAACACAGAGAAACAAAGAAAAGATTGTTTAAGAGTTGGTAATGTATGCTCAACACACAGGCGCAACCAGGGCATGAATAATGAATAAAAACGATAAGAATGTATTTAGTAAAGACCCAAAAACATGCTCACCTTTTCTCCCTGCACCGAAATGCCATGGAAATGATAAAGAATCGACCAGAGAAGCCACTGAAATGGCGGAAGAAAGAGCAAAAGAAGCATTTTCCTTCAAACCCTAGCTGGCGACCCAAGAGTTGCAAAGCAAAATGAAGGATAACAAAATGAGAAGTAATAACTTTTAGGGTTTGCTCTTTGTTTTGTTCAATGGTTGTTTTCTCTTTTTTCCTCATTTCTTTTTGACTTAGCAAAAAATCAAATTATTACCTTATCTAGACTGAGGTCAAGACTTGTGTCTTGATAGTTCCTAATGATTATGCCAGGTAGGGGCTCGTGTGCCAAAAGAATTATTTCTTTTGCATATTCTGCTAAATTCAAATTTGAAATCATTAGAAGGTAAGCCTTAAGCTTTTATTTCCTTTGCCTCATGATAGTCGACAAGTCAAAGGTCAAAGATGCCTTATGTCATATGCAAATCGAGTTGAAAGTCCAAGATTCTTCATTCATGCATGGAGACCAAGTGTGGTCGAAACCCTAAATGCCTTATGCATTTTTGAATGCATCAAATTCAAAACAAAGTGATTCATGGTGAATGATAGTAAAAGGTGGCAGGTGATATAAAGGTAAGATGTATGAAGATAATGTAATGGAGTAACAAGGGGACATTTTTATGCCTTGATGCATGTGTAATGCAACTATGAGGTTTTCTTTTGCATGGGGTTATAAGGTGATAATGATGCAATTATCATTCTTCTTGATAATTCATTATATTATTTTGCATGTAAATGATCTAATTTTTGCATGGAGACATATGGGGGGTAATATTTTTTCATTCTTTCATGTATGATGACCTAATTAATTTTGGCATCATTATCATATGAAATTATGCAAATTATGCTAATGTAATGGAGAGATAAGGTGTTTTCTTCTTTCTTCCATTTCTCACATGATTTTACAACTATAGATAATGTAAACAAATTAATAAAGTAATATTTTATAAATTACTTTATTATTTTGTCACAAGTTGTAAAATTAAAGAAATTAGACAAATTGAAATTCATAATAGAGTAAATCATGCAAATGATTACTTTATTTTTTGTCCACATGATCTACACATGCAAAATCATGTAAGATGAAGGAGTTAAGTTAATTGAGGACTTTTGAGGTCTTTTTGCATGGCTTGGAGGTCAAAATTGTAGAATTTTGGTCAACTTTTGGGTCAAACAGATGGAGACTAGTAGTTTGGAGCTATTTTTGCTCATTTTTGAGGCAGTTTTGATCCTTATTTTTAGGGATTTCATTGTTTGCTCGTGGATCAAATTGGAGAGCTTATTTTTAGAGGCAGTTGACTGTAGTTGATTTTTTTCATGCCTCTTGGAGAGAGCAAGCTATATATTGTATCAAAAACTTAAGTTTTTCTAGTTCTTGCATTCTTTTCTCTTTTAGACATTGAGAGACAGATTTTGTTTGTAACTCATTTTTTTAGTTCTTGCCTTTTGCTCTTACACTTTGAGAGAGAAGGAGGTTTTGTAACTCACTTATTTGTTGATATATAGAGATTACAGTAGGTTACAGGTTCTATACTTTGTTCTATGCAATTATTTCCTTTATTTTTCAGTTTGATCAAGTATCTACCTTCCGTTAATGCAACTTGTATGAGTGATTTGATGAGATTTTATTGTGTTTAACATCAAAACTTTTAAAATCATTGTCTCATTAGTACTTGTTTGTGTTAGATAGCATTAAAAATCACAGGTCTTAGACTGTGCAATTAGAGAATCTTTCTTTTATGTTGTGAAAACCCCTTTTCCTTCAAGCAGAGATATTTTCCAGTCTCCCTTAGAAACATTTTTATGATCAATTTGTTGAAAGTGGTTTGTGTGGATAGATTTTCTGAGATCTATTGTGAGTCAGATTGCCAAGTTTTCATCACTATTAGGTGCATTACCATACTTTATAGTGTTATTTGCTTTTAGAAAGATCCTTTTTACCCTTTTCCATATCAAAGTCATAGATCCAATTGAATATTTTAAGGGAACCAGCCCATGATATGGAGGTTCAAACTTGACATAGGTCACCCATAGCTTGAGTTTGATCCCATGTTTCGAAGGATTGCTGAGTATCACAACTTTGTATTATGGGTGCAATCCTAATTGACAACATGTCCTTTGACTATGATGACATGGAAAGACCAAGTTCTTAAGAATAGGGATGGTTAGAGGATAAATAGGACATGTGGGTGAGGATAATTATATAATTAAATATTAAAAATATTCAATTATGTGTGCAACATGATGAGGTGTAAAGTGAGGTGGAAATGATGTGGATTTAAGACTTTAGGATAGATGACTAATTAAATAATTTGGAATTATTCAATTAAGGATGATTTAGAGGGATTTGGATGATTTAATTAAATAAATTAATTTTTATTTAATTTTTGGAAGATTAAGATGAACGTGAATTAGATAAATAAATTAGGATATTTATTTATTGATAAAGAATAAGAATAAAATAAATATTAAAATATTTATTTAATTCGACTCGAGCCATTTTTAGGTGTATACATTTTGCCCCTCTTTGAGACAATGTGTTTTATCACGTTGTTTCAAAGAATAAAATTTTTCTGAGTATGATACATTCCCCAATTTGCCCCTGGTACAGGTTTGATGATGGTAGGAGGCCCCCTCGGGAGATTGGTTAGGTTGGATTTTGACAAAAGGATGACTAACGATATCATGATGAAGAAGAATTGACAACACGATATGCGGGTGAAAAATTTGAGTGATGGAGAATGAGAAACGGACAAGGAACATAACACTCATGTGCAAGGTCAAACACCTCCAGTTAGGGTTCATGCAGCTATAAATAAGGATGTGGGGTCTCACTTTTATTCATTTGCACACTTGTCATTTGAAGAGAGATTATAGGGAGCCCTAGAGCATAGAGGATCAGAGCAGTCAGTGAAAATGTCACAGATTCTGATAGAGAACCACAAGTTCAAGAGGATCTGGCAATTCAAGTAGCCAGCAGAGTATAGACCCTCAGTATGTATGCATTTAATTTTGGTCGAAGTGCATTTATTGTGGTCAAAATTTAGGGTCAAAGGTCACGTTTTTGAATGCTTTGTTTTACTAGTTCTGCGCATATGATAGATAAGTCTGCGCTTTTGTCCCGAATCTACGCATATGATATAGGAATCCACACATTTGTGAATTTTTCGCATTTAGTAAATAGTATTGTGCATACAAAATAAAGTCGCGTACATAATTAGCGTATCTGCGCATCTGTGTGTTTTCGCGCATTCAATCAATAGTCCTACGCATGAAATATGTTCTTGTACAAGCAATGAGGGGTTTGGCGCATTCAGTTTGAGGTTGCACCTGCGTGGTAAAGTTGCGCATATGTCACCAAATTCAGCGCATATACTTGGAATCGTGCATATGGTTAGGGCTTCTGAGAAAATTCTTGAATTTATGCTTTTGATAGGGGGTTCTGTGCATATGGCATAAAGCCATGCTTTTGAGAAACAGAGATGTACATCTGTTAAAAAAAGGTCAAATTACTTAGCGAAATTGATTAAGTCGGCATCGAGGTCAATGTTGGCCAACTGATAGGTCATCTTCAAGATTGATAGAATCTGAGAAGAGATGATAGGATAGGTTACTGATAGGCTAGCTAAGTATTTGGTTTGATAGATTTGATAGATATGTAGCTTAGTTGATTGCTTGATTAATGTGTGTGTTTTATTGATTGCAAAAGGAGCTAGATGATGTTCTGATTTCATGGGAGAGATTTCTTGTTACACAATTACTACTACCATACTTGACCTAGACTGATCACTTGGTCCTGGAATCAGTTGGACTGTGGTATGTTTGTTCTATGCCTGAGGTTCGGGCGAATCTGGGACTGCTGACTGTGCTGGGGGAGAGGTATCATAGTGAGACAAGCACATTTCATTTGCCGACTGGGGAGATTACGGTGACCTTGGAGGATGTGCATCGGATTCTATGGATTTCGATATAGGGAGAATTAGTAGAATATGAGTCACACATGGGAGATGGATTGGATGAGTGCAGATGAGTGTTTGGTGATACAGATATTGAGGGCACAGAGATTAACTGGGCTGATATGGTGGATTACTATGAGCCCCTACCAACCATACTAACAGGATTAGTTGGAGGTGTGGTTTGCCTAGACAGGAGATCACGTGGATTTTAGGTTAGATGGGAGAGGACTCTAGAGAGGATGATATCTAAGGGGACATGATTCACCTAGGGTGTGTGCATACTTGCACATTTGTATCATGATCTTCATCAGTTTGTTTACGATGGAGCTGCTAGTCTATCTGTTGGAGTGTCCTTATTACAGATTTGGGCATGGTGCTACATAGAGATTACATGACTGATAGGCATGGGAGTCAGAGGCTATGATAGACCTTACTCCTACATGTTTCAGGAGACCCTTTCCTAGCCCAAGCTGGGAAAGCTTGAGTACTGGTGGCATGCATTGGATAATGTAGATGGAGTTGAGTGGTGGCCATACTTGGATTGTGAGGCATGGGAGGAGGATGCAACTGAGCTTCCATATTGTTTTCAGATGTAGTGGTTGATAGGGAGGACCCCCTATATCCTTGAGCGACATATCATTTCTCATGTGCTCTGACAGTTTGGCAGGGTCTAGGGGATGTCTCAGGGTACTGCTATATTTGCTCGGACACACAAGGAGCATCCATTGTGGGGTCCTGTTGCATCCTATGAGATTGCTAGGACTAAATTTTTATAGATTCCATACTAGGCATGGGATTTGCAGTGATAGATTATGGATGCAGGGATGATAGCTGATTACGTAGCATACTTCACAGCTCATCCTTTTTCGAGATACTCTGGACCTAGGGAGTGGGCTCCTAGATAGGAGGATGGAGATGAGGGTGATGAAAATGCTCCACGATGGAGGAGGAGGCAATGGTGAGGTGGGAGGGAGGTGGAGGAGACGATGGTGGTGGGGGTGGCAGAGGTGGCGGTGATGATGGGGATGATGGTGATGATGGGGGACAGAGGAGGGTGAGATAGAGGGTGGAGGGGGCACCACTAGTATAGGTTCAGCCTCAAGTGTAGGCATAGATACAGGTACAGGTTTAGGCTCAGGCACAGGTGCCAGTCCAGAACGATGGATGGATTATAGCTTTACGAGCCTAGGTGGCTTAGCTATAGGGGCAGGTTAGATAGATGCAACAACAGATTACCCAGCTACAGGGAGATGTGAGGACAACTATACTAGAGTGGGATATTGCCATTCAGAGATACACTAGGGCAAAGGCCCTACTGTAGCAGGTACAATAGATCACAACACAAGATCCCACAGGTCAGACTGTTGCAGAGATGGTTTGAACTGGCCAGGAGATTTTCTACTGGAGATCCCTATATGAGTAGGTAGTGCCCCTAGAGCAGAGAGTGGGTAGCTTCCATCTGAGCTCACGTAGTAGATCCAGATGGACACTGTCAGAGAGCGGAGGAGTTATGGGGCCACCACCTCCTCATGGGCCATCAGGGATAGGTCCCACAGGTCCTCAACCTTAACAGCCTGCACCTTCTGGAGGCAGTACCACTTAGGCATTTTGGAGACATGTATCATTTTTGTAGCATTTTGTATACACACTATTTTTGACAGCTTGAGATACTCTTTTTATGATATCATTGTATACTTGGACATTTATTATTTTTGATGATGATATATACATGGCTTCGATGGACTATATGCATGTGCACTTATGGATGTATGTATCTATATGATGGATGTTATGTATATGATGGATGTTATGATTATGCTTATATTTTGATGATTCTAACATGTTGATTCTATGATGCATATGGTATGTATGATATGATGCTCTTATGGTTCACATGATGACTTATTTATAGGTGTGATGTTATGTGCAATGATTCTATATGCTTATAATTTATGATGACCTAATGCATATGTTGATGATTCTTAAATACAATACCTAATTTTTAAGTTTCTATGTATGATAATCTAATGTGCACATCCTATGATAGTGATACCTATTGTTTTTTATTTTATTAATAATAAATGTTATGTATGAGACCTATGTGGATAAATGACATCACAATCATGATCTACATGCTTAATGTAACTAATGCACCTTAAATGATATGAACTTATGATGGACATGCTTATAATATGCACAATGACAATGATTTGTTTTTGTTATACCAAGTATACTCAATCATAAATGAAAGAACACTTAGAAGAATTAGACGAATGATTTAGATATGGTGAACAACTTAGAAGAATAATTTGGATAAATAAAATAAATGATTTGGATAAATGGATAATTTGGTTGAAATGAAAGAAATTGACTTGGATCTTAAGGCACTTGGAAAATGATAATTTATGGAATACTTATAAATGAAATGACATGCAACCCTAATATGTATAAATGAGATTTTGTCATCTTGTATACAAATATTTGAAGTACTTTTTTCATCATTGAGCTTTTAAAATGTTGTAAGGAAATACAAGCATCTAGGTATAATTAAACCATGATGACCTGAGTATCTCTTACATGGATTTTGATTTAGCAAGTTAATACAAGCATCTAGGCAAAATTGAACCTAGATGACCTGAGTATTTCTTGCATGGATTTTGATTTAGCAAGTTAATACAAGCATCTAGGCAAAATTGAACCTAGTTGTCCTGAGTATTTCTTGCATGTATAAATAGACAAGGATGGCACTCTTTCATGCTAAGACCCATAACGTCCTCGATGATCTTTTGCTGATCATGTCGTTAGACAAGTCTTCACAATACTAAAGATTAATCCACAAATAACAAACAAATAAAAATAATCTTGCCCCATCATAGCTTCTCTAGTCTTGGACATCCTTGAGTAGCATAAGTAACATGATAACGAAAATCAAGACCTAAGATGTAAACTTATAACAACCATCAAATATTCTTGCCATGATAATAGATATAACCATCTTGATAGTTTAGGCACCTTACTGTCTGATATCGGTTAATGTCTTGCGTCAAGTTTTTGTTGAAAAGGTTTGTTTGTAGTACTGCATGTTGTCTAGAGATAGTATCATGATTTGGTTTGTTATCCTCTGAGATTGTGACATTCAAGAATCCAATTCCAAAACTAGGTCGAGGATTTTGCCCCTAGACAAGTAAAGTCCATCAATTTATTATGGATGAAACATATGGATGAACTGACATGAGACTCGATGTGACGGGCCCTAAGGGACAAACCTTGTGCCTCAGGGGCTCATCAATGATGGCCTTTCCTATGTGACAATGCAGAGGAAACATAGTTTGACAGTGCAGACCATATGGACCTAAGACCTAGGGGTGGGAAGTCTTGAGGGCTCATCAATGATGGCCTTGCCTATGTGACAACTCAGAGGCAACGTAGTTCAACTATGGAGACTGACAATGGTGATGGATGAATAGATGGTGTACAAAGGTTTATGATATGATGAGGGATATGGATGGATGGGAAGCCTCGAGGGCTCATCAATGATGGCCTTGCCTACGTGATAGCTCAGAGGCAACGTAGTTCAACACTAACACTGACAATGGAGTTGCGATAGACGACAAGATGGATAAACCAATTTTGATAAGGAAACAAGGGCGAGCGAATAACAAGCCATGATAAGTATCATTATGTGGTTTGATGGATGCGGAAGGAAAGATGGATAAAAGATGAAAATCCTACCAGATGGAGGAAGAGGTTTATCACAAATAGTGTCTGTTTCCAAGTTTTCACCACTTGCTTTTATTGCACAATTTTTTTTAATTCCTTTACATTGGGGTTTTAGGTATAAAACTTGCAAAGATGTATACTATTGATGGGATCATCAAACAACTCACCTTTTGATGTGGCTAACTGACAGGCTCATGATTCGTAAGAAGCAATGATTACATATGGACCAAGCTAGTTGGGTTCAAACTTGCCTTTCTTTTTCTTGTCCTACTGATTTCTAAGATTTTCCTTGAGAACTAGGTCATCGACTTGAAAGACTCTGGGTTTTACTCTGTGGTTGTAACTCCTTGACATCCTTTGTTGATAGGCTTTCAGATGATTAAAGGCATTTTGTCTTCTTTCCTCCAACAGTTCTAACTATTGAAGTCTGGAAACTTGATACTCTTCATTAGTTATTAGGCCCTTCAATGATACTTGTAAGGATGGTAGTGTTGTGCCTTGCACACACGCCCCATTTTGAGAAATGGAGACCCCCTCTTTTGCTTTGGCTTGGAGTCTCGACCTTTGTAACTTACGATGATGAGAAGGTGAATTTGTGCTTAGAGTGCATGATTTGTTCCAGATTTGAGTATTTTGCATGTTTGGAGTGATTTGATGTCATTTAGTGGTGTCTTGAGTGGTCTTGTGCTTAAAATATTGCCATTTGTTGCCTTCTACACTGAAATTGGGTGTTACTGCATTCTACTTCAAAATCCCATGTCACTGAATATTGCCCTTGAAAGTGCTTCTGCAAGATGTGTCATTTTAAAATTCCTAGTTTCTAGGTCTTAGAGTTGCAAAATCATGTCAAATTCTACAAGATTTCACTAAGGAGTTCATATACTTTCATTTGACGCATGGTCCTAACACCCTGATTTAGTTGTCTGAAACCCTGAAAACCCTAAAAATTGGCTAAGTCTAAAATCTGGTGGAACCTCAAAATTCTAGAATCTGCATATGAAATCCTATGGATCTAGAACCTATCTCAAACATCCTGAAAGTATATTTAAAAATATTTAAAGTATATCTAAACTTATACTTAAATATATTTTTTAAATATACTTTCACCCTGGGAAGTTCAAAATTTGGTGCCAAGAATAGCCTCTACTGTACTTTGCGATAAAACTACCTCCTACCGACCTTAGTGCTAAAATCCTTCCCCACTGACTAGTGCTAAAAAATGCGCTCATTGCACATGTGCAACAACACCAAAAACCCACACAATCCACTTGAGCCAAAAATTCATGCGTCACATGCTTAGCGCTAAAATGTTTACCTTCTGACTTGTGCAAAAATGGACCCTTACCGACTTTGTGCAGTAGAAGCCAAAACCCGTGCTGGTCGGAAGGAGCTAAAATCCCCATCGATGACATCTATTAAAGCTGGCGCTAAAATCATGGTCAACCGACTTGCGCTAAAAATGACCTTCACTAACTTTTGTCCAGCCCTATTAGAATCCACACTAGGTCGAATGGAGTCAAAATCCACACTAGCTTGGATGGAGTCAAAATCTGTGCTAGGTCAGTTGGAAACAAAATCAACGCTAAGTCAGTGACCTCCAAAATCAGTGCTTTTTGGTATTTTGACCTAAAAATTAAGTTTTTTAAGGAGCAAATTGGATTTTCTTGATGGATTTGAATTGCATATCTATTTTTCACATCATGATGAATATTTTACCAAGTTTGTGTGGATTTTGGGCACGTTTTACAATAATTAATGCTGCTGCACATGAAAAGTCCATCATCCCCAAAAATCCTACTTTTTGCAGAAAAGGCTATAAAAATGCAAAATAAAAGTTCCCAAATGGATTCTAATGACCACAAAAACTTCCTAGATCAATATATTGGCCAAATGTGTACTTGAAAATGGTAAAAAACTCAAAAAATCATGCAAAAATCACTGGATTTGTGAAGAGGACTATAAGGAAGTAACATTAAGTTTGAGCTATTTTTGACTGATCCATGACTGCAAATGGACATGTTTTGATCCAAATTGATGAAAAATAACTTTTTAAGATGAAATTAATGCTTTGCATTGTGAATTATAGGTCTTGGAGGACAAAGGAGCTTGTTGGAGCCATCTTGGAAGGATGTACACACAGATATGCAGCGCTGACCCAGAAATACAGAAATTTTATTTTATCAACCAAATTGCTACTGCACCTGCAAAAGGAAGTTAGTATGATGTTGGAGATGATGGAAATAAGTCCTTGGAGCTTGAAGACACTAAAGATCATGCCTACATCACTGTTGTTCCTGCAGATCTAGTCCAATGTCCAAGACATGTTCACACTTGTTCATAGCTATCCCAATAGTCTAGTCATCAAGAATCAGTCCAACAAGCATCCAGTTGGATATACCTTCACTAAATTGTGCCACATACTTAGTCAGCACTTGGAATCCCATGAATCCACACCAGGTCAAGTTTTCAAGTGTCATGTGACTCTATTTTGGCTTTATTAGGCCTTGAAAATTGACTTTTTATCACATATAACCAAATGGGTATCCATTTTGTCCAAATTCAATGTATTTGCAAGTTGTTTTTTGTCCTTTTCCTACAAGACAAAGGCAAATCCGAAAATCTAACAAACTGATATGTCTCATTAAATTCCATGTAATCTGGACTATTGGTGTTGAGTTAATCTCCACTGTCCATTCAAAAACTCGGCATGGTGCTTTGTCTATAAAAGGGCCATCATTCTCTCATTGTAACAAGCAAGATTTGATACTGAATTGTTGAGACTCCACCAAATTGTGATCAATACAAAGCAAGTTTTGCAGGTTGCTAGGAATTTATGTTTATGAGTTGTCTCATTTTGATTTTCATGGTTCATATCAATCTGAATTTAATTAGTTGTGCTTTTGAAATGATGGGTAAATGTTAAGATATCTAATGAATGCTTTGGTCCATACTATTAGTGCTTGCTAATGGTAAGTTGCTGTGTATAGTTAGCCTGGGCCTTGTCATCAAATGCAGTTTGGTTGTATTCTACTAGTTAAGCTGCGCCATTGTCTGGGTGTTTAATGAGTGAATGTAATTTGAAAATCATAAGGATCCTTTGAAGATTGCATCATTTCTTGCAACATTGTGGGTTTCCTATCCTGGTGAAACAGGGAATTGTTTATTGAAAGTATTTGCCTATCTACATCATTTTACCCTATTGTGACTATCACTTAGGATCTCTTATCTCTTATCTCTCTTCCTTTCTTTTTGCATTTTCTTTACATCAAGTTTGGTAGATTTAGGATTTGAGTAGCATTACATTGATCATTTGCTAAAGTTTTAGACTTCACAGTCTGAACCATCTAGGGTTTCTACATATACATTGTTGTCATATCATATAAACAATACATTTCATGTAAGACCCCTTGTTGGCACAGCTAGATATACCATTGAGTCATTCCAATCAAGCTAAGACCTAGTTGTATTATCCTTGGGATAGTCCTATCTTAGATAGGATACCTTTTTCAAGAGAGGTGTGATACCAGTAATCATACTTGTGTTGTTGTGTGCTAAAAACACCATCAATAGGTAGCTCGACCTCGATGGGAAAGATGGCTTATGAGCCATAAATTAGGGCGTAGAGTGTTGCACCTGTGGGTGTGCGGATGCTGGTATGGTAGGCCCATACAGCGGGATTTAGTTGGATATGCCAATCATGACTGGCATCATTGACAGTCTTCTTTGATGGTTTTATTAGACGCCTTCGCCTGACTGTTTCCTTGGGGGTAATACGGGGTGGAAAAGTGGTGTTGGATATGAAATTTGTCACAGAGCTCTTTAACATCTTGGTTTTTAAAAGGTCTTCCATTATCAATGATAATGGATAGGGGAATGTCGTAACGAAAAATGATATAATTCAAGATGAATGAGGCAATTTATTTGCCTGTGACATTGGCTAAGGGTACAACTTCGATCCACTTAGTAAGGTACTCAGTGGCGGTTATTATGAATTTATGGCCGTTGGATGATGAAGGATGAATCTTGCCCACAAGGTCGAGTCCCCACTGACAAAAAGGCCATGGAGTAGTTAAGGGCTGTAGCTCTTGTGCCGGTGCATGTATTAGATTTCCATGAATTTGACACTTCTTGCACATTTTCACAAAATGATAAGAGTTTGTTTCCATAGTTGGCCAATAGTATCCCATACGCATGAGTTTCTTAGCCAAGGTAAGACCATTAGAGTGGGTTCTACAAATTCCTTCATGAACTTCCCTTAAGGCGATTTGATATTCCTCACTTTTGAGACACCTAAGGAGAGTACCATCAAGACCTCATCGATAAAGGGTATCGATAATTATGGTATAGTGAGATGCTTGACGGATGAAGGTTCATCATTGATTATTGGATAAACCAAATGGTAGGGTATTCTCTTTCAGATAGGTATAGATATTTTCGTACAAGGGGAAATCAGATCCTACTATGTGGCATATGATTCTTGTTTTAGGGATATCGTAAGCTGGATGAGACACTGGCTCCACTAAGAACTCATAACGTGACTAATTTTGAGGTATATCTAGTAGTGATGCAATGGTTGCCATGGCATCTGCATCTTTATTCTCCAGTCTTGGTATTTGCTCAAAGGAAATCACAACAAAATATTCTTTAAAGTCATCTACCATACACTTGTAGGGTATTAACTTCTCATCCTTGGTTTGATAGTCATCATTTGCCTAATTTATGACTAGTTGTGAATCTCCGTACACATGAAGCTCTCTAAATTTCCATTCTACAACCATTTTAAGACCAATGACCAATGCCTCATATTCTGCCACGTTGTTGGTACAAGGGAAGAGTAATCTGTATGATTTCAGAATTGTATCTCCTTGAGGTGTGACCAACAAAATGCCTGCTCCTGACCCATGTTGAGTATAAGATCCATCAAAATAGAGTTTCCATGCTTGGGTTGTTATGTTGAAGATGGCTTCGTCTGGAAACTCAAAGCTTAATGGATTGTCATCATGCAATGGTGCATCTACTAACTGATCCGCAATCAGTTGCCCCTTTATTTCTCTTCTATCCACATATTCAATGTCAAACTCACTGAGGATCATTACCCATTTTGATAGTTTGCCTATCAGAGTAGCCTTACTAAGCAAATACTTTAATTGAGCTATCTTTGCTAGCAACTTGATGGAATGTGTGAGCATATAATGTCTTAATTTTTGGGATGCGAAGACTACGGCAAGGAATGCTCATTCAATAGGCATGTATTGTAGCTCATAGCCTACCAATGTTTGACTGATGTAGTAAATAGCCCGTTCCTTTCCTTTATAGTCCTGTTGTGCCAGTAAAGGTCCTAGAGCAGTTGGTGTAACTGAAATATAAAGCAAAAGTGGTTTGCCCTGAATTGGCGGCATCAAGATTGGAGGATTCATCAGATACTCTTTCAAGAGTTGAAAGCCTTGCTCACACATCTCATTCCATTTGAAAGGAATGTTCTTGTGAAGGAGATGGGTAAATGGACATGACATTTGTCAGCTAATTGTGATATAAATTGAGGGATAGATTGCAACTTTCCTTGCAATGACCTTAGTTGATTGATATTTCTAGGTGGTGGCATGTCCATTATTTCTTTCACTTTGGCCGGATCCACCTCAATTCCTTTGGTTGAAACTATATATCCTAAAAGTTTGTTGGATGTGACTTCGAACACACAATTTTTTGGATTCAAAGTGGACGTTGAACTGCTCCAGTCTCTGAAATATTTTGTCTAATACTTGTAGGTGTGTTTCTCTTGTGAGTGATTTGGCTAGAATATCATCCACATAGTCTTCTATAATGGTGTGCATCATATCATGGAAAATTGTTGTCATTGCTCTTTGGTATGTTGCTCCTACATTTTCAGTCCAAATGGCATCACACACCAGCAATATGTACCCCATGGACATGTAAAAGCGGTCTTGTGTTGGTCTTATGGCACTATTTTGATCTGATTGTAGCCAGAAAACCCATCCATAAGAGATAGCATAGTATGCCCCACTGTAAGATCCATAATGATGTTGATATTAGGCAAAGGAAAGTCATCCTTGGGGAAAACTTTATTCAAATCCATGAAATCATTGCAAATTCTGACTCTTCCATCTGGTTTTGAGACAGGAACAATATTGGAAATCCATTCCAGATAGTCAATTGGTCTGATAAACCCAACATCCAACTTCTTCAATTCTTCCTTCACTAATAGTGCTATATGTGGATGCATCTTCCTTAGCTTTTGTTTTACTGGTTTCGCTCCTAGAGCTAGTGATAAGTGATGCATTATGAGATTTTGATCAAGTCCAGGCATATCCACATAGGACCAAGCAAAATTTATCTATCTCTGTTTGAAGAATTGGATGAATTTTGGTCTTTCTTGCTCAGATAAAGACTCTACTAGATGGATTATCTTTGGATTGCCTTCTGTGCCAATGCTGATAGGTGTTAGTGTAGGTTTTTATTTCCTAGTGGGTTATTTATTTTTCCCTATATTCCTAGGTTTTTCCTACGCTTCTATTAATCTTACTTAGGTTAATAAAGCATGCTTAATTAGGTGAGAGGATTATGAGGTGTCACCTTCCTACATGTGAGCATCCATTAGCTATCTTGGGAAGATACTTTTCTATCTTTAGTCCAATAGATGGTTGCTCCTCATTGGTCGGTGTTGCCACCTCCTCCCTCTCCTTGGTCTATATAAGCATGCTACTTGGCTTGTATTTTGTATCTCTTGCTTTTGCATCCTCTTAATGATATTTCACTTCTAGCATTTGCATTACTCTCTTGGAGACTAACTCTGTGTTTCTATTTTGATTTCATATCATTTGCATTCATAGTTTAGATATCTATTCGTTTGCACTAGTTTTCTAAGTTAATAATCTTTTCAGATTCTAACAACAGGTTCTACTGGTTCTATCAAAACTGACGATCTCTCCTGATTTGTAAGGTTGGGGAGAGTCTCAAGCCTTTCATCATTTGGTGCCTCAGAGAGGTTTTCACCATCAGATTTGTCCTTTTCTTTTGTACTTTTTTCACGATCTAACACTGCCGCAGAGCAGTTTTCACCATTAGATCTATTTTTTATTTTTACATTTTTGTGACTAAAAGGTTTGGCACTCTCTCCAAAATAAGCCTTGTGATTGAGTTCTATAGTGAAGCCAAATTTATGGTCCCCTGATGGTAAGTGATATCTTAGTTCTAGATAGTCAATAATAACATTGTCATTTTGAAAGGTATCTAGTTCGGGGGCCTCTTGTAGTTCCCAATCTATAAGCTCAGGATGTACTAATGATAGAGGATCATCAGGTTGGTTTGACTCAAGGGAAATGATGGTTAGGATGGAGGGGTTGTCTAGATTTGTGGGGGTATTTACAAGGTCTAAAGAAATACTCTACTCAGTAATATCTATCAAGTGTGACATCCAACCTTCCTCTTGAGACTCACTCTCGGTGTTTTGTGAATCGAACTCTTGCAGTCTAGACCTTGAGGTTTAACCCTCATGGTATGTGTTTGTTGATCTATATGTTTGAACCACATCAATACATTTATCTTCACAAGATAGCTTGGAAAGAATATCCCATTCCCATTCATTAGAGTCTGTTTCACTCTCCTCTTGCAATTTGTGAATTTGCTCAACTAGATTGGTGGTGACCTTTTCCTTGTCTTTTCCTCTTGGGACGATAAGGAAGACAGTTGTATGGGTTCCATGATACCTTCTTTTCTCAATCCTATGGGACTATGACCATCATATCCCATTCTCTACAAGATAGTAAAACTTGGGCCATATTGATTAGTTTGTAATTGTGGTTGTTGATCTTGTGGCTTGGATTCCATATCCTCTTCTTTGTATAGCCATTGAAGGACATCTTTCTCATCACTTTCATTTGATAGAGTTCCCCATTTGATAAAAGGACCTTTGGGAGTTTTGAATGACTGTGGTTTGTGCATAGATGGTTTTCCATAAGACTTGGGTGATAGAGGTAGTTTTGCAAGACAAAAGGTTTGTTTGATGGAATACTCTCCTATCCCTTTATCTTTGAGCTTGACTTTTAGTTCTGCAGTTTTAGATGTAGAAGGTATGGAACTTGGGTCAACAAGGGGTGTAGCGGATGAACTTGCATGGTTGGTAGGTATGACAACTTCCAGCTTTGGTTTGATGGTGTTACAATATTGAAATGGGTCAGGATCACCTTGGATAGTAATTTCTTGGTTGTTGTAGGGAAACTTTATACATTGATGATAGGTGGATGGTATGGCCTTCATTGCATGTATCCAAGGTTGGCCAAGGAGCATATTGTAGGCTAGTTCCATGTCAAGGACTTGGAAAACCACATCTTTCTCTACCGGTCCAACTCATATTGGCAAAACAACAGTGCCTTTAGATGTCCTTTCTTCCTCATCATATGCCTTGATTGTGATCTTCTTCTTTGGATCAACAACATTCTCAGAGAACCCCAATGCAAGGATTAATTTTTGTGTGCATATATTTAAATCTGCCCCTCCATCTATAAGGACCCATTTTATTCTGTGTTTATGAATGAGGGCTTCTATGTGAAGTGATGCATTGTGAGGTTGAGTAATGGACATGTCATATTTTTTGGTAAAAGATAGGAAGTGAGGGGTAGTAAGATGTCCTACCATGACTTGAATTGCTCTTGGTCAAGATTTGTTGGCACAATGATTTCCAAAAGAACTTTTTCTAGGATAGCCTTATGGGATGGTGAGAGACGCAAAAGCTCCAAAATAGATATATGTGCGGGTGTCTTTTGGAGTTGGTCTAGGACATTATACTAATTAGATATAGAAGATGGTTTAGGTGGAGCTACTTGGAGAGTAATCTTTCCATGATGAGTGGTTACATTACAATCGGGCTTTTTATTTATAGTAATCACATTTACATGTGAGTCACTTTTAGATATGTGGTTAACGATATAATCATATGATAGATTTGTGTAGTTGACATTATTACCACCATTATTGTTTTGTTTAGAGGGACCTCCCTTCTCATAGTTAGGGAGTGGATTCTTGAATACCATATCGTTGTCATTGGATGCATGTCCATCAATTGATATATCTCCTCGATCTATCAAGTCTTGGATGGTGTTCTTCAATCGTTGGCAATTGTTAGTTTTATGACCTTTACTTCTATGGAATTCACAAAAGTCTGAATCTTTCCACCAAGAGGGTTTGAACTTGGGTTCATATTCTCTTATCATAGGAAGCGTTATGAGGTTGTTTTCTATGAGCTTCCTTAGGGCTGATTTAATTGATTCCCCTAATGGTGTAAATTTTCTGCGAGGAGGGAAGTTTGTTGGTCGTGATTCATTGTTTGGAGGTTTATTTGCAGGTGTATTGTTGTGTGGACTTGAGAGATTTAGAATAGGTTGTTTTGGTGTCACACATTTTGCATCTACAACTCCATTGTTTACAATGTTCTTGTTCTTAGTCCAAAACCTCGATTTATCCATGTTGTTGCTTGAACTAGGGATATCCTTATAGATTTTTATTTGTCCTTTTGCTATCAAAGCTTTCTCAATAAGTAATCCCATTTCAATGACCTTACTAAAAGAAGTAGGGCATTGGATTTGGATTTGATAGCTTAATTCAGTGTTCAAGTTATGGACAAACATTTCAATCATTTGCTTTTCGGGAATATGATAAGGACATTTACTAGCAAGTTGTCTCCACCTTTGTAAGAAAGTGGCGAAAGATTCTCCATTCTTTTGTTTGTTATTGCTAAGATCTAACATTGAAATCTCATGTTTAATGTTGTAGGAGAAATGAGTGACAAACTTGTCCACTAGTTCATTGAATGTTCAGATTCCAGGAGGTAGACAGGAGAACCACTCCATAGCTTGACCTCCTAGGCTGCGTGGAAAGAGTCGCATAAGATATATCTCATTATGGGTGGCTTCTAAGCATGCAATACTGAATTCTCTAATGTGTTCACGTGGATCACCTTTCTCCCTATACTTGTCAAATTTAGGGACTTCGAATCTTGAAGGGAACGGTATCATGACTAAGCTTTTGTCAAAAGGATATGGAGATATATCCTCTAATGAGTAATGTTTTGTTGAAGTTCCTGTTTGTAGGTCCACAAATTGTTGTTGTAAGTCTTGGATTTGTTGTGTGAGTGTATCTTAAGGATTTAACATATCCTTATCCTTTTCATTCTTGGGAGATTCCATTTCGTTTGATAAGTTTGTTGCTCTCAATTTTGAAATATCAAAATCAGCGGGTAGCTTGGCACCTTGTTGTGCAAGTAAGAGGAAGTATTTGTGAGGATCCGTTGTTATGATCTTATCCATCAATTTTTGGAATTTTGGATCTTGTAAGCATTTATCAAGTTCCTCTTGGTTGATTTCTTCCTCTCCATCACTAAAAGAGTGTTCACTACTATTGGTGTAATCCATTTCTTTTCTTCTTTTGGCTTGAGACCTAGTTTCAACCATACAAAAGAGCGATATGAATGAAGTTGGATAAAAGACTTATGGATTTAAGTGATGTTTTTGATAGGGTGTTGTTTTTGGGGTGAAAGATTGGATTGAATATGTTGGTGATAAGATTTTCTAAAGGTGGAGTTTTGATTTCCTTGTTCAAACAATGGTCTTGAGCTACGATGTATAGCAATCAAAGTGTTGATCCAAAGTGAGTCAAATAGGGATGATTCTAACCACTATTGATGTAGACTAACCTTGTCAAGATGTTTAGTGTAGTTTCTAGATAGAGGATGATTGATCCTGATAGGGAAACTAACTAGATTGTTTTGAAAATAGAAGATCTCAATGGTACCTTTGGGAAACTTTGTTTTTGTTTGGTTTTGGAAAGGCTAGATATGGGATGCAATGTGGAATTTTTGAAAATGGTTATGAGATGAATCTTTATGGTTCAAATGACTTCTCAAGTGTATTCTAAGCATAAATGGGTATCTAAAACTGATTTTGTTTTTTTCTCAACACCTCGGGAACAGGTCACTGTTGTGGATGCACATGTTGATATGCACAGAAACAGAGTTTAAATGCGCAATTTTGTTTATTGTATGTGCCATTTTGTATGCACAACTTTGTTGTTCATATGCGTAGCACAATGTGTATGCACAACAAAAGGTGTCAGATGTGTAGTAGGATTTATATGCGCAGCAAGAAGTTTCAAATGCTCATGAAGACATTTCAAATGCACAGCTCTGTGTATTGGCAATGTTTGATCAATTTTGCTTGTTCTAGGCACATTTTTCTATGCAACCTAAATGTTTTTTCTATTGATTTTGTCTATTTTTAGGAAAGAAAACACTGCAAGCAGTAAAATTTGATGTTTGTTTGTGACATTTAGTGTTTAACACAAATTTGAAGACATGTACAATCCTAGGCGAGAAAGGATACTACTTGTTGAATCCCAACTTGGATTTCTCTAGCCACTTAAATCAAGGCAGACAACTAGAAACTTGATAGCACTGGCTCCCCTCCACGTAGCACACACTTCTCAGGCATACCAAGTTTCATTCCCCATAAAGAGTGAATTTTCTATCTCTACACATGATTAGTGAAAACATTGGGCGGCTTCAGAGGTTTGACCTCCTACGTCAACAAGTAAAGGGATTTTGGTCTATAACACAATGGTTCTTAGTAACTTTGAGGGACTAATGCCTTGCGAGCATGCGGTAAGCTACTAAAAGATTTAACCAATCCTACTAAGAGTTTCAAATACTTCACACAATGCAAAAATTATTTCCACAAAGTGCTAGTACACCTCTTTTTGATTTGGCACCGAAAGGCAAGGCTGACACTGGTTAGCACTTGGCTTTCACCTTATCCCATTTATATAGTAGGTCAAAGGAAAGCTCCACTTAAGGTCATCCCTCTTGGATGAATCACAATTCAAGAGCAGGCCTTTCTAAGGGTAAACAAGAAATGGGGAGATGAGTTTGGCTTTTTGATCACCTAAGATGTTGCAAGGGGAGAGCATATGCCTATCACCTTTGCAAGCACAGTAAACACTTGTTTATTGACCGCCTAGATTAAGCTAAGTGTGGCTAATCTAACAACACAAAATGCCATATTTGCATGATAACAACAAAGGAAATATAATCAAATTACTTCCCCCGATTTATGCTAAGTTTGGGTTGTATGCAAGATTTGTCCAATTTAACCTCCTAATTTAGACTATGTGAAGATTGTATGCAAACTTTTATGCAAGATTGTCCATTTAACCTTCCTAAATTAAACTACGTGAATGATTTGTATGAAAGATAGAGTTACTCCTCCTAATTAAAAACTAGGTGATGATTTGTATGCAAGATTGAAATGCAAAATGGTATGATTACTCTTCCTATTTTAAACTAGGTGCCACTAGATTAACAAAGTATGAGTAAATGATGTCTAAACCAAGCCCTAAACCTACAAAACCAATTGTTAGTAGTCTAAATATACTTCTTTGACAATAGATGATAGCTGCAACTAGAGTTAGTATAAAAAATCATCAAAAAGACATTAAAACTGCCTAATTTCAAATGTGCTGAAACTAACAATGAATGCGCAATAGAATGGGTTATATGCGCAACAAGATGAATGTGCAGCATAATGTATCGTATGTGTAGCAGGATGAATTAAATGCATGGGAAGAATGGATGCATAGCAAAATTAGTCATATGGGCCGCAGGAATAATCATATGTGTCAGACTGTAATTTTCTTCACAGATGTGCAGAACTAGAACTCGAATGCACAGAAACGACCTATTACGATTGTAAGTACACCAAAAACTCAAATTTGGAAGTTAAAAATGGGGCAAGGCCCAACGGTGGGTGCCAAAATGTGATTGATAATTTGAAACTAATGTAAGAACCTACTAAGATACCACAAATACTCTAGAATTCCTACTCAAATTCAATACATCAATGAAACTGAGAAAAATGTAGAAAACATAAGTAATACCTTGAAAAATGATTCAACCCGTGCATTCCATTATTTCCTATATTCTCAATGATCTTGTTGATGATGATATTGCTCTCAGAAGTGTACTTCCTTTCTTTCTAAGATAATAATGAGAGGAATGGATTTTGAGGATGAAAATGCAATGTGACAAGCCTACAATGCAAAGCTAAGATGATGATATGATTGATATGAAGCCATTGATAATGCTATGGATAATTATTGATATGATATGCAACTAGGATGCTAAATGATAATGCAAATGGGGGGCCAAAGGCATGCTTGATTGCTTGATGGAATTTCTGTAGCATGTAAGTACTAAAGCTCTTGTGATTGTAAAATGAGGGTGAGGAACTTGTTTTTATAGACCCTAAGGAGGCTCAAATCCAAGTGTCAAAAGATCCACGGTGGAGGAATAAGTCATGTGATGTGTATAGTAGAGATTTGATTAGTTGGGATGAGAGAGATAAAAGTGGGAGATGTTCCTCCTAAGATGACAAGGTGGAGAGAAAGGTGTTAGCAAGAGGCCACTTGTCACAATGCTCTCAAGGACCAAAAGACAAGGGTCAAAGAAGGAGTCCTTCTTTGTAGGGTTGTTGGAAAGAATCTAGGAACTATGAGACATGTGTCTCTAAGAGTCCTTTGACTATGATGATATGGAAAGACCAAGTTCTTAAGAATAGGGATGGTTAGAGGATAAATATGGCATGTGGGTGAGGATAATTATATAATTAATTATTAAAAATATTCAATTATGTGTGCAACATGATGAGGTGTAAAGTGAGGTGGAAATAATGTGGATTTATAGAATTACGACTTTAGGATAGGTGATTAATTAAATAATTTGGAATTGTTCAATTAAGGATGATTTAGAGGGATTTGGATGATTTAATTAAATAAATTGATTTTTATTTAATTTTTGGAAGATTAAGATGAACGTGAATTAGATAAATAAATTAGGATATTTATTTATTAATAGAAGAATAAGAATAAAATAAATATTAAAATATTTATTTAATTTGACTCGAGCCATTTTTAGGTGTATACAATAACACACATGAAATAATGAAAATTAATGTATCTCTAAATTCCATAAGAAGAGAGGACCTTTGTCAAGAAGAAAATGAAATCCCGCATCCATCATATTCTAATGAGCTTGATAAAATTGTAAAACATTCAAGAACCCCAAAATGGTTACTTGAAATTGATGAGAACATAATGGAAATCTACTTGAAGGCAAGAGGTTGTCACAAACCATTCGACTAATAATTGATCAAGGTTTCAACATAATTAATCGATAGGCTTTCCTATGCATGCTTATATGTACTAAAAATTCAATCCCACTAGATTGTCTTTGTAGACACCTAAAATTGACCCATTCCCAGACCAGGCTTTCATCTGTTATACTTCACTAATTGAATAATTCTTAATTACTTGATTAAGTTCATCTATCGATCACCATCAATTTATCCTCCATGTTAATTAAATAACCATGATTATTTAATTAAATCAATTTATCCTCCATATTTGATTAAATAATTCTGATTATTTATTTAAATCAATTGACCTCCACACATTAATTAAATAAATTTAAAATATTTATTTAATTAAATCTAATATTCCATTCCCTCCAAAATAAATAAAATTTAATATTTTATTTATTTTCCATGTGCACATGAAATTAATTAATTAATTAATTTAATTTCCCCCTCACCATAATTTCCTCTCAATCAATTTAGTCAACTAATTAAGAAAATCAGTTAATAGGTTAGTCAATTTAGATAACTAATCAATCAAATTAGTTAACTAAATCAATCAAATCGGTTAATAAGTTAGTCAATTCAGTCATCTGATCAATCAACTCAGTCAACTCCTTAATCAAATCTGTTAACTCCCTTGATGCATGAGAGGACAAGGACACTTACCACTCTCTTATTCGTGCACATCCTCTCAACCATTTTTAGCCATTGATCTCTCAGATCATCCACAACTGTTGATCTTCATCTCTGAGGGTCTATAAATAAAATGTTCTCCAAACCATCTCCTATGTGACCATACACCTTCCTCCATCCACTTTACCTCCACTACTTCCAACTCCTAATATCCTTCCATCCACTTTACCTCCACTACTTCCAACTCCTATAATCCTTCTATCCACTCTACCTCCACTTATCCCAATGCATAATAACCCTATCATCCAATCCCCTTATACATTTATCTACAAGTCCACTTTTAATCCCTCCATCCATAAATCCCCTCAAATTCTGAATCATGATCAACAAATGCACTCATCGACCAAACATGAAGCTTCCAGCAAGTCCATGGGATTCACAAATAAAGATTTGGATGCCTCTACCCATAAAGCAAAAACTCCTAAAAATACTTATGCCATAGGGCATCAATGCAAATAGTCCAAGCAAAATCTATCCAAAAGGCTACCCAAGCCCATCCTTTCATAAGAAAAGTCCAAAAATAAAATGGTTTGGGTCTCTAAGCAAAAAGAAATCAAGTCTAATGAAGGATCCACATCCCAAACATCCCAAAAATCTCACTTCATCCAAAAATCTCAAGTTCCTTCATCCCAAAAATCCCCAAAATCTCACTTCATCCAAAAATCCTGAATTCCTTCACCCCATAAATCCCAATGCAATAATCATATAAATCATAAGTCTCTGTGGGTACCTAAATTCCTACATCGACCATCCCCTAAGCAAATGGCTCCATTACTTCCTGCACCTCTTTCTAATCAAAAGCTTCAATGTTTATCACGGTGTGTGCAATTGTTGGTCTTGGTTCCTTTCCATTCCACAACATTTCCACAAACCTCCATCTCCCCATCTCTAATCCATTATCCTACATATTTCACCCATCATATCCCTATGGTCCATGCTTTTCCATATCCACATCATAATCCACTATCCTTCCATCCATAATCCACATCATAATCCTCTTGAAATGTACCAGACAACTGAGAGGGGGGGTGAATTAGTTGTCTCCAAAACTTTGACCACTTATAAACATTAACATATAAAACACTTGTTCACTATCATTCAGATTTAATCATGAAGGCATGAAATAAGAAACTCAACACAATAACATAATCAACACATGAGACACCAGATTTTTACGTGGAAAACCCTATAAGGGAAAAACCATGGTGGGTGTTAGCCCACAAAAATAAATATGTTATCACAATACCAAAAAACAGAGGCTCACTACCCAAAATGCTCACTGCAAAAGTTGGGGCTCATTGCCAAGATTGGCTCACTGCCAAGGGTTGGTGAACTGATTTGATAGCATCTACTCCATGCCTCGGTTTAGTTCCATTGAAGCACAATATAGCTCCTTTGCTCTGCTCTTCTTACACCTTTTCACTTATCTTCACATTTTCGCACAAGGACACCTTTTTCTCAACTATATTACATGTCTTTATACAATTCATCAACCTTGGAATGTACATCAAGGTTGGCATTACATTCATCAACCATTGGAATAATCTTCAAGGTTGGCATTACAAACATACATAGAAATAGGTCTAGACCTAAACAAGATTGGCTAAGGAAAAGATGTATGTGGATCAAGATATACCTTAGCTGGGACTCAAATGCATTCTTCCATGCCACAACACGCTTCCACAATCTTCAATGCAACTCCGCAAGTAGTGAAAACAACCAAGTCGACCAAGACTGGTGTTAGCACTAATTCTTCTAGGAACAATCTTCCTCCACAATCCAAATTACTCTTCATGGACCAATCAAAAGATAGGAACATGACCAAGAGCCATCCACAAGCACATTATAATCATCGAGAACTTCCACACCACCTCTGATCACTTTCTTCATAAGATTCTACAAACCGGAGCACATTAACATAACTGTCAGCCACTGTCATAAGAAGAAGATCACTTGCAGACCACCAAATCATGAACCATTAGAGTTGAAGGTACATAACACCATTAAAAACTTAATTCCAGAGCAGCAAACCAAAATACTTAAATGCAAAGGAATGCAGAGCAGAATACACTCTCCCTGTCACCACCAAATGTACAAAAAAAATAGTTCACTCTGGTGAACATAACTCACTCAAATATGCATACGAGAGGCTCAAACTTGGAACATAGCAACTTTAGACATGTCTCTAACTAATTTCCAATCCATAGACAAAGATATTCATTCTTCAAGAAATGCGAAGCAATCTACTGGACTGTTCTGCTGTAAACAAAGATACTCTTCAATACACTATTTCCACTGGAGGGGCAAATTTTCTCAAAAACATTTGGAAATTCAGTATCGGGAATACTTATTCACTATCTTCAACACTTATTCATTATCTAACTTATTACAAGAAAGCATCAAAAAAAGAGCACAGTTGACACCAATGACAAAACAGCTATGTTGACATCAATGACAACACCAGTTAGGCACATACTTGCAACAATCTCCCCCTTTGTCATTGATGGCAACATATGATGTGAAAATTGTAAAGATCATCAAGACAAGATACTCCCCCTTTCTTTTTACACATCTGTACTCTTTCTCCCCCTGATTTTTTCACATTATTTCTCTCTCCCCTTTGACATCAATGGCAAAGGGCACATACTTGCACTCTGCTGCTCTTATCAAATTGAAATTGTTCTTTCATCAACACTGTAACTGTTACTAATTTTTTGTTCACACTTAAAATTAGTTGGACCTAAGTGTAATTGTTTAGAAGGGATAAAAGAAAACTTCAAAGTTATGCATTTATTAAACTGTTGATATCTTGACAGAGCAAAGAAGTGATTCAGTTGACAGGATAGCCCATTAGTCTAATCAAGACTGATGAGTCATCATGACAAGAGAATGGGATTGCCAAGGTACCAGTCATTCAAGAAATATAGTTATTTTTACATCATGTTATCTTTCAGGAGTTATAAGTTAGATTGATTATTCAGTTAATCAGTTTTGAATAAAAGAAAGAAATATATTTGTATTGAACTATTATTTTATGTCATGTTTTGAACATACATTCAATATCTGGTACTTAATTCCTATGCATTGATTGAAAAAGAAATACACATCTATCAAGTGCATATGATAAATTAACTAATTATGTTTAAAAGGAAATGTTCAAATGTGTCCCACACAAGCCATGGGAGTAACTAGACTAAGCAATTGCAGACATGCAAGCTATATATATGTTTGATAAAAGAAAGGAAATCAACACATGATAAAATGAAACATCCATCATTGCTTAAGAAAGAAGGTTGTTTTGTCGATGCTGGTCTTCAATCTTTAGTCTTCGGTCTTTATCTTCAGCTCCCATCATCAATTGAACCTGCCAAAATTTCAGGGACAACCCTGTTAGCGCTCTGGATGTTTTAAGTTATCACATGCTTTTATCAAATAGATACATCTACTTATCACATCTTGCATTATGAAAGATCAGATCAGATAAGTGCTACAAATCAGAAAAAGTCAAGAAGGAGATCAATCAATACCATCAGGTATATTTTTATGCTAACTTGTTTGTTCAGTGTGCAGCTATAGGACAAGTATTGTTGCTGATTTGAAGACAAACAAACATGTGGATTAAATGTGGCTCCCACAAGGATCGAGCCCAGCATGCTCCTTTCTTATTCATTTGAAAGAATATCAGATAGCAAAAAGGTATGATGCACTTTTTCAAAGAGTTACTATGCATTAGAGTAGTCAACTTGCAAGGGAGGTGCAGTCATTGAAAGGTATTCTTCCTAATTTCTATCATAATTAGAAGTATCTTTCTATTGTCCACACATATATCATAAATGTGACAGCCATCATAAGACAACAATAACAACCTTCATGAAGACTACATAGTCTTTTCTTCTCTCTTCACCAAGTACATCAATGTTATAGTTCAAGCTATTAGCAACAGTAGTTATACATTACAGTCATAAGGAAAATCATGTTCAACTCACTGAATAGTAGATAGAAGGATAACTCTCAAGACATAATCACACTCATAAGCAATGTAATAATAGCTGGATCTCAACAAGAGTATCATGATCAACAAAGATAGTTTTATAGATGCAGACCATTGTACATCATGAACAAACAAAGAAGAGGTACAGTCAAAAGTCTAAAAGACTAAGGTACATCCTATAAAGGCTGCCATTATGAAGTACAAAAGGTACAGTGACCATGAGTGAAGGGTACTTTCAATCTTTGATATAAATGAGATATCTTCTTTGCTATTCATATGTGTTGTTCAAGTATGCAATAGTACAAAGAATTGGAATAGAAAGGCAAGTATAGTATACAAGGGACAATTAATAAATATAGAGTGGGATCAAATTAATATACAACAGTCTCACTAAATGGAGCAGCAACCACATTGTAAGGAGTGACAGAGACAAGATGCATAATAGATATCAAAGTCCAGATGCCAAGGAGATTCCTATCAGTTGAGTGTGTCTTGAAATCAAAAAATTGAAGAGGACAGTCAACAGAAATAGGACAATCACCACTAACCATAGAGGATAGTTCAAAAGACTATGATAAGGTAGACTGTATAAGGAGAAGTACAATAGCATATACCAGCTAGGAAGAAGATCATCACAAGTGCCATGACAATAAGATCACAATGACAGTCTATTTTTTTGGGACAATAGATCAAACTTTTATATATAAGTTAAAGTTGAAGATTATCATGTAATGCATAGGCTTGCCAAGTAGTCATTTACATTGAGATAAATAAAGGACAACATCAAATGATGGAGCATGATCACCTTGTAGAAAGATAGTGTAATCATTCATGAACAATAAAAGGTAGTCCCAATGGACTATATAGGACAGTCAATCCTTCAAGTGATAGTCCTAGGAACAATCAAAGGGACAATCCTCATTTATAGGAGAGCAGTATACATAATGAAAACATCAATGCCACATTTTAGAAGATTCTACTTTCACTATGACATAGGAAACTATGAACCACCACAGAAGGCAACAGTGAGCAAAAGACATTCTACAAGAGTTCAGTGTAAACATCAAGGAATAATAGCCATTATAAACTACTGAAGAAGATGAACATTTTAAATGAATGTCACAATAGCCTTAAAACACTATAGCAATATATGCATATAAGTCATCATTATATAGCAACAACTAACTGGAACAACCATAGTTATGAACCATTCTTTTCAATGATGTGATCAAATAGTGCCATTGATGCATAAAAGATAGTAACCAGTCAAGAATAGATAACAATCTTCAAGAGTTTGCTGGCTGCAAAGGGTGATAAAAATGTCACAAACCCTTGTGTTCCTATGCCCTGGAAATCAATAGCCAGAGTAGGTGAGTTGTCTTTTCAAAAAATGGAAATCATGTCAAATATTTTGAACCCTTGTGTTTCTAGAGTAATCATGTTGTGCAAATATATACAAAAATGGTACAATGTTAGGCTGCAGCTAGAGGAAAAAGTTTTCCTGTCAAGAATCAAAAATCCATATCTCTATCAAAGACACAGTCAAAGATTATAGAGTGCAAAGGAGACAAATCTACATATGAAAATATTTGAGGGCTTATGGGGTCTTAGAGGAACAAAGTCATCCTGAAGCATTAATGTGGAAGATTGTCATATCAATGATACCAATCACAAACCCTAGAGGAAGTGTGCAATGTATTATGAAATGAAAAGAGGTAATTGTATATTGGTCGCTGAACATTTAGTATTCCAATGCACAAAGATATAAGAGAGAGCCATAACAGTAGGACCAAAAACTCGATATAGGATCCATACCAGCTGAGAGCTCTAGAAGAAGAATAAAACCAAATATTTCCTCACAATAAAATGAAACCCTAGCACTGTTTGGGAAAAGAGGAGTTTTTGCTAGGAAAATGTCATTACATCACAGGAGGGTCAAATGAGTAAAGAAAGAGCTATGCTATGGCCGAGCCATTAGAGATATTATGTGTAAAGAAGTGTTAAAGCCATTTTCAATTCTTTAAAACCCTCATTTCAAACTTTGCATACAGTTAAGAGAATACATAGGTAAAGAAGAGATACTTATGCAAAACACTATCATGGCTGGTACCCAGTTGTTGTAGTTTAATGAAAAAACCTTATCTCTTTTTACTTTCTTACGCATTTACAAAGTAAAGAAGAGCGAGGAGGTTACCTTCTAGATGTAGAGAAGAAAGAATGATAATAGCCGCGGTCTCCTGAAGGAATAATGCTTTTCTTTTTACCATTTTTCCCACTTTTTGTAGGGAATATCACACACAGAGAAAAAATATGTCAAAGAAAAGATATATAAGAAGAAGGCGCAAGTATGGCCGTGGCCATTATCATAAGTAGTCACAAGAATGGAAGGAGATATTAGTGAGAAGTCAAAATTATGATACTTACTAGTTTCCACTGCCTCATTCCATACTCAAAAAGTACAAAAAAGAACCATGAAGTTCGACACAGAGGCCAAGAGGAAAACGCACAGAAGCCTCAAACCCTAATCAGCCAAAAGTTGTAGAGAAAATAACATAGGAGAAGAGTAAAATGAAATGTTTTTAGGGTTACCAGTGCTTTTTGCTCAAAAGGTCGACATCATGCTTCCACGTTGTTTTTCTTTTTGACTTCAACAAGAAAAACAAAATCATTACCTTCTAAAACACATCGAGGTCAAGACTTAAAAGTCTTAGGAGCCTAATGATAGTGCATAAGGGGCCCATGAGGGTAGACTTCATTATTGCCTTGATTTCTTTCACAAAAGTCAAGAGTAGCAATCATGCAAAGGTAAGAGTATAAAGTGTAGGTGATATAAGGTATTGTATCATATTGATCTAATTTATGCATTAAGGTAGACAAGGAGTTGTCAAGGTGGCAGAATAACAAGTTACGACCTTTTGCATGATGCATATGTGTGGCAAAAAAGCTATTCTTGCATGGTGATTGGGGTTATAAGGCAAAGAAGAGTACTTGTTTTTCTTTTGATACAAATATGAAGTATATAAAGGTATTTTTGCATGGTGAATGCATTTATGAATGGAGTAATAAGGATATTTTTTGCCTTGATGCATGGCAAGAATGTAAAATCAAAGGGAGATATAATTTTTTTACTTATGATTTAAATAGTAAAATATATCATAATTTATTGAAGATATTATTAGGACAATTACACTAATAGTTCTAATAATAGCTTAAATAAATTATTTCAAATATAAGTCATTTATAGCACACAAGAGAATTGGATTGAATATTCATTTACTTGCCATTGCATTGCATGGATTGGTGAAGATATAAGTTATTTTTGTCTTGTGCATGGAGTGATAAGAGGAATTGAGTCGTTAGTTTAAGCTTTTAGTTAGAAGCAATTTGAGAAGTAGTTTGAGGAGCAGATTGAGGAGTTATATGAGCAGTTCACCTTGAGTCAGGCACTCCATTTCATTGGTGCATGGATCAGAAATAGTTGTGACACATTATATCTTTTTTTCCATCAATTTGGAGGTGTTTTTGCACGATTTCAGGGCTTGCACGGGAATCAATTATCATTTTATGCATGTGCTATTTTGAGATAACTGAGGTTCAAATTGCAGTTGTCTATAGGTCAATCTTTTGACCTATCTTTTCTATATATTGTAAAACTTCATTGATTATGAAGTTAGTTCTTGATTCTCATTCTGATTCAGACAGATTAGAGAATTCTTGTAGCTCATTTTTATAGTTTTATTGAGAGATCGACAGGTTACAGGTTTTTTTTTAATCTTTTTGCAGTATTTCCTTTGTTTCTTCGAGATCAATTAATTACCTATCCATTTAGTACTAATTATTTGAAGTGATTTGATGAAATTTTGCAGTGTTTAAACATTAAACCTTTAAAATTATTTTCTCACTTTCTTTCTTGCAACATTAAGCATATAATCATCGCAGGTCTTAGGTCGTGTTAACCGGAAATAATCTTTTTGTGTTGTGAAAAACCATTTTTCTTCCTAGAAAGCCTATTTTCAAGCCCCCATTAGAATCACTTTTGTGATATTTATGCCAAGATTGGATTGTGTGAAAGTTAGATTTCTGAGTAACATTGTGGACCAGATTGCATATTTTTATCTAAATTAGGTGCATCACCAAATTTTACATTTTGTATTTCATATAGTTTCTTTCTTCCTTTTTCTAAAATAGAAAAAACATAGATTCCAATAGAACATTTGAAGGGAACCAACCCACAATCTGGAGGTCTAATTTCATTATAGGGCACCCACAACCTGAAATTAGTCCCATGTTACATGGAATTGCAGAGCTTTTCCAGCCTTGCATACGGGTGCAATTCCCAGTGATAACAGTAACACTTACTACTCTTAATCAGGAACTCATGTCAATAACATCTAGCTACTCCTGAGAGGTAGCTCTCAAAACATCAATCCAGATAAAAAAATGAGGCTTTGGGCACCATTGGACTGATACATTCCTATGCATCTTAGTTCAGAGCAGGAGGGGTAATAACCCCTAACTTTTCTCTGAGATACTCAAAGGTATCCTTAGGTAGAGGCTTAGTGAAAATATCTGCAATCTGATCCTTTGTGGACACATATTCCATCTTTACTTCATTCTCTGTCACCTTTTCTCTCAAAAAGTGATATCTTATTGATATATGCTTTGTTCTTAAGTGCATCACTAGATTATTTGAAATGTTTATAACACTTGTATTGTCACAAAAGATTGCAATTTGATCTTCATACACAACTCTTATGTCCTTCAAAGTCTGCTTCATCCATAACACTTGAGTGCAACAACATGTTGCTACAGTATACTTTGCTTTTGCAGTAGACAAGGAGATTGAATCTTGCTTCTTGCTCAGCCATGAAACCAATCTATTACCCAAGAAGAAAGCATCTCCACTTGTACTTTTTCTGTCATCAACATCTCTTGCCCAATTTGTATCTGTATAAGCACGAAGACTGAAATCATTATCCTTTGGATACCATAAGCCATGATTTGATGTGCCTTTCAAATACCTCAATATTCTGTTGACTACCATCACATGTGACTCTCTAGGATCTTCTTTAGATCTTGCCACAAGACATACCACATGCATTATATCAGGTCTGGTTTGAATTACATAAAGTAATCCTCCAATCATAGATCTGTACCTTTTCTGATTAGTCTTAGGTGATTCTTCAGTTTTGCTCAACGTCCAGCCAACCACCATGGGAGTACATACTAGTTTGGAGTCCTCCAACCCAAATTTCTTTAACAAATCTCTCACATACTTAGACTGAGAAATGAAGATTCCTTTATCGGATTGAGTAATTTGTAGACCCAGAAAGAAATTCATTTCACCAGACATAGACATCTCAAACTCATTTTGCATTTCCCCTACAAATTTCATGCACATACCTTCATTGCCTCTAAAGATAATGTCCTGAACAAAGACTACAACAATCAGGATTTGATTATTATTGATTTTGAAATAGAGATTACTGTCTACAGTGCCTTTACTGAACCCTAATTGCAACAAATACTTGTCTAACCTTGCATACTAGGCTCTGGGGGCTTGCTTTAGTCCATACAAGGCCTTCTTCAATCTGTACACCATGTCATCTTGGTCTGATAACTTGAATCCTTCTAGTTATTCAATGTAGACTTCTTCTTCCAACTCACCATTCAAGAATACAGACTTAACATCCATCTGATACACTTTGAAATCTTTGAATGTTGCAAATGCCAAAAACATTCTAATTGCTTTAATTCTTGCCACAGCAGCATAGGTCTCCTCAAAATCTATCCCTTCAACCTAAGAATATCCTTTGCATACTAGCCTTGCTTTGTTTCTAACTACTCCATTCTTATTCAGCTTATTCCTAAAGACCCATTTAGTTCCAATCACATTCTTATCAGTAGGTCTAGGAACCAATTCCCAAGTTTGATTCTTCTCTATCTGCATCAGCTCTTATTCCATGGCTTTTACCTAATTTTCATCATTGCAAGCTTCATTCACAGTTTTTAGTTCAACTTTTGAAAGCAAACAGTAATTCACTTGTTCTTCTGCAGCTCTTTTCCTTGTCAATACCCCTTTGCTTTTATCTCCAATAATTTGATCTTTAGAATGATTGATCCTTACATACCTGGAAGTCTTAACTACATTTTTTGAAGCCTTTTATTCTTCATCTTGACTGTCTTCTTGTTCATGTCTTTCTTCTCATTTACTATGACAACAGGTTCATCTGATTCATAGCCACTCAAATATGATGTTCTTTCCTTGTCTTCATCCACCTTCACATTAGCACTCTCAACAATCTTTTTCAACCTTTTGTTGTAGCACCGGTAGGCCTTATTTTTGGTAGAGTATTCAAGGAAGATTCCTTCATCACACCTAGCATCAAACTTGCCTAGATCTTCTTCCCTTATGATATAGTGTAAAGCCTCACAAATCATGTAAAAGCATTTAAACCAACTTAAAAATAAATGAAGTAAATAATCCACTTAAATACTACATCGCAATAACCAAAGTCAAAAAGAAGTAAATAATCCACTTAAATACAACTTTCAAAGATAAAAGATGCAATTAATCCACTTAATCACAATATCTCAATAAAAGATAATATTATAAATAAGAATTTCAATGCAAATAAATCTTACATATTCACGTGCTAAATATAGGTAATAAGCACTATGAAATAATATACATAAATCCTTTGGCAACATGACATAATACATCTAAATAGGTACAATAACAAGTACATCAATAAATAACAAATCAACACACTCTTTAGCTGCACGAACCAAGTGGTCCACCACCTGCAAGCTGAGATACGGGAACATGGCTCAGGTGCTTTTCCACCCAACCATGAAATATTTGCACTTCCTTGGATCCCTTCCTAAAATGAAGGAAACCCAGCCCTGCACGAAATGTCTAGCTACCTGGTAACAACTACAAGAGGGAACACCCGATGCAACCCTGATGTCTGAATGTGCAATTCTATGTAATGAAAAGCAAATTGTCTCACAATAGGATGTGGCAGAGATAATAATAAATAATTTTGCTAGATAATAAGCATCTGTTTCAATGTCATTCCGATTAGATCTAATCATTTCAAGTAAATTGGTCAATTCCCGAAAAGAGGAAAAGCCATCTCTGATATACCCACATTCGGCATCTCCATCCCAAAAGTAACCCAATACATTCCTATATAAAAAAACTACTTCTTTCCCCAAGAAGCAAGAAAATGAAATAAAGAACCACAAATTCAAGATTTTCAATAAACCAAAACAATCCCTTTTCCTAATGAACAAGTAAGGAAAAATATACTTTTAGCAATAAACCATCTTTTGGTCATACAATTTGCATTCAAAAGTTTATGTAATTTTGACATAATATCTAATAAAATTTATGTCCATTATTAAATCATAATTTCTCATTATCATGTAAAATTTAACTAAAGTTATTTTACATATTTTCAATCACATTTTCCTAAAAATCATATGCAATTCAACTAATTCCAATTTTGTTATTCAGTTTCATAATGGAAATACATAAAAACATAATTAAAAACTGCTTCCTATTATTCTGTTATTTTTTTGTTCTAAATAACAAGAATTGCAGAAATTAAATAGATAAATACGTAAAAACATAATTCAAAACTGCTTCTTGTTATTCTGTTATTTTTTGTTCTAAATAACAGGTACTGCAGAAATTAAATAAATAAATACATAAAAACATAATTAAAAACTACTTCCTGTTATTCTGTTATTTTTTGTTCTAAATAATAGGAACTACATAAATTAAATAAATAAATACATAATATCTACTTACTGTTATTTTCTGAGTTTGTAAAGGAAATTGTTTTAGTCTATCTTTTAGCAAGTTTTTGAGTTTCTAAATTTATGGATCAATTTCTTAATTAAATAGAAAGATCTATTCAGTAAAAGTACAGAATAAATAATCCTAAATAGGTCTGCAAATATTATTTTATGGCAGCCATGTGAAGGTTTTATCAATAGTTTTAATTCAAAGTAATGACCAAAATATGATATTATCCTCTTAGTTTCTGGCAATTTAAACAAAAGTTGGAAAGTCTCATTTCAGTCAAGAACCAACGATCAGCCCAAGATAGGCAACAACAAGAATGTATGGGGCAGTCCAATCAGCCATAAAGATTGCACAAGAAGGCAACCAAACGACCATAATAACAAGATTTTAAGGAAGTAAATAAAAAGATAAAAACCTGGAAAAATATTGGTGATTGTTGATGACTTTGTGGCTGCTGTAACTGCCTTTCTCCCTCTCTTATTTGCTGCTGTAAATACCAATCTCTTGCTGCTCCAAAAACTCTTTCCTCTTATTTTATTTTCTGGTTCTTGTTGCTGCAACTTCAGGCCTCTTTCTTCTCTTTTTTTCCTCTTAAAACAAAATAATCTTTTCTCCTTATTTTAGGCGTTGGAAATCTAGGTTAAAGCTGGAGTTTTTAGATTTTAAAAATTGGAGTAATATTCCCTTTACATGATAATCCACCAATCAAATTTGAGTAAAAATGCTATTAAAAACAATTAATTATTTTTCTTGGTGCAAATTACTATTATGCAGTGCAAATTTGGCCTGCATAACAGGAAGCTGGTTTTTAAACTCTCTTAATTAATTATTTAAAAATATCTAATTATAATAACTCTATAATTAACATTATTTAATTATTTAACTAAAACATATCTAATATAATAATTCAAGAAGTAATAAAAATAATAATATAATAATATAAACATATCTAAATGGGTAAGTGCAAGAAGATGGGGGGCCAAAAAGGGGTCTTAAGTGGCCACTTTTTTTCTGAAATCAGGAAATACTGGCCTTGGATGAGAAATTGAGCATAGTTACACTCAAAATTTGGAGATGCAACCAAAACAATGTTCGTAGTGCTCCGAGTCTACTTTCTAAACTACTATTTTGTTTTGAAAATGGCATAGATTAAGGGGTTCAAAAGAGGGAGCCACAGAAATTGGTGTTGTTTTTGTCAAAAAAACATAACATAGCATGTTTTGTGGCTCCCTCAAAAGGTCAACTTTTTTTTGGTATTTTTAAAATCGCTTCAGTGAGAAATTAGCTAATAGCATGTAGTTTATGCTCGATTTTTCTAATAATTTTTTGATGAATATATGATTTTTTACTAATTTTTAAAGTGGACACATCCTAAAAAATAGAATTTTGGCCGTGCTACCCCTATAAATTTTGAAAACTAATTGAAAATCATTTTTTTATTTTTTTAATATTTGTAGAATGGAGTCTAGTTTCTAAATATGTAATTTTTTTGAAATTTGAATGAATAGTTATTTTACAATGAAAAAAAGACCAAACAGTGGTTTTTGCCTAAAAACGGACACACACAAAAGAAATTAAAGATGAAAGGCTTAACATTGTTAAAATGTGAAAAAAATCACATCGTCAAATAGCTAAGAGAAAGCCTAACATTACCCATGTGTTCAATTTGTTCAACCTTGAAAGACGTGCAAATCTGAGGGTTAGCACGAACGAAATTATGTGAAATTTTGAAGAATATAGAAAAACACGTCTGTGACTGTTTATAAGGCACTCCAAGCCTTTGGATTGGAAATCCAAAGCAAATCCCAAGCCCAAGGCTTGGGATTCCCAAAGCAAGAAATAACGCGAGCGCATTATAACGTGCTCGTGTTATGTTTTGCCTTGCATTTTTCTTTCCCACGTGTCTGTCTTTTGTCATGTTTGATATAACGCGAGCGCGTTACAACGCGCTCGCGTTATGTCCCACTCAAATTTTTTTACGTTCAAGGCTATTAATCATGAGGGTTAAGGGATGAGGGATAGAGTTGGAGGGTATAGGGATAAGGGATTAGCGTTTAAGGTATAGTATCGAGCCCGTTGAGGGTTTAGGAATAGGGATAGCGTTTAAGGTTTAGGGATGAGGGATGACAGATTACGGTTTAGGGTTTAGGGATAGGGTTGAGGGTCGAGGGATCAAAGTTAAGGGTTGAGGGATTAGGGTTTGACATTGAGGGTTGACGGTTGAGGTTCAAGGGTCAAGGGTTTAGGGATAGGGTTTAGGGTCGAGGGATTAGGGTTAAAGTAGAGTGTGGAGGGTGTAAGGATTAGGGATAGGGTTGGAGGGTTTAGGGATAAGGGATTAGGGTTTAAGGTATAGTATCGAGTCTGTTGAGGGTTTAGGAATAGGGATAGCATTTAGGGATTAGGGATGAGGGATTATAGTTGAGGGATGATGGATTAGGGTTGAGGGTTGAGGGATTAGGGTTTAGGGATAAGGTTTAGGGTTGAGGGTTTAGGATTAGGGTTTAGGGTTGACGGATTAGCATTTAATGTCGAGGTTAGGGTTAAAGTGTCGAGGGTAGAGGGATTAGGGATAGGGTTTAGGGTTGAAGGTTTAAGGATTGAGGGTTGAGGCTTTAGGGATGAGGGTTTAAGGCTTAAGATATAGTGTCAAGTGTTGAGGATGTAGGGATAGGGTTTAAGTTTTAAGGGTTAAGGGTTGAGGGATAGGGATTAGGGTTTAAGGTATAGTGTTGAGGGTCGAGGGATCAGAGTTAAGGGTTGAGGGATTAGGGTTTGACGTTGAGGGTTGAGGGTTGAGGTTCGAGGGTCAAGGGTTTAGGGCTAGGGTTGAGGGTCAAGGAATTAGGGTTAAAGTAGAGTGTGGAGGGTATAAGGATTAGGGATAGGGTTTGAGGGTTTAGGGATAAGGGATTAGGGTTTAAGGTATAGTATCGATTCTGTTGAGGGTGTAGGAATAGGGATAGCATTTAGGGTTTAGGGATGAGGGATTAGAGTTGAGGGATGATGAATTAGGGTTGAGGGTTGAGGGATTAGGGTTTAGGGATAAGGTTTAGGGTTGAGGGCTGAGGGATTAGGGTTTAAGGTATAGTGTTGAGGGTTTAGGGATAGGGTTTAGGGTTGAGGGATTGGGATTTGACGTTGAGGGTTGAGGGTTTAGGGTTAGGGTTGAGAGATGAGGGATCAGAGTTAAGGGTTGAGGGAATAGGGTTTGATGTCGAAGGTTGAGGGTTGAGGTTCAAGGGTCAAGGGTTTAGGGATAGGGTTGAGGTTGAAGGGATTAGGGTTAAAGTAGAGTGTGGAGGGTGTAAGGATTAGGGATAGGGTTGGAGGGATTAGGGATAAGGGATTAGAGTTTAAGGTATAGTATTGAGTTTGTTGAGGGTTTAGGAATAGGGATAGCATTTAGGGTTTAGGGATGAGGGATTAGAGTTGATGGATGAGGGATTAGGGTTGAGGGTTGAGGGATTAGGGTTTAGGGATAAGGTTTAGGGTTGAGGGTTGAGGGATTAGGGTTTAAGGTATAGTGTTGAGGGTTGATGGTTTAGGGATAGGGTTTAGGTTTGAGGGATTAGGGTTTAGGGTTGATGAATTAGGGTTTAATGTTGAGAGTTGAGGGTTGAGGTTGAGGGATAGGGTTAATGGTCAAGGGATTAGGGTTAAATAAGAGTGTCGAGGGTAGAGGGATTAGGGTTTAAGGTATAGTATCGAGCCTGTTGAGGGTCTAGGAATAGGGATAGCATTTAGGATTTAGGAATGAGGGATTAGAGTTGAGGGATGATGGATGACAGATTAGGGTTGAGGGTTGAGGCATTAGGGTTTAGGGACAAGGTTTAGGGTTAGGGTTGAGGGATTAGGGTTTAAGGTATAGTGTTGAGGGTTTAGGGTTGAGGGATTAGAGTGAAGGGTTGAGGGATTAGAATTTGACATTGAGGGTTTAGGGTTTAGGGTTAGGGTTGAAGGTCGAGGGATCAGAGTTAAGGGTTGAGGGATTAGGGTTTGATGTTGAGGGTTGAGGGTTAAGGTTCGAGGGTCAAGGTTTTAGGGATAGGGTTGAGGGTCGAGGAATTAGGGTTAAAGTTGAGTGTGGAGGGTATAAGGATTAGGGATAGGGTTGGAGGGTTTAGGGATAAGGGATTAGAGTTTAAGGTATAGTATCGAGTCTGTTGAGGGTTTAGGAATAGGGACATCATTTAGGGTTTAGGGATAAGGGATTAGAGTTGAGGGATGATGGATTAGGGTTGAGGGTTGAGGGATTAGGGTTTAGGGATAAGGTTTAGGGTTGAGGGTTGAGGGATTAGGGTTTAAGGTATAGTGTTGAGGGTTGATGGTTTAGGGATAGGGTTTAGGTTTGAGGGATTAGGGTTTAGGGTTGATGAATTAGGGTTTAATGTTGAGAGTTGAGGGTTGAGGGTTGAGGGTTGAGGTTGAGGGATAGGGTTAATGGTCAAGGGATTAGGGTTAAATAAGAGTGTCGAGGGTAGAGGGATTAGGGTTTAAGGTATAGTATCGAGCCTGTTGAGGGTCTAGGAATAGGGATAGCGTTTAGGATTTAGGAATGAGGAATTAGAGTTGAGGGATGACGGATGACAGATTAGGGTTGAGGGTTGAGGCATTAGGGTTTAGGGACAAGGTTTAGGGTTAGGGTTGAGGGATTAGGGTTTAAGGTATAGTGTTGAGGGTTTAGGGATAGGGTTTAGGGTTGAGGGATTAGAGTGAAGGGTTGAGGGATTAGAATTTGACGTTGAGGGTTTAGGGTTTAGGGTTAGGGTTGAAGGTCGAGGGATCAGAGTTAAGGGTTGAGGGATTAGGGTTTGATGTTGAGGGTTGAGGTTCGAGGGTCAAGGGTTTAGGGATAGGGTTGAGGGTCAAGGAATTAGGGTTAAAGTTGAGTGTGAAGGGTATAAGGATTAGGGATAGGGTTGGAGGGTTTAGGGATAAGGGATTAGAGTTTAAGGTATAGTATCGAGTCTGTTGAGGGTTTAGGAATAGGGATAGCATTTAGGGTTTAGGGATAAGGGATTAGAGTTGAGGGATGATGGATTAGGGTTGAGGGTTGAGGGATTAGGGTTTAGGGATAAGGTTTAGGGTTGAGGGTTGAGGGATTAGGGTTTAAGGTATAGTGTTGAGGATTGATGGTTTAGGGATAGGGTTTAGGTTTGAGGGATTAGGGTTTAGGGTTGATGAATTAGGGTTTAATGTTGAGAGTTGAGGGTTGAGGGTTAAGGGTTGAGGTTGAGGGATAGGGTTAATGGTCAAGGGATTAGGGTTAAATAAGAGTGTCGAGGGTAGAGGGATTAGGGTTTAAGGTATAGTATCGAGCCTGTTGAGGGTCTAGGAATAGGGATAGTGTTTAGGATTTAGGAATGAGGGATTAGAGTTGAGGGATGACGGATGATAGATTAGGGTTGAGGGTTGAGGCATTAGGGTTTAGGGACAAGGTTTAGGGTTAGGGTTGAGGGATTAGAGTTTAAGGTATAGTGTTGAGGGTTTAGGGATAGGGTTTAGGGTTGAGGGATTAGAGTGAAGGGTTGAGGGATTAGAATTTGACGTTGAGGGTTTAGGGTTTAGGGTTAGGGTTGAAGGTCGAGGGATCAGAGTTAAGGGTTGAGGGATTAGGGTTTGATGTTGAGGGTTGAGGGTTGAGGTTCGAGGGTCAAGGGTTTAGGGATAGGGTTGAGGGTCGAGGAATTAGGGTTAAAGTTGAGTGTGGAGGGTATAAGGATTAGGGATATGGTTGGAGGGTTTAGGGATACGGGATTAGAGTTTAAGGTATAGTATTGAGTCTGTTGAGGGTTTAGGAATAGGGATAGCATTTAGGGTTTAGGGATGAGGGATTAGAGTTGAGGGATGATGGATTAGGGTTGAGGGTTGAGGGATTAGGGTTTAGGGATAAGGTTTAGGGTTGAGGGTTGAGGGATTAGGGTTTAAGGTATAGTGTTGAGGGTTGATGGTTTAGGGATAGGGTTTAGGTTTGAGGGATTAGGGTTTAGGGTTGATGAATTAGGGTTTAATGTTGAGAGTTGAGGGTTGAGGGTTGAGGGTTGAGGGTTGAGGTTGAGGGATAGGGTTAATGGTCAAGGGATTAGGGTTAAATAAGAGTGTCGAGGGTAGAGGGATTAGGGTTTAAGGTATAGTATCGAGCCTGTTGAGGGTCTAGGAATAGGGATAGCGTTTAGGGTTTAGGAATGAGGGATTAGAGTTGAGGGATGACGGATGACAGATTAGGGTTGAGGGTTGAGGCATTAGGGTTTAGGGACAAGGTTTAGGGTTAGGGTTGAGGGATTAGGGTTTAAGGTATAGTGTTGAGGGTTTAGGGATAGGGTTTAGGGTTGAGGGATTAGAGTGAAGGGTTGAGGGATTAGAATTTGACGTTGAGGGTTTAGGGTTTAGGATTAGGGTTGAAGGTCGAGGGATCAGAGTTAAGGGTTGAGGGATTAGGATTTAAGGTATAGTATCGATTCTGTTGAGGGTGTAGGAATAGGGATAGCATTTAGGGTTTAGGGTTGAGGGATTAGAGTGAAGGGTTGAGGGATTAGGATTTGATGTTGAGGGTTGAGGGTTTAGGGTTAGGGTTGAGAGATGAGGGATCAGAGTTAAGGGCTGAGGGATTAGGGTTTGACGTTGAGGGTTGAGGGTTGAGGTTCAAGGGTCAAGGGTTTAGGGATAGGGTTGAGGTTGAAGGGATTAGGGTTTAAGGTATAGTGTTGAGGGTTGATGGATTAGAGTTAAGGGTTGAGGGATTAGGGTTGAGGGTTGTAAGGATTAGGGATAGGGTTGGAGGGTTTAGTGATAAGGGATTAGAGTTTAAGGTATAGTATCGAGTCTGTTGAGGGTGTAGGATTAGGGATAGCATTTAGGGTTTAGGGATGAGGGATTAGAGTTGAGGGATGATGGATTAGGGTTGAGGGATTAGGATTTGACATTGAGGGATGACAGATTAGGGTTGAGGGATTAGGATTTGACGTTGAGGGTTGAGGGTTTAGGGATAGGGTTGATGGTTGAGGGTTGAGGGATTAGGATTTGATGTTGAGGGTTAAGGGTTTAGGGATAGGGTTGAGGGATTAGGATTTGACATTGAGGGTTGACGGATTAGGATTTGACATTGAGGGTTGAGGGTCGAGGGATCAGAGTTGAGGGTTTAGGGATTAGGGTTTGACGTTGAGGGTTGAGGGCATTTTCTATCACGAACTTGATTATGAGGGCTTGCCCCTTCATTTTTATGCCTATCATATGGCGGAGCATCTGGCAAGCCCTTGCAAGAAAAAGATGTGATCAATGCAAAGGATGTGATGAATCTATAGCAGGATAAAACGTGAGAGCGTTATAACGCGCTCGCGTTTTGTATTTCTATTGAAACGGTAAAAAAGTGGTTACCCCTGTGATCCAGGCCCACATGCTTTGTTTTCTTATTGATTCTGCACGTGCTCTGACAAAAAAGAAGTGCTTTCATGCTATTGGGAAGTTCACATGCACATTTGACACATTGTACCACCTTTGCATGATCTTTCCACCACCTTTTCTGCTTTGCCAACTTGAGAAGGAGGAAATAACATAGTTTTCACACCAAGTTTGATATATATCTATTCAAGTTTCAATTTTTGTAGTGTAGCAATGTTAATTGTGATTCAATTTTAAGAATTTAACATTGAAAAGGAAGCAAGTGGTGAAAAACTCAAATTGTTGGGGAGTTTGATGCAAGAAGATAAAAACACTACATAATTGGGTACTCTCTCCATTCAAATCTTCATTTTTTAGTTATGTCAATTCTTTACATGCATGTTCTTTACATTTTCCTTATTTCAGATTGAATTACTTTATCATGCTTTATCATACATGTTTAAAATAGACACATTCCCAATCAAGAAACCAACCTACAATCTCACATGATGCCATGTATATTTTCTACACTTGGGCTCTTTAATAATTATGTGTAATAAACAAACCTTAGTTCATACCATGATGTCAAACTATACAAGAATAAATCCTTACAACATAAAAAAAATACAATCCCACTATTATCATGTATTCATTTGTTAGGAACTAATATTGGTCTCTTTATCATGCTACAGACAAATTCTCCGTCATGCCGAGGAAATGATCAAGAATTAAACCAACACAGAAAGAGATAGAAGCTAAGAATGCAAAGAAAGCAATGGCTATGAGGGAACTTCGTGAGAAGAGGAAATTGGACACGATAAATGAAGACATACCAATTGAAGAGGAACCACAACCATCACAAAGAGATATGGTATTGGCAGCACAAAGAGAACGAATACAAAAACTTCATGGTACGAGAGATTTGAATACCATAGTTGGAGACATGTCCTTTACCGCAAGTCAACATGTAGGGACACCATCTACCACATCTCAAGTTGAGAGTACATCATCACTCACATGTGATGAAGGAGGTACGCCATCGTTCCCACCTCAACCTCAAGGTATGTCATCTATTCCATCTTCGATTGAAGGTATGCCATCTAACCCATCTCATTTAAATATTGATGAAATTCCTAATGTTGAGATGAATTTACCTAACTTGACACCACCTATAAGTTTGCATAGAAAGCCAAAGTATTTGATTGATATTGATGAGAATATTTTGCAGCCGATGGAAGGTAAGATTCCAAAATGCACTTGTAGAAGATATGCTAATAAGATTTGGAGATTGTTCTTTGAAAAGTTAAATGAGACTGCAAGATGTCAACTATTCATTGAAATGATGCGAAGTATAAAGTATAGGTCTATCATGAAGATTCTTGGGTTGAGAACATCAGAGGCTTCAAGTGAAAAATCTATTGTCAAGAATCTAATGAGTGCGTATGAGAGTGTGGGTAACACCTCACGCACAAAAGATAGTAATGCAACACGGCGTGTGATTACATCGACTATAGTAAGTAGTCAAATGAGGAAAGCTCGTCTCATTAGAAAGACAAGTCAAGAATTGAGAATTAATAGGAAAACTTTATCAAGAGCCATTGGAAGACGCCAAAGAATTGAGGACACTAATGCCAATGAATTATGGGCGTTCTCGGGGAGACTACCACGAAAAGATAAACCAATTGTTGAAGCATTGAGATCACTAATTGAAGACTTTTGGAAGAATTACACAAGGGTATCTCCGAATCAAAGGGATGTGGTAAGAAGGAGAATCGGTAGTCAAAACTGCGAGCCACATCCAAAGCATTTTTTGGATGAGACTCAAACACAGTTTTATGGTAAATTTCTAGAGAAGTATCCTCAAATTAAAATTTGTCAAAGATATTTTGAAATGCTAAAACCTTTCTATGTTAAGATAAATCACACACGCACTACTTGTTGTTGTAGATTACATATTGAATTTTCTAACCATTTTGATGCTTATAGGTCTATATGTTTAGATATGCATACTGACAATAATTTGTAGGGTTGTGCCATATGTGCCCCACCAACATCTTCAAGAGACTTCATATCAAGAATTTTATGTGAAAGAGAGGAAGGTCAAATATTCTACAAGAAATTATGCTTGGATGGCACATGTCATCGTTGTGGTGGCTTGCAACATTTGCCAATATGTGAACATTTGGAAATAACACATGCGGTTGGAAACGAACTAGTAGAGTTTGGCAAGTATAAAATAGTGGCATACAATACAAAAGATGGTAAAGAAGCAAAGAGGTGTGAATTAGTTATTGAAAAGATTCCAGTGTATCAGTTTATGCCTATATTTCGTGACAGCATAGTGTATGAGTATGCAAGACATGCCCATAGAGCTCGATGGTTGGACTTGCAATTCAAGTTATGCAAGGACACATTTCTGGTTTGTAGCATTGTTTTAGTCGTCGACTTTGCAGAGAACTACAGTCTACAGCCATAGCGTGAGGTGCAATCACAATATTACAACTCCACACAGGTTTCTATATTTGTGCACATCGCATTCATTCATGCGAATGATAGTACAGAGGATGACAGAAAGATCATAAGGGAGTGTAATTTCTATATTAGTGATGATCACACGCATTCTACGGAGTTCGTGCAAGGTTGCTTTCAGGTGTTCTACAATGATTTGGCTAGAAGGGGCATATCGTTCAGTCAGCATATCATATGGTTGGATAATTGTGCGTCACAATTCAAGAACTCGCGAAATTTCTATTGGGTGAGTAGGAGGCATAATTTTACAGGTATTCAACATATGTGGAACTTTTGTGAGGCCGGGTATGGAAAGGGGGAGCATGATGGTGCAGGAGCATGTATCAAAAGAGCCATAGCACGAGAAGAGTTAAAGTATAAAGACAATGCAAAGTTGACAGATGCAAAATCTATTGTCGAGTGGTGTAATGCTTCCATGGGTCCAGGTAATGAAGGTAAGTCTTTATTTTGTAGATTTTTTTGGTTGATAGATGATACTAACATTGCACCATATGAGGATTGTTGTACACTGACAGGATCAAATGAGATGCACTCTTTCAGAAGCTCAATTGCAGGTTCATGGAGTATCCATACACGAAAGATGTCATGCTTTTGTTCTTCCTATACAATTCAAGTCTGGGATGAGTGCGAGTCAAAGGAGTGGGTTGACGAATGGCAGTTAAGTTATCTTAGCCCACTTGACACGTATCGACCCCCGACGGCACTAGAACTAACACAGATGGAATCGTCAGTTGACTTTGACTACATATCAGATTTAGTTCAACTAGGTAATATAGGGCATGTATATGCATATAATTTCATCTAGTTCAACCAGGTAATGTCATCTTACTTTGTAGTGTTTTTGTAATGTTGACTAATTTCATCTAATTTGCTACACATATCAATGTAGGGCACGTGTATGCAGTTATTACAGATGAAGATAATGAAGAGGGAACAGATTATTACTTATGTCATTGTGTTGAGGCCAAAAAGAAATTGGAGGCCCCTGTTACAGATAGAGAAAACATCGAATATCCTACAGGATCAGTGGTTATTACTGGAACATGGCTTAGAAGGTACCCACATAAGAGTGTTAATATTTGGCTATTTCAGGACTTTGACATGCATCGGAAGATTCTTCATTACTCGAACCTTGTCATGGCATCCAATGTTCATTTGATAAAGTATCGGGGTAGACCTTTGAACAAAATATTGTGGAAGGTGCGTGAGTCTGACCATGAAGCAATACTTGACACAATAAAGAGTAGAGTAGACCCAGATGGTTCATTGGATTAATTTGTAAGTATTCACATTGATTTTGTAAAGTTATGTTACATTGAGTTGTAAGTATGCACATTAATTTGTAAGGTTTGTCTTTTTTTATTTCCTCCTGCATTTTTACACATATGTACACATTTTTACATCATCATGTTATGCATTTTTGGTGTCCTGCTCCTGATGTGACCAAACTCATAACTCACCCTACTAGACACCATTTGATGATCTCTCCAACACTCTGGATCCAGGGCGCCCAATCATGATGATGACCTATATACCATTCTCCCAAGGCGCTCATAATGAATGAAAAGAAGACCAAGGGCGCCCAAGCTTAATAGACTTATTTCTTTCAATTTTGATGATCCAAACTCTTGCAATATGACATCCACTTTCATGCCTTTAGATCTTCCTTCACATATAGGGTGCCAAATCAAGTTAAAAAATCCACTTTCATGCCTTTAGATCTTCTTGCTCCTGATGCGACCAAACTGACTGTTCCAACGCGTCTGAATGGGTACATTTACGCTATTTTTCACCCAAACATGTCGAAACAGTCAGAGCTACATTGTACCGACGATATCCCTGAAGAGTCCAAAGTGCAAAAAGGCTGCAATCTTTGCGAGATGTTGCTCAAAAATTGTGTCACTTAGAAATATTCTGTCTGAGGCAATACTATCACGTAGAGTGCCTCTACAATAACCTCTCTCAGTTTTTATAGCTCTGAGGCATTTGCCCGTGGTGAAAGGTTTTCTGCTGCCCCAAAAATCATCAGGAGGCAGTGTAAAGTTGCAAAGGGGTGTAACTTTCATCCTGCTCATGATGCGACCAAACTGACTGTTCCAACGCATCCAAATGGGTACATTTACGCTAGGCATGATCTTATTTTTCACCCAAACATGTCGAAACAGTCGGAGCTACATTGTACCGACAATATCCCTGAAGAGTCCAAAGTGCAAAAAGACAGCAATCTTTGATGAGATGTTACTTGAAAATCATGTCACTTAGAAATATTCTGTCTAAGGCAATGCGATCACGTAGAGTGCCTCTACAATAACCTCTCTCAGTTTTTTATAGCTATGAGGCATTTGCCTGTGGTGAAAGGTTTTCTGCTGCCCCAAAAATCATTAGAAGGAGGCAGTGTAAAGTTGCAAAGGGGTGTAACTTTCATCCTGCTCCTGATGCGACCAAACTGACTATTCCAACACGTCCAAATGGGTACATTTACGCTAGGCATGATCTTATTTTTCACCCAAACATGTCGAAACAGTCGGAGCTACATTGTACCGACAATATCCCTGAAGAGTCCAAAGTGCAAAAAGGCAGCAATCTTTGATGAGATGTTGCTTGAAAATCGTGTCACTTAGAAACATTCTGTCTAAGGCAACGCGATCATGTAGAGTGCCTCTACAATAACCTCTCTCAATTTTTTATAGCTCTGAGGCATTTGCTCGTGGTGAAAGGTTTTCTGCTGCCCCAAAAATCGTCAGAAGGAGGCAGTGTAAAGTTGCAAAGGGGTGTAACTTTCATCCTGCTCCTGATGCAACCAAACTGACTATTCCAACGCGTCTGAATGGGTACATTTACGCTAGGCATGGTCCTATTTTTCACCCAAACATGTCGAAATAGTCAGAGCTACATTGTACTGACGATATCCCTGAAGAGTCCAAAGTGCAAAAAGGCAGCAATCTTTGACGAGATGTTACTCAAAAACTGTGTCACTTAGAAACATTCCGTCTAAGGAAACGCGATCACGTAGAGCGCCTCTACAATAACCTCTCTCAGTTTTTTATAGCTCTGAGGCATTTGCCCATGGTGAAAGGTTTTTTGCTACCCCAAAAATCGTCAGAAGGAGGCAGTGTAAAGTTGCAAAGGGGTGTAACTTTCATCCTGCTCTTGATGCGACCAAACTGACTATTCCAACGCGTCCAAATGGGTACATTTACGCTAGGCATGGTCCTATTTTTCACCCAAACATGTCAAAACAGTCAGAGCTACATTGTACCGACGATATCCTTGAAGAGTCCAAAGTGCAGAAAGGCAGCAATCTTTGACAAGATGTTACTCAAAAAATGTGTCACTTAGAAACATTCCGTCTGAGGCAACGCGATCATGTAGAGTGCCTCTACAATAACATCTCTCAGTTTTTTATAACTCTAAGGCATTTGCCCGTGGTGAAAGGTTTTCTGCTGCCCCAAAAAGCGTCAGAAGGAGGCAGTGTAAAGTTGCAAAGGGGTGTAACTTTCGTCCTACTCCTGATGCGACCAAACTGATTGTTCCAACGCGTCCGAATGGGTACATTTACGCTAGGCATGGTCATATTTTTCACCCAAATATGTCGAAACAGTCAGAGCTACATTGTACCGATGATATCCCTGAAGAGTCCAAAGTGCAAAAATGTAGCAATCTTTAATGAGATATTACTCGAAAACTGTGTCACTTAGAAACATTCCATCTGAGGCAACACGGACACGTAGAGTGCCTCTACAATAACCTCTCTCGGAGGCTAATTCTAAATGATGAGGGAATGAATTGGTTTCGGATTAACTCTATCTGTTTGTTTTGCAGGAACAAGGTCAGAACCCTAAAATTTGACTAAGTATGGAAGCTTGGGAGCCTAGGCACCCATTTCACTCCAGTTTTCCTTACTAAGTGCCTAGCACAAGGATCATCCAAATTAAGCGCCTAAGAACCTCAAGGCGCCTATACATGTTTCTAGGGATCCTCCAATTGAGCGCCTAGCATAGATGGATGAAGATTGAAAGTTTTCAAGTTAAAGATGTCCTTTGGGTGAACTCACAGCACTAGGCGCATGTGTTGGTTGGAACTCCTTGGATCTAGCGCCTAGGATTGAAAGCCTTTGATGAGGAGAGAAGTCTCAAGGCTAGGTCTGGCACCCTCACTTGCCTACCCCACCCTCAGAATGCGCCTAACCTTCATAAGGCGTTAACACTCTATTTTGAGCGCCTAGCAGGGGGTAATGAATAGATTGAAGGCTTGGGAGCTAAGGAAAGTCACTTAGATGAATAATTAAGATTGAAATGAGAAACTCCTAGCCAAGGCGCAAAATTCCTCAATTCTGGCATCCAGAAATCAAATCTAAGTAAGGCGCTCTTTCCATTTGCCAAAGGCTCTATTAGCGCCCTTGGTTGATGATCTCTCTAGACACCTGAAATGGCACCCAGTGGATCTTTCAACTTATATCAGGAAGAAGGGAAGCATTCTCAGTGTTGTTCAGATAATCTAAGTTGTAAAGTTAACAAGGAATAGAGCCAGAGGACAAGGCACACTTATTGGTCTCCATCACCTCAGAAATGCGCCTAATGCAGTTGGTGTCAACTTCCCTCTTTCTAGCCTCCAAATGGCGCCTAGAGTCAAAAAAGGATTTCACTGAATAATGTTAATGTTTTGAGCATCAAACTCTACTTGGCGCATACCTATGCTCTTGCAACCTCAAATTGGTGCCTAGGGTTCAGTCATCCTCCTAAGGCGTGGTTCTGCTCCTCCATAACCCTGTTTTGGTGCCTAAACTTGGAAGTACCTTGAAGACTTGGATTAAGATGGAATTCACCTCCAGAATGTTAGGCGTTTGATAGAAGATAAAGGCGCTAGGGTAAAAGAGCTTCAAAAGTTTGATGTCAATTGTGAATTGAGATAATAGGAGCTGATACCAATTGACATTACTCCAAACATGCGCCTAAGAGAGATGCAAGTCCCCAAGACCAATTTTGGAACAAGGCACTCCATTAGAGGGTAAGATGATAATCCTTGGAAGTCAAGTGTTTCAAAGATTCTTTGAGAAATTGACAAGTTGTAACCTAGGCGCCAAAACCCTTGAGAATCCTCCTATTTAGCGCCTAGTTAGAAGAACACTAATATTGCACCTAAGTGAATTTGAGTGTCAATATAGAGTCATCAAACCCCACCAGACGTTCATCCATGTCTCTCCCACCTCAAGGAAGCACCCAGCTTAGGATGGCGCCTAGTCTGGTCTCTACTACCTTCAGTTGGTGCCTAACCCTAAGAGTCTTGCAACTATGACGTTCATCCATGCAACAAGCAAGGTGACGCTGCCTTGTGATATTGTGAGGTGTTGACATTCAGTTGACATCATTGAGTTTGATTAAGTTGATCAAGTGTAGACGCCATTGTAAACATCAAGGCTTCAAGGCCTTTCTTTTGTATCTCCATTGAATAAGTTGTAACTTCATGCTATTGCAAGCATTATCCATGTAATAAGACATTGAAAGTTGATTGAGTCAAATAACTAGACAAGTACCCAACTCTAAGGTTGATTCATTCAAGTAGTTATCTTTGATGTATATCTTTGTGTTGTTGAAGTAGTTGATGAATTGATAGCAAGTAAAATTGTTTAAGTAAGAAAAAAATTTCGTAGAACTAGTTGGGTATCTTACTGTCATGTCCCCGTTTCTGGCCTGATCATCAAATGAAGAATGAGTTAGCCTATTCCTCATTCCCGGAGGCTAATTTGAAATAATGAGGGAATGAATTGGTTTTTGACTAACTTAACTTTTTTTTTTGCATGAACAAAGTCAGAAACTTGAAATTAGTTAAGTCTGGATGCTAAACTTGACTAAGGCAGGACTCCTAGAGTCAGGGCACACTTTCTTGCTTGCTCAATGTCAAATGTGCGCCTAACCAAGAATCATGGAGCTTTGAAGCACTTTAATCACATCAACTAGGGCGCCTAAGTGCATAGAGGTACAATGAATCTTCTGGAGAACATGGATAGACAACTAAGTCTCCAACTTGAGTCTTCTAAGTGAATTGGATGATGAAGAGAGTCTAGTCATTTTGGGCGCTAGTATCAAGATGAATCATCCAAAATGGGTGCCTAGAACTAGAAGGTGCCAATGCATGAGTTCAAGGATCCTCCATTGGAGCGCCTAGCCCAGATGGCTATAGATTTTAAGTTTTAAAGCTAAGTGATGTCTCTTAGGTGAATTCCTAGCCCAGGTGCATGTGTTGGGAAAAACTCTTTGGCTTTGGCGCCTAGAATTGGGAGCTTTGTAAGATGCACCAATTGATGAAACATTTCCATTTTGTGCCTAGAATAGAACTCTCTCACATAGTTGAAATTGACTTGATAGAAGGAGATAAGTCTTAAGGACTAGTTTGGTGCCTCACTTGCCTATCTCACCTTTGAAATGCGCTTTGGTTGATGATCATCATTGATGGCGCCTAGTGAAATGAAAAGCTATTTGCATCTCCAGAGGATCAAAATTGGATTAGGAGATCATCCTTGCAGTTGAGATTGACAGAGAAGTGTTAAAGGAATCACTTCAAATGGGCACCTAAGCTAGTTGAGGCACATATCAATTCCACTGTAACTCCAGACTGATGCTTAGGATCCAGTCATCTCCTAAGGTGTAGTTCCATTCACCCATGACCTCGCTTGGCGTCTAAAACTTGGAAACTCCTTTGGAAAGCTCCTGTTGTGCCTAGAAGCATGAGTTTGGGATATCAACTTGCAAAAGGCTTAGAAACTCTTCAAAGATGTTAGGCACAATCCCATGGCACTGGAACTCAAATTTGGTGCCTTCAAGGAATAGCACATGAAGGAACTTGGGAGGTTAGGTGCTTGTAGAAGGGACACCTTGGAACATCTTCCAGGGTTGAAGTAGTAAGAAAATATCAAGTGAGTCTAGGCGCACTCCCTTGTGTGAACAGTTTAGCTCTGGCGCCTAGCCAAAGAGTGAGCCAGAAGAAGTAGTTTGGACATTAGAAGATAGGCACTCATTCTACAATGAAGCATTCCACCTTCCTAATCAGCAAAGACTTGAAAGAATTGACAAAGGAAGCCAAGGTGCACCTTCTACTTGTTTCCACCTCTAGAATGCACCTAACCTTGAAAGGGGGTTCAAAGATGTTTGTTAGACCTTTTCACTCAAGGCGCTCACCTTAGGTGCACTTTCTAAGTCCTTGTCACCTCAAGGAAACACCTAGTTTGGAAGGCGCTTGCCCTGTTCTCCACTCCTTTCAATTGGCGCCTAGAACATAGAATGCATGAAAGGAGCGCCTAGACTCTAGAGGGCTCATTTGGGTGCCTACTCTTGGAAACAATCCAGAGCATCCATAAACTCTAATTGGTGCCTAATGTTGACAAGGTGCAACTTCAGGAGGAGGTCACCTCAACTTGGCGCCCAAGTCAGAAAAACCTGTAAATCCTTTAAATATGCGCCTAACTTGTGAGGTGATGAGTTGAACATTCCAAATCTTCAAATGTTTAAGTATGGATCCAGAGGAGTTCACTTCCAAAGATAATATCTTCCAAGGATGAGAATTTAGGCACACTTCCTGGTGAGATCCTCCACAGCTGGCGCCACAGTTAGAAGAACCCTAAAACTGTGCCTAAAGTAGTTGTTTCATTCAAATAGTTATCTTGATGTATATCTTTATGTTATTGAAGTAGTTGATGAATTGTTAGCAAGTAAAAGTGTTTAAGTAAGGAAAATTTTTTGTAGAACTAGTTGGGTATCTTACTCTTACACCATGCCTATCCATCAAACATCACAATGCAATCAAAATCCTAACAACATGCCCATGATCCAAGATCAAGTGCAATCATGCAAAGATATTATCAATCACAAGCCTATTAAGAATGAAATAGAGTCTTCTAGTACCATAATTTTCCATCAAACACCATCATGTAATCCATGGCCTATCAAGCCTATCAAAGAAAATGCAAACATCCTATGTAATACAATCGGACTTTAAATATTTGAAGTAGCCATCTACAAATATCCATTCAAAAGTGGATTTATAATGCAAGTATGGACGCCATCAATAAAAAAGATTTGTATTAACCAAATATCCATATAGGCATATATCAATATCTGTCGATATAAGTATAACATATATACAAAATAGCCATATAGGCTTACAAGAATGCCATATAGGCATACAATGTCAACTATGTACAATACAAAATATATGTCCACAAATGCCATATAGGCATACAACAGAGGAACACAATAAAAAGTCATTCCCCTCTGGCTGGTGAAGAGAATAAATCACGAGCAGCCTTTGATCTTCTAGGGGATGGAGACATGCATGTGGGTGGTCTACTACAAACCCGAGGGCTGCTCCTCCTATTTAGTTCTTCCTGCACCTTTACCTGTTACAAAAAAAAGTATAGACATTAATATATAGAAATTACATGTTATAAAAAAATGAAACATTTAACAAAATAATCACTTACCGCTAACATATAATCTATCCCCTCGCTTGCCTCAGTAGCAGGAATAGGCCCTGGTGATGTCATGTCCTATAGAAACCATCCAGATAGAAATTAAACTTCAAATCAATAATCTTTTGATTTTTTAAAAATAGACAACTATAACAATGAATGTAAATTGAAATTTACTAATCTGCCTCATACCCTTGTCAATGCCATAGAGCTATGAATCGCAGAGGCCACACCCTGCTCCATTGCCCTATGAACATGGGGAGGTGTATCCGTAGCCTGCATCTTCTGGAAATAAAACAACATTATTCAATTACGAAAACTATAATAGTGATGCAAATCATGGCTCCTAACATACACACACGTTCATCTAAACATGGAAGTACACACAATAAAACACACAAATCACATACAAAAGTTTAGTAAGTACAATTCATTCATTAAACTATTTATTTTATTACCTCCGTAAAGCTTTGAAGTCCACCACCGCTGGCAGGTGTTGCCATGAAATCTACAGTGTTAACCTATTCAACATCCAAAATTAGAAATTAGAATACCATTCATATAACGATGCTATTCACATGTAATATTTATAATTGTTTACTAGTTACATACCTCGACAGTAGATGATCTAGTGAAAAATGTAGGTGGAGAACCACTGAAAACTGCATCGATGCTATGACCCTGAAATTTCATTAAAATCATCAATTTAAATTAGTTAATCTTGTATTTCAAAAATGAAATTTAATAAATTAAATTCAATAAACTTGCTAATATTTACCTGAGTATCAAGGCTGAAAGTCTCACTCAGGAGGGTATCTGTCATCATCATCTGCTCAGCTGCAGATGTAGCCTGTGCACCTGCGTCTTGACTGTCCATGGGGTCATAACCACAGGTTGACCCGCAAGCCTGGTAAGTATGTGGTGGGACCCTACTTCTCGCACTATCTCCCAACCCACTCTGTGTTGCAGGATCGGCATGCTCTATGATGCTCTAGGTCAAGGCACTAATCGACCTCAGTGTATCGACCTCAACACTCTCCTTCACAATGGAAGGGATAGAAACATGCTCGTGGGCTGGTTTGCTGATTACTCGTCTCACTACTCGCTGTGGGTCAAGACGTGCCCCTGGTCTATCCTGTGCTGAGCCCCCACCTCTACCCTGGAAGTCCCGCATATCAAAATAGTTTGGCACTTTATTGAGGACAAACTCGCAGTAGAGTTTCCTCAAAAAGTATTGCAGGACCTCATTATTATTGCATGGAGGATGGTCAAAAACCATCCACCACCTCTGCCCGAAATTGTCCCTTATCGCTTGGTTGTTGCACCAATGGATAGGGAACCTCTTGCATGTAATGGGTGGAGGTTGATTTGTTTGTGGATTTGTGAAAATTGAACACAAGTGTAATTTTGTAATTTGTAATTTTTTGACATCTTGGTATGACAATTTATATGCATAGTAATCTCTAAACTCTCTCTTTTTATTGGTCCAACTAGTTATTTGCTGGCTAATTGAATTTACATTTGATAACATAGACTCAAGAGATTTGGCAAGTGTGGACCTATGCAAGGTTGAAGTGGAAGGATCTTTCAACCTTGCAATTATATCTTCAATTTGTTTTTTGTTGTTTTCAATTTCCCCCATTATATTATCTTGTGTTCCAGGGGCATGTCGAGGAATGAATGGAGGAGGTTGTTGTTCTGCAGGTATTTCCTCCTCAGGATTTTGTGGATTTTGAGGAGGAGGAGGAGGAGGAGGAGGTGCATTAACATTTCCTACAATTAATGAAATATACATAAAAAATCAACAAAAACCTACCTATTTAGGAAGAAATTCAAACAAAAAAACAAAGATAACTCACCCCTTTGGCGTGTTCGACGTCATGGCGGCATTTTGGCGATGAATCGACAAGCTTTTTGTGTTGATTGGTGTTTTGTAGAACGCGAGCGCGTTTTTGAGGGTTTTGAAGCCGCGGGCAGAGGAGAAAATCAGAATGAAATGAAATGGCGTTACTTTTTTTTATTTATAATAAGTTATAACGCGAGCGCGTTATAACGTGCTCGCATTATGACTTAAATTTTTTTGAAAATTTTTTGGCCGCTTTTTGGCCCCCCATCTTCTTGCACTTACCCAAATATAATTTAATATAATTAAATTAATTCTAATTTGCATATTGTCTTCCAAACATCCAAAATTAGGTAAATAAAGACAATATTTATTATTTATTTAATTAAAATACAAATAAACATATAATTTTCCCTTATTCAAATTGCAATATCTATTTTAATTATAATTCGAAAAAGACTTTAATTAAATAATGCATTTAATATAAACTATTGTAGCAATTTAAACACAATATTTTCTAATTATTTAAATCATCAATCACACTTATTTTCGACACATAGATGCATAAGAAAACCATTCAAAATGCATATGAAAACTATGTGGTGTGTGTGATTGCATTAGGGTAATCCATCCATCAGTTCTTGCCAAGTGGCTAGAACATTTCTACCTCAACCATGCTCTTGTCTTCAACGAGTACCTACATCCAATTGCACTCATCTCTATGTTAATAGGTTAGTGTCTAAAAAATATAGCCAAAGCAAATCATTGCATCAATATTCAATATTTAAAACAATTTCCAATTTTCCTCAATTATAACTCATAATAATTACCTTCATGCATATAAAATCACTTAAGGTAAATCAAATGACCATAATTGTTCACTAATCTAGAATAATTATATTGTTCATAAAAACAAGATGTGACATATATAGCATTTGCTTCCAAAAACTTTGAAATATTTCACTGTAGGAATTATTCCATACCACAACTCATAAGGAGTTTTAGTACCATTACCTTTGACTTGAACTCTGTTTTGAATGTAGACAACAGTATGTATAGCTTCTTTCCAGTAAACCTCTAGTAGATCAACTTCCTTCATCATGGTCCTAGTAGCCTCTTGAATTATCCTATTCTTTCTTTCAACAAATCCATTTTGTTGAGGAGTCCTAGGTGCAGACAATTGTCTCTTTATCCCTTGCTCTTCACAGAAAATGTTGAATTCATTTGATGTGAACTCACCTCCTCTATATCAGACCTCAAGCATTTAATTTTTAGTTTGATCTCATTCTCAACCATTGCCTTGAAGGATTTGAACTTTTCTAGGGCTACTGATTTGTCTCTTAGAAAAATGACCCAAGTCATTCTAGAATAATCATCAATAAGCAATATGAAATACCTATCTCCTTGTAGACTTCTCACCCTTGTAGGACCACACAAGTCTGTATGCACTAGATCCAGCAAACCGAAAGAAAATTGCTCTTTGCTCTTGAAACTTGTTCTTGTCTGCTTCCCCAACTGACATTCCTTACAAATGGTATTGGTAGGTTTCACAAGCTTTGGTAAATCTCTCACAGCCTGACTTGAACTTATCTTCACCAAATTATCAAAGTTGATATGACACATCCTTCTATGCCACAACCAACTCTCATCTGTCTAAGCCAATAAACAATAATCATTAGTTCCTCTTAATTGGTAAATGTTACCTCTGGTCTTCTTACCGGTAGCAATCACTATTCCAGAGATTTCCATTATCTTGCACCCATTATCTTTGAATCTCAGATCATAACCTTTGTCACAAATCTGACCAACACTCAAAAGATTATGCTTTAAACCCTTCACATATAGGACATCATCAATGTTGTGCTTTTCATCAAAAGAAACAGGTCCTTTTCCACAAATCTTACCAGCTACATTATCTCCAAACCTAACCAGATCTCCATCATACTTTTCCAAACTCACAAACTTACTTTTGTCACCGGTCATGTGATGTGAGCATCCACTATCAATAATCCATTCATCCTTATCTTTCTCAACCTGAATAGCTAAAGTACTTTCTTCCATTGGTTTTTCTTCCTTCACACAGCTAGCAGGATTAGTAGACACATGTTCTTCTTTAATGGCAATAAACAAGCATTTATTTGCACTAGTACTAGCATCATCAGATTCATCATCCGTCACACCTTCATCATCAAGATCTCTAACATAGTAGCATTTCTTTGGAACCCTAGGTCTATTCTCAAATCTTTTTCTAATCCTTTCAATTCTCTCAAGACACCTAGAAGCATAGTGGCCAACCTTACCACATGTAAAACATTTGAAAGGTAATTTGCCTTTAAACTTACCAGAACCACTTTGTAATCTGTCAACAAAGTTGGCTTCAATTTCATCAAGCTCATCATCAGGTTCCACCTTGCACTTCTTAGCTCTGGAGATCTTCTCTGAAGTACTGGCTTTGAAAGTAGTCTCAATCTTTGACAGAGCATCAATAAACTCTCTCATCTCAAAAGCTATAAGCTTTCCTAGCAACTGATCCTTAGTGACTTCTTGCACAGTCATTACTTCTTCAATTGTAGCTACCTTGTGACTATAGGACTTAGGTAATGATCATCAATAGTTCCTCCCATACCTTTTATTCCATTGACAATTTCATCAACCTTTTGCATGTAGGCTGTTATGTTCTCATCTTCACTCATCTTTAAACCCTCATATTTTGCTTTCAGGCCCTACAATTTAGCACTCTTTATAGACTCATCTTTTTCATACAAAATTTTTAGCTTTTCCCAGACTTCATGAGCATTTTCCAGATCCATGACCTTTATCAACTCAGTGTTAGACAAGGCACTTAACATAGCATCTCTAGATTTTATAGTTAACTCATATTCTTTGATTTCATCTTCAGTTGTTAAACCATTCTGAGGCATGGTATACTTCATCTCTATCAGTTTCCACACTCTATAACCAAGACAAAGGAGATGGATTTTCATTCATACCTTCCAGAGAGCATAATTTGTTCCATCAAATTACGGAGCTTCCTTCCTATAAGACATCCTAGATCTACCTCAAGCTGTTAGGCTTACTTTCGAGGAACTTGGCTTTGATACCAATTGTTAAAATGCACCAGACAACTAAGAGGGGGGGTGAATTAGTTGTCTCTAAAACTTTGACCACTTATGAACATTAACATATCAAACACTTGTTCACTATTATTCAAATTTAATCATGAAGGCATGAAATAAGAAACTCAACACATTAACATAATCAACACATGAGACACCAGATTTTTACGTGGAAAACCCTATAAGGGAAAAACCACAGTGGGTGTTAGCCCACAAAAATAAATATGTTATAGCAATACCGAAAAACATAGGTTCACTGCCCAAAATGCTCATTGCAAAAGTTAGGGCACACTGCCAAGGGTTGGTGAACTAATTTGATAGCATCTACTCCATGCCTAGGTTTAGTTCCATTGAAGCATAATATAACTCCTCTGCTCTTCTCTTCTTACACCTTTTTACTTATCTTTGCATTTTCGCACAAGGACACCTTTTTCTCAACTACATTACATGTTTTTATACAATGCATCAACCTTGGAATGTACATCAAGGTTGGCATTACATTCATCAACCATTGGAACAATCTCCAAGGTCGGCATTACAAACATACATAGAAATAGGTTTGGACCTAAACAAGATTGGCTAAGGAAAAGATGTATGTGGATCACGATACACCTTAGCTAGGACTCAAATGCATTCTTCCACGCCACAACACACTTCCACAATCTTCAATGCAACTCCGCAAGTAGTAAAAACAGCCAAGTCTGCTAAGACTGGTGTTAGCACTAAGTCTTCTAGGAACAATCTTCCCCCATGATCCAAATTATTCTTCGTAGATCAATCAAAAGATAGGAACACAATCAGAAGACACCCACAAGCACATTATAATCATCAGAAACTTCCGCACCACCTTTGATCACTTTATTCATAAGTTTCTACAAACCAGAGCACATTAACATAACTATCAGCCACTGTCATAAGAAGAAGATCGCTTGTAGACCATCAAATCATGAACCATTAGAGTTGAAGGCACATAACAACATTACAAACTTAATTCCAGAACTGTAGACCAAAATACTTAAATGCGGAGGAATGCGGAGTAGAATACACTCTCCCTGTCACCACCAAATGTACAAAAAAAGAAGTTTTCACTCTGGTGAACATAACTCACTCAAATATGCATACATGAGGCTCAAACTTGGAACATAGAAACTTCAGAAATGTCTCTAACTAATTTCCAATCTACAGACAAAGATATTCATTCTTCAAGAAATGTGGAGCAATCTACTGGACTATTCTACTGTAAACAAAGATACTCTTTAATACACTGTTTCCACTAGAGAGGTAAATTTTCTCAAAAGCACTTGGAAATTTAGTATCAGGCATACTTATTCATTATATTCAACACTTATTCATTATCTAACTCATTACAAGCAAGCATCAAAATAAGAGCACAATTGACACTAATGACAACACATATATGTTGACATCAATGACAACACTAGTTAGGCACATACTTGCAACAAATCCACTATCTCCCATCCATCCTTGCAAAATCCTTCCATACATAATCCACATCATAATCCATTATCTATCTACTTCACCTCCCTCTTATGCAATCCCTTACCAACATCTATGAGCATAATGACATTTGACATGGTCCATGTGTGTCATCCATTTTGAAATGGGACTATCACCTTTCTTGGAACTAGATGCTTGAGTCCTTCTTGTCCATATCCACCCTTTCCATCCAAGTATACAAAGCAAAAACAAAAAAAAATGAAAAAAAAGTAAAGAGAAATCCCTTCATCCAATGGTGAAAACCTGGTAAACAAGCGCCTTGAATAAGTACCATGATGAAAACTTGGCAAACATGCATCATGTGTAGTTTGACTATCTATGTCTTTTACACTTGGGGGCACGTTGTCTCATCCAACCTATTATTTTCTTGTCTATCTACCTCATCCTATCATATCCTATCTTACCATCCTTAGCCATTATACCCACATACCTATCCCATCTATCCATCCATCCTCCCTTCCTCCTTTTGATCTTGATAAAGACATAGGGGAAAAATGTTGAAAAATGCTTTAGAAAATCTCTTGATATACCTCATCCTTTTCAACCAATCCAATCATCCTCTTGTCCTAAGTTTTGTCATGTAAAATTCTAAACATACTACCTAGAATGGGGCATGTTATTCCTATGCGACATAGTCTTTGGAGATCACATCCTAGCTCACTTATGAAACATACATCCATTCCATCCACTATTGTCTATCCTTTTATCCATCCCATTATCGTGTCTTCCATCCCATTTGTTATCACCCATCCTTTTGTCCACTTATGTCATCCCATCTTCCTCCTTGCATCTAGACCTGGTTTTCCCTTGTCATTGGTATCTAGCAACAAGGCTATCCAAACTACAATACAATGCAATCCCATAAAACAAAAATATCCAAAAACAATAAAAAAATCACAAAAATTTCCAAAAAAAAAATCAAGAAATCTCAAAAATATCCAAAAATAATAAAAAAATCACAAAAATATCCAAAAAAATAAAAAATATCAAAAATATCAAATCAAAAAACAATAAACATATCACAAAAATATCCAAAAATAATAAAAAAATCTCAAACATGTCCCAAAACACAATCAAACAAACTTAAAAATACAAAAAAAACTCAAATATTCAAAAAATCCAAGCAATAAACCAAATGCAAGTCATCCTTAATTCATACCAATCTAGTCAATCAATCTAGCCAAATCATCCAATCACATCCTTCGGTCTTGATCTTAATCTTGTTGTAAACCAAATCAATTAATCATCATCAATCAACCATCAATGGGATATATCATTCCCACATCCTTGTGTTCATCTAGGGATATATCGTTCCCCACAATGACAACACTATCATCATCATCATCATCAATCAATCATCAATGGGATATATCGTTCCCACATCCTTATGTTGATCTAGGGATATAATGTTCCCCACAATGACAACACTATCATCAAATCAAACAATCCATCCATCAATCATCGGTTTATAGCTTAACAAGGACAGTACCTTGTTTGTTTTGGTATCATTTGTGCATGCATGCATGCTTGCTTGTGTGTGTCATCTTTTTTATCTTGCATTTGTATCGAGTCCTTACATTCTAGCTAATATTCATATCTTGAGTATGTTGGAATAGATTTTTGCATTATCCTTTGCATCTAAGGTCATATCATACCTTCTGTGCATTAGGACTTTAATGCTCTAAGTATCCTTCCTCATACGTCTTGACAAGGTCGTATTATGCTAGGTGCACAAGACACATCGTCACTCCGGTCCTTATACCTTGGTGCATAATGTCTAGTGATATATCAAACTATAGGATTGCTCTACTCACGTTAGCATAACTCCTCATCAATCCATCAATCCTCATCTATCTTTCTATCCTCTCCTTCCACCAATTCTCCATCTTCTATCTCAGTCTTTTCCTCATATCCATTCATTTTGAGAGCACACCTGTATTCTTCCAATTCATCTATCCTCTCAAGGGGGCATAATTCAACCTATTAATTAATCTACTAGGTACTTCTACCCGACTGGGGCATCATCATTTCTAATCCAATCATATTGTTCTTCTAAACCAAAATCTTCTTCTATCCAACATAGCACTATGTTTTAAACTTCTTTGAAATGATGTTACTTCGCAACACCATCTCAAAGAGGGGCAAAATGTAGACACCTAAAATTGACCCATTCCCAGATCAGGCTTTCATCTGTCATACTTCATTAATTAAATAATTCTTAATTATTTGATTAAGTTTATCTATCGATCACAATCAATTTATGCTCCATGTTAATTAAATAACCCTGATTATTTAATTAAATCAATTTATCCTCCATATTTGATTAAATAATTCTGATTATTTAATTAAATCAATTGACCTCCACATATTAATTAAATAAATTTAAAATATTTATTTAATTAAATACAATATTTCATTCCCTCCAAAATAATAAAATTTAATATTTTATTTATTTTCCATGTGCACATGAAATTAAATAATTTATTTATTTGATTTCCCCCTCACCACAATTTCCTCTCAATCAATTTAGTCAACTAATCAATCAAATCAGTTAACAAGTTAGTCAATTTAGATAACTAATCAATCAAATTAGTTAACTAAATCAATCAAATCAGTTAACAAGTTAGTCAATTCAGTCATCTGATCAATCAACTCAGTCAACTCCTTAATCAAATCTGTTAACTCCCTTGATGCATGAGAGGACAAGGACACTTATCACTCTCTGATTCGTGCACATCCTTTAAACCATTCTTAGCCATTGATCTCTCAGATCATCCGCAACCGTTGATCTTCATCTCTAAGTGTCTATAAATAAAATGCTCTCCAAACCATCTACTCCTCTCTGATCTTCATACAACATTACGTTGCAGAAATCATTCTAGATCAGATCAACCTCATCACAAAGTTATGTTGTTTAATAGAGCAATCCACAATAATCAAAGAGCAAAGAGCAATCAATTGTAGTAGGGTACACTTCAATAAGCTCGATCAATGAAGCCAAATTTGTTTGTACAAAGGGAGGTACATTGTATTGTTGTTCATGTACTTTCGTTTATTCTTTGCATGCAAATTTCACCTATGACAGTCTCACATCAAGATGGAAAAATTGTTAGATTGTCAACCACTGAGAAATAGATCTATCAAAGTTTTAAATAATAGATAGTACAATTTTAGAGACATGTAGAAGAGATGATAATCATCGATTCATTTCCACCACTTGATTTTAATCGATCAACTTTTAAACCTCAAGCTCTCATATTGAGATATGTAGTTTCTATAGGCATTGGTTTCATGGAGGGTGATATTCCCTATAATTTTGAGTGGGTGAAGCATAGAGGAATTACATTTCATTTTGGCCATTGAACATTTGTGTCATTTTACATGTGCCCATTGGTTTAGTCATTGTCTCATAGAAGAGGTGGAAGATATTTGCATATGAGAAATCCTTTTTGTTGATTAATGTTATGAAGATGACTTGAAGCTATGAGCTCAAGGTTTAATCTTTTTATTGTACAATTGGTTTTTGTGGTATAATTGGTGTTTTCATATTTGTTTCATGTCTTATCTCATGTTCTTCTCTCACAACAATGTATCTCAACATTTTCCTTGTAGAAATATGTTATGAAATGAATGTGTTTTTTCCTTTTTTTGTTCTCTTGTCTAACTTTTCAAGAAATTTGATATATTTGTAACTAATTTGGTTACACAATTAGGTACCTTGCACTATTAGGTACTATACATCACTAGGAGACCTGGATCTATAAGATTTAAAACATATTTCTTGGCAAGCAAATGGGTCCTAGCTAAACCTATAAGTGAGAAAAATGATGCAATTTCTATCCAAGATAATGACACTCTTCATGTAGGAAATATCTATAAGACGTGGATAAAGGAGTTGGTTGTTGAAAAGTTGAAGGAGTATGTGTTGGTGTGAAAATCTCGTTTATTCCCTAACTAGTTCTCTTTAAGGACCTATTCACACTTAGTTGTTTAAGTTTAATTAGGGCATTTACTTATTGTGTCTCAAGTCATAAGATTAAGACACTTGGCATATTCTTATGTGTTCTAGGTTTTCATCCTTATTCTTATAAGCAAGGGCTCTCATGTCTTCATTTCATATGGAGCATATCTTGTATGCATTGTAATTCTCTGGCAATATAGCATTCTTATTTTGCTCTTTCTTGTGGAAAGTTATTTTTGGTCTTACACCTATGATTCTAGGCTTCTTAAGTCTATTGTGTGACTCTTATATGGTATTAGAGCACAAATCCATAAACCCCTTCACTTTTTTTTGGAGAGTTTTAGCCAATAATTTTCATACAGTGTGTCTTGGAGAGAAATAAACCTCATGGTTGCACTCAGAAGGCCTGAGAGACAAATTTTGATATAAAACACTTGGTATTTCTGAGCAATTTTTTTTTTGAGTTTTTGGGTGGAGCTCCATTAGACATCCATATGGATCTATATGGTGTTGATGCCATTTTTTTACAATCAGTCTGCATTAGGTTTCCTGTCCATAGTCCTCCATCACCGCCACTGTCTAGGTCATGTTTTTAAAAAGAAAGAATATTTTTTTTCTATTATTAAAACAAATATTTGGGGGCAGGGGTTTCCACCCCATCCCCTCCCTATGCATACAACAGAGTACCATGAGGGTACCTGCTCCTTGCTATTGCCTTATCATGACAAGGACAGCAAGGGTACCACCCCCTGTCCACAACTTATGCCATGGCAGGGGTGGTGGGGGGTTTCAAATGCCCTCTGCCATTAAAAATTGTTTTCAATAATTTTTAACAAGTTTTTTTATTTTTTTAAATTAAATAAACATTCTGCAAACCCTATCTTTAGTAGCCTTTTTAGCAACCCTCCAGATTTGGTAGCAATTTTGGCAAACTTGTTATTTTGGCAGCTTTTCTAGATTTAGTAGAGATCCACTACTTTTGATAGTGTTTTGGGGGACGGTCCCTCATCAATGCAGTTTTTAGATTTGTTGTCCAACTTCAAGGAATGATATTTTCATCATCTGGTGCTCTTTTTTTGAGCATTTTTTGAAATGGGGTAGTTTTTCATGAGCTTCACAGTGGTGTAGGTGGATTTCATATTTGACTTTTGGTTTTTGTAGAATTTTAGTTTTCTTAGTGATTTTTCTGTGCAGTTTTCATTTTGGGAACTTCGATAGGCCATATCTTGGGCATATGGACTCCTTTTTGGGTCTAGTTTTTTTAAAGTGCATGATTTTCCATGTACTTCATCATGGTTCCTTCAGTTTCCTCTCATTTTTAATAGAATTATATTTTTAGCATGTGGTGTTGTTTGGACATTATAAGCTTCCATTATATGCACTATTTGATTTGTAAATGCACTGAAATAAAGTGCCACATATTGTAATTGTACTTTGGGGATCTTTTTTACATCATGGTGTTTCATTGGTTGTACTCACACTACTTATAAAGTGCCATGGGGAGTTTGTTGTGTATGCCTTGTGTTTGCCCAAACAACCTCATCTACCTTCATGTGTGTGTGCCTTATTTTTGTACACCCTTTTCCAATTGCAGGCACTTCTTCATGCACCATTTGATGTTGCAGGTTCTTCTTACACTACATTGTGACACACAATTTTAGTGGATCTTCCATACCTCCCCCTTGTCAGCATTATGGGGGGTATCATAGTATTTGTACTTGTGCTAATGCTTCCTTGGTTTGGCTTTAGAGTGAGCTATGCATCTAGTTTTTGTTCCTATATACTAGGCAGATATAACGGTTGGTTACCCATGCATTTAAGTGAGATGGAACACATACAATATATACACTCTTGTATTCCTATTTATGGAGATGACCTCTCTTCTTTAGATTGATCAGAGTTCTTGAGACTATTGGTACCTTTTGGTGTGTTATTTGTATATTCAATTGTCAAATTGGTGCCTTATTTGTCATCTGTAGATTATTCAAGTAGTGTTGTTGGGGTCACTCATACAAATTTCTGCCTCTTTGATCTTGATCTTCATCCTGATTTTAGTGGAGGTTCTTCAATTTCAATAGTATATTAATTGTTCTTTGGCAATTATTTACAACTTCTTCATGCATCAGAGGAGTTCTTCATGTTCTTGTTCCTACTTTTTCAAGGATAACTTCGGGGGGCTTCTTAGTCCTCTCTCTCTCTATTGTAGGGGGACTATTCTCTCTTTTGGAGAGGAGTTTTTTCCCATGAGGTTTTTTGCTTTTCTTCATTTCTGAGAGACTTTTTGTACATGGGTTCCTCATTAGGCTAGTTGTCGGGACCCATCTCTACATTTGTTTGTTCCTCCCTAAGATGCACTTAAGGGGGGGTGTTGGTGTGAAAAGGGTTTATTCTGTAACTAGTTCTCTTTTAGGACCTATTCACATGTAATTGTTTAAGTTTACTTAGGGCATTCACTTATTGTGTCTCAACTCATATTAAGACACTTGTCATATTCTTATGTGTTCTAGGTTTTCATCCTTGTTCTTATAAGCAAGGAATCTCATGTTTTTATTTCATATGGAGCACATCTTATATGCACTGTAATTCTCTGGCAATATAGTATTCTTATTTTACTACTCTCTTGTGGAAGGTTGTTTTTGGTCTTGTAGGTGATTTTGGGCTTCTTAAGTATATTGTGTGACTCTTATAGTATGGAGTTGAAAATTTTGAAGTAACTACTTCAACAAAACTCAATCCCTACCTAAAAATGCCCAAATTCATATCAACAAAAGACCCTACTCAAATTCCAATCAATTGCCAACAATTACTAATAAGTAACATTAATGCACACTATCAAAAAACAAAAATTACCATCATGAATATTTTTGTCAATTGTAAGCAATCTAGTACAGTGAAAGAAAATTTGATACTAATCAAATCATCATTAAAGTGTAGTATATGATCCAACTAACGTGGAAAGGAAATAATAAATTATAATCTATGGTGGAAATTACAAAGGTAAATTTAAAGGGCAAAAAAAAGCTCCTATAAATACACACAAAAGAAAAAAGTGGAATATCAATATGGTGTATGTGTACAGAATGTAATATTATGATGAATATATAGAAGGAATGGGGGATAGTTGAGGTCTTTTTTTCCTTATCAAATTTCTTTTTCTTTTTTAGGAGTTTTAAATTGAATTGAATTAAATTGAAAGTTATTAGTGTTTAGCAAAGACATAATGTTCATGTTTGTGCTTCCTTCTCTCATGTGTAAAATTTGCCCAAAGATTGAGGCCTTCTTTTTGGATTTCAGTATATAGCCTCTACAATCCTTGCTTGAAACCTTTCTACCTATTTTTCCCCTATTTTATTGGGCTCTGTTTGCATTGATTTTATTAAAAAAAGAGTGGCAAAACAAACTCTATGAAAAATCAATTAAAATTATAGTGATCTAAAGAAAGCACATATAGGACATCTTTTTTTGGTACTTAGCTAAATTCTACACGACATCATGTTTATTCATTATCACAGTTCTAAGATTTAAATGCACTCTTACTTTGTATTTCATTTTCTTAAAATTATATTAAATCTTTATGATATTTACCCAACTCTACTATTTAGGTTAATTGTGTAATTGCTGATAATATTAATTATTTAACCTAGATATCCCCTTAAGAAATCATATTTTTCTTTCCAATTATAATTCAATCATGAGAATAAATTCTTATAAATCACTAATGATTATAATGTCAGACAATAGCCTTGTAATATAAGGTTTTAGTTCTAATAACATTGGTATAGGCATAGTTACAATGTTGGATCATGATCAAGGCATCATAAACAACTATAAGAAAATCTTGTTGAATGCTAACTATACAAATAGTAATTGAATAGGTATTCCTTTTTTTATTAGGTAAATATATATTTTTTAAATACACATTTGTTTTTTCATATGTCTGTATGTTTTTAGTGTGTTCTTTCATTTATAAATCGATTAGCCTTGGATTATCTTCCATTGGAATTGTCAAACATCATAATACACTACACTCTCATTCAAACGTATTCTTTACCACTCTCTACACTACCTTCATCTCACTCTAATTTTCTAGTACTCTACTCAATATTTTATCTACCACCATCTCAAATCCCCACTCAAGACAATAGAACTTGCTACCTTGATCGATTAAATAGGAGACAATCAAATCCCTTTTCTTGCTAACCAACTCAAAAAGCGCCAATTTGAAGTTATACATGTATGTATTTGCAGTGATGGAATTGATTTCAAACCATTCTAGCATAACTTTTGCACTTCGAATTTATCTTGGACATGTTCAAGTTGGACTCTTTATCTACTAATTTGATCAATCCAAAATTAGAAACCTTGGAACAAAAGTTCTTGTGAATTCCTTGAATTTTCCTATCAATTTACCCATTACACCTCCTAACAATACAAATACCAATTATTATAATTTAATTAAATACATTTATTATTTAAAATTTGAAACGAACAATACAAGCATATTGGTTGCATTATGTACAACAAAGACAAAATAGTTGTAACAATCATCCAAATAGTAATGCGAACATCCCTAGAAAGGGCAGCTTAAACCGATTAGCATTAACAATTTGTAAAAGAACTAGTGAGTGGGGTCTCTCTATAAAGTCTAAAAAAAAAAGTTATGCATTTTACAACTATCAAAGAGTCCATTTCCTTCGAGACACAATATTTATCAGACAACTTGGGAAAATGTTTCTATTTCTCTTTATGTAGCCTTCTTGTCTGCATATTTTTAATTGTAACTATTTTGCTTTGTTCAATACCAAAAAAATGGCTTATAAAATGTTTCAAACTTAGAGTAAAGTAAAACAAGTAGTACGTTTTACCACTTATTTAAGGCATTCCTTTCTTGCTTAACTGGAGAGGTGTATAGGACAGGATGCACCTCAAATGCCAAAAATGCAAATAAGTGAATCACAAATGTGCATTTATGAAACCAAATAGAAGCACACCAGACAATTCCATCTAAAGTCTAATGCCCTACACCCAGTAATCGTAGCTTAAGCTTACATGTACACATTCACATATTCTTAAACCATAAGATCTTCAAAATAGACATTTCTCAAGAAGCAAAACATACTAGTGTAGTGAACATGATATTGTATTTCTACGTGAAGCATTTTCCCTTGATTGTTATATTCACCATCTTGCTTAAAAAGACGAAGCATCTCCAACCAGTTTCAAAGGAAAAGGATTCCCCTAAATTTCAAGTGATGAAGCATGGAGCAAAAGTGCAAAAATAAATTGGAAGGCACACATATAAACATAAACAATCATTCTCATCTGTTGTCCAAACATTATCATATATTACTTATATCTTAGTTCAACAAAAATGAATATGGTAAGGAAGGAAGTTCCAGACATTATCATATATTACTAGTAATATCTTAGTTCAACAAAAATGAATATGGTAAGGAAGGAAGTTCCATAAAATGTCATTTTTACGGGAAAAAAAATCCATAATACTTTAGGGAAGAACTTTGGTTTTGATGCACTAAAATACACAAATATTTATAAAATGGGTCCTTCGGACTTCCTTGAGACTGACCCACTTTACAAAGAAGTGTTTTGATTCTTACATATGCAAGATAATAATTTTTAAATATATTATTTATCTTTTTTTTTTCCAATATCTATCATATTTTTTTAATTGACTGGTTTTTTCTATATTTATAAGCCATTCCATAAAAAAAGTCGCTACCTTACAATAAGCTAATATTCTATACTTCAACAACCATAAAGCCATCGAATCTCCAACTTCAACCACTACATAACTAAGAACAACTCATATAACCTAAGGTTATAAAAACCGACCCATTTCAAAACAGTAAACACTAACAACTATTACTGCAATAGTAACAACTAATTGCGCTACAAGTTAAAACCCCTCTTTACACGCCCTTATTAAAACCTTGTTCCATTTAAAGCGGAAAAAAAGGTGGAGCCGCTAAACTTAGGAGGATAGACTCAGCTTGGGACGGTGTACATGCACTCGAATAAGATAGAAGCATGGAGTGCACGCCAAGCTTTCTCTGGAATGAATAGGGAACGCCACTTTTATTTGTCAGTGGAAGTTGTTTTCATATTAGATTATAGTATATTTTATAGATAATATCTATGGAGAACAATAAATGAAGTTGGGAGAAAAATATAATAGAGATTTAAATTTTAGTAAGAGGAAAAATAAATGGATATTATTAATTTAATAAAAATAATGAAATGAAATGTAATATTAAAATAGTAAAGAACAAAACATAAAATTGTTATTTTAGTATATATTAGTTAATAATATATTATATAATTAGTACTTGTATGGAAAGGTGGTGTAATGGTTATGGGGATTGTAATTTATATAGAATGTCTTATAAATTTGGAAGTAGTATTGGGGGAAGAGAGAAACATAGCATTTTATAAGAGGTCTATAGTTGCATTCATAAGTAATCTATTAATAAATTGTTACATCATCAAAAGTAGTTGTTAATCAGTCTTCAATAATAGTTTATTGACTTGCTAATTTAAGATAAAGTCTCATAAATAAATAAATGTATTTGAAAAATTGGTGGACATTGAGGATACATGGATCATTTACATGTCTTGATACAAGATTAGGTGGTGAGTCTTGACACGACTCATCATAACAACCCTAAACATGATGCCCATCGACATTTTGATCTTTGATTTTTGTTGAGTATAGCTCTTGATTCTTTACACTTTAATGATCTATATATTAGAACCGGAGACAATGAACATAATCAAGATGGTTTTGCAAAGAAGGATGTGGAATGCATATATTTATGTGTGTTATGAGTTTGTGTAATTGACAATTCTTTCGATACATGTTATGTGCAAATTTTTTTGTTATGCATAAAATAACATCTAAAATTATTAGCATTGTCAAATTATATATCTTTGTTGTTAGTCATAGACATAGTCTTGAAATATATAAATTAAATTTACAAAATATTTTTATTTTATAATGTCAAAAGAAATATTTTGTAATACCTTCAATTTTTCTTAAATTTGAGCACCATTAACATTTATTACTTGTAGTTGATGTTGATCGATACTTCTTTGTAATTCATTTCATTCCTATGCACTGGAGTAAAATGTTATTTAAAAGAACTAGAAAATTTGTAGCTCATTTTAGTACAAAGCTACATAGTGTGAACAATGAGAAGTTATTTTATTCTAAGTAATGTAAATCAAGTAAATAAAATATAATTTGGATGAGGAAGACAAATTTCTTTTTGTATTGCGTTGTGATTGGTAAGTGTCCATCTGTACACCAAAAACATTTGAATGAGTTAGTTCAAAATGGATATTTTTAAGACATATATTATGAAGAGGGGAATGAAAAATTAAATTGAAAGGTTATGTAGAAGAGGTTGGATTGACATTTGCATACCTCATTTTTTTATAGTGAGATTAATTGTAGTCGAGCCTCCTCTTTTTCCTTTTTTTTCCTCTGATAATTGTGTATGGATTGTTTTGCATTTTAGAGTACCAATTGAAGGAGAATGTTGGTTCAATATGAAGACCATTTATTGATTTCACTCTTGATATAATTGTAAATGTTAGTTCTTGTCTTTCTATTTTACTAATATCAATTGTCACCTTTTGTAGTATTAGGCCTTGGGGTTTATGTATAGTAATTGCCCATGCCATGGATATTGGTATTTGCCTATGATTAGCTAGTGCTACAGGTATTTTAGGTATAGTTTTTGGGTCATTTTGGTTCCATGTTCGTCCATTGTAATTATCAATTCTTATTATGGCGTACATCGGTACATTTGGTGGTTTGGAGCCAAGATTGTAAATAATATCTATGACCTCCCCAAGAGATCTATTTACAAGTACAAACAAGGTCCCACAGAAGATTATGAATTATTGATGTAGATACAGGAATGTGATATGGGGGTTATTAATTATGTTATATATGCAATTTTTGTTGGTTTGCATTCTAAATCTTATGTCATTTGAGAATAGATGTTGTAAATCTAGCCATTTTGTATCTGCAACACTTAATGTGAAGAATATCTAGAGTGGGCACAATTCTATTTGGTTAATCATATTTGATAGCTCAACATGACACTTGTTCCATTATGGTCGTGGCCCTCATATGGAAGATCCAAAATGCATAAGTTGCTCAGTCAATTGTGTGTCAAGAAGATTTTTAAGTGTACACGAAGCTTTTCAATAATGGTTGGTATGTTTTCTTCGGCATTTTTTAATATTCAAACACTATCGCAAGTCCTTGGCTATGATGGTGTGTCATAAGATTTAAGATAAAAAATTAAAATCTTGAATGCCTTTTGAATCTTTGGTCACGAAATCTCATTAAGTGTAATGCATATTCATGCATTTGTACGTCCTTAATTCGGGGTTGCATTTGTAGCACATTATCATTTGGAAAGAGTGTGGGAAATGCCATATCAAAGAGGCCCTCAGTATTGCATTCTTTTACGGGATATGAGCTTAGTTGGGGACAATCAATCGTGTTATTAGTTTGATATTCAACTTCTAGTGTTTCTTTAATGATTTCTAGCTTGTGACATTTGTTTGGTAATCTAACCATAAATGATGATGAGTATGTTGATTCATTTTCAATTTGGTCTTGGTTACTGCTAGATTCATTATTTGGGACCACTACTTCTTTAGTTTCAATTGTGTGAAGCATGTCTAAAATGTCTATACTTGTTTTAGGGAGTTGTGCTAGGTTGTCGACATTTATTTCAACATCACTATAATATAGATCATATTTGATCTTCTATTGTAATGTGTCTCTAACACAACTTCTACTTGCAAAGTAGTTGTAATAGTTTCCTTGTGTACATGCAATGTTTGAACTATTAAGACATCTAAGTTTGTAATTCTATGCATGGAAGAACTTTTTCTATGTTTTTTATATCCTAATATGGGAAGCTAATTATGTGACCTTTATATTTGTATTTCCCTCCTAGAGCATGGGTTACTTGTAATATTAGATTTATTCATGTTATGAGCATCTCTTCTACTTGAGTGAGATTTTTCAACGTGACAGGTTGTCTGCCTAGGTTCATATTGTTAAATGATGAAAATTGATGTATGCCTTTCTCACTGAAACATCTTCTATAAATCAAATTATTCTTTAATGAATAGACAAACATGTTGGGGTAGCATTCTTTGCATATAGTGCATGTTTGTAACTTTGATAGTGTATTTATTCTATGTCAAAAAAAATTAAGATGTTGTCATGAACTTAGTGTTGTTATTTTATGATGTTGCATTTTGTGATTCATGTTGTGCATTTTTTTACTTCTATGAGTTGCATAGTAGAGTCAATTGTTGTTTTGGCATGTTGATGGATCTACTATTTTTGGTAGTTGTTTGTCTATGTTTTGTATATAGTGATGAAAAATTATTTCCTCTTTATGGCAAGTGTAATAAGCTCAACTTCTTTAATGACTTTGTAGTTTTTAGAGTTCTATTTGATGGGGTTTAGTTTGAGATTTTTTTGGGGTAGAGTCCATCATGTGTAAAGCAAAATGGTATGCTAGATTACTAATTGTTTAGGGTAAAATTTGGATTGTTTAATGTTTTAGTGTTTAGATGTTTGAATCCTCCTTTCACTCTATACATTCAAGGATCTAGGGTCGAGTGGCAATGCACTATCATACCCTAGGTCATTGTGAGATGTAGGGAAGCTTGGATTAGGATGTTTAATTATCAATTTTCCTTCTCTTATGCTTAATTCACCATTAAAACCCTAATTTCGCAAATACAACTGTAAATAGAAGAATAACAGAAAAAGCTCTTGTAGAGGGAAGCAAAATATCAAATCATAGAGTACCTATTTTCGGGGTTCTGAGGCAGAAAAGTCGGGGATGCAAAAGCGGATGCCCAAGTCCAAGGCCCTAGTTTTTGTCGAGATCTGGAAACTCAATCTACAACTCTTTCCTGTTATTCCAAAGATTTTCCCGTCATGGAAGTTGGAGGACTAATGAGCATGTGCCCAAGTCCAGGGGGTAGATTTTCTTCCTGTTCTGCAATTCCAACACTCCAAGATGTCTTCCTACAACTTCACTTTGTCCAGCTTCGCAACCTGTAACCTGCAACCATGAAAACTTTGGGAGGGGGTTGTGGTGTTTAGAGGCTTGCCTCAGTTAGGCCCTGGAGGACACTTAAGTCTCCAAACACCTTTGTCAGGTAGAGAGGGCATGCCTTAGAAGGTAGAGGCCAAAACCAAAGGAATAATTGATCACAAACACAATATAATGATCACCTTGTAGTGAAGATCTCATGGGAGGAAGATGCTCTTCATTCCATGAGGAAATGGATGCTCAAATCTGCAAACGCAAACACATAGACCACACAAATCTGCTCTTGCAACACAATGAAAGCCTTGAATCACCTTTAGGATGCCAAAATTACATGAACATAATCTAGTTTACAAATGAATGCCTAAACATGCTTTTATATGCAACTACAAACACTCCTGCCAAGATTTTCATAATTCAAACTTACTGTGTTGACATAGGACCCAAGTAATGGTCACGAGCCAACACCCAAAAATTGAGACTGCTCTAAAATAGGGCAGGACTAGGGCGTGGGCACCCAAGTCCTTCCCCCTATTTTGGGTAGGGTTAAGCTCAAGGGGGCCTCCTAGGTCCCATTTGTCATGTTACCTAGGGCTCATTCCATCAGGATGCCAAATTATGAAGTAAGATGTCCTAAATGCATACAAAAGACCTGGGAGCTAAACCTTATGAGGGAAAAGCCCCCAAGGGGACATTTTATGACATTACATTTAGCATGGGCCACTTTAATGTATGTATAAACGCGAGGCCAATACATGCATTAAAGTACGGTCATAGACACAACAAGCACACCAAGCATGGAGAAGACACACCAATCACATAGAAGACAGTAACAGGCACACAAAACATGGAGAAGACAATTACAGTCACATAGAACATGGAGAAGACAAAAAATGCATAGAAGACACATTAATGCATGGAAGACAGGCATGATTCTTTTCTTTTCTTTTTCTCATATATATATGAAATGCAGATGCAAGTACTGGATAGTAAAAAAACCTCCCATAATGCAGGAAGCACTCATTGAGCTAGTCTTTAGACTGCATATATGGGGCAACACACACGCAAGACACACAAAACTTCCCAAAATGTAGGAAGCACTCATTGAGCTAGTCTTTAGATTGCATATGGGGCAACAAACACGCAAAACAAAGAAAGCATGCCAAAAAACACACTTGAAGACACAGAGAAAACATGATAGATAAGTGATGGAGTGTACCTATTTCTAGGTCTAACACCATCTCAGGCACATTACAGGCACACACCGACGATTGGGCTTCACCACAAAAATCACCGAAAACATACTTAAGGGTTGAGTTAGTTACAGAATCGCTCCCCGCCTTCAGAGAGGACTTTTAAAAATGACAGGATGATGCAATCTGCTCCAAGAAATACACCATCCCCGCCTCCATAGAGGGCTTAAGATAAAAAGGATATACACGATATCCTAGCTTCGTAGAGGGCTTACATGATTGATTGATTGATTGCAAACAAACTCATGATACAGGAAGCAATCATCGAGCTAGTCTTTAAACTGCACCTGAGGACAAGCACATAGCTAACATCTACAACAGACAACTTACCTTATATATGCCCCCACCTTTAGGTGGTTGATATCGGGTATCGATATCAAGCACATTAAGGTAGGAAGAAAACACACAAGGGAACACTGACTTTCACAAAGCCCATGCCCCCCAGAGGTGACATGTACTTTACGATCACCAAATGTTCTCACAAACACATCCCTGCAAGAAACATGTTAGTGTCTACAACATCATGATAAACAACAACATCAATGCATATGATTAACCACACAAAGAGCCAAGGTTATACAATGAATTTAGAGTTCGAGGATAACTATGGGTCTATATCACAAAGCTCTCCGAATCGAGTACCGCCAAGGCTAGATTAAAAGACAAACAAAGGTGCATAGAGCAGCAGTATTGTTAAGGTTTGTAAATGCGATAGAAACATCATCAAATTCACTATGTGGAAAGCACGAGTGCTTCCACTAGACAAGCGTCGGATAAAATATACAATCCCATCGTCATATTAGGAACTAAGTCCATTTTTTTTTATTGCTCTCGAAAGGGACACTAGGTCCACATCAGTGTAAATGTTTTTCATCATCTACCTACTAAATGGAAACACTAGAGGAAGGGAAACAATAAATAAGAGAGGAGAAAAAAGTGTCTTAGGGACAATCACATAGGAGGGTGCCCCCAAGTCACCAACCGCAATGCTATGTCCGCAAGACACAACACACAATAATGAAATCAGAGAGAGGCAATATAAAAGAATGATGATACAAATAGAAGAAGGTCACAACAGAGGCAGTCTCCTGGTATCCCGGACCTTATGGGAGAATATGATCTCATCCTAAGAGGCCTAAACAACACATAACACATCACAGGGGAAGCACATCACGAGAGAGATAAAGGGTTAGAGATACTTACCTATAGGGTCTTCGTGTTAGAGGCCATCATCGAGGAGGTTAGCATCCTTCCAAATCTGAATGCTAGAAAGAGGTACCAGTTGTTCCATTTGTCTGTCTAATGTATTTTGATCACTTCCTGATACCTAAAGGGATATCAAAGGGTGGACCTTGACATAAGTATCATTTCTTAGTGGACTAGGTGGTTTATGAGATTGTTCCTTATCCACACCAAATAGTTCAAGATAATCAAAACAATGTTGCGTTGTCAGAATATCATCCCTTAATGCTACATTTTGGTCAGGAGGGTTGTTTGAATTACTAGAGCTAACCCTAGTCTTTTCATCTGAGTTATCTGAATGTTTAGTTGTAGGATCATTAGGGTAGCTTGTGAATTCATTATCACTCTCATAATCATTGTCAATATTATTACCATATGTTTGAGCTATTAATTCCAAACTATTATGAGGAGTGTCATGCTCTTCATCCAAAGTGTGTTTTATTAGTTCTTCTACTACTCAAGGGTATGTATTGATGAGAGATATGAAGTTGTTAAGATCAGATACATAATCAAGGATCTCGAAAGAAGATGACACCAATATATCCTTGTGATACATGGCTTGCATGTAGGGCATGACATAAGGATGTATACTAATGAATTTGTAAAGACTTTCAAATTTTGAGATATATTCATGTAAGGATTTCAAAGAGCACTGAGAGGCCATGTTTATATGCTCTAACCAATGTAAAATCATATTTTGAAAGCTTGCAAAAGGACAATTGCCAAGTTGTATGCAACAATGACCTAAATGTTTGATTTTTTGTACTTTTTCCAATGCAAATGAATGAAACAAAGGGTGTTGTAAGGATTGTGATCAGGGACAGCAAGTTATATGTCTGATATCAGTTGAAAACAGCAATAAGATCCTTCACAACACACTCTTTATGCAAATCCAAGATAATGCCAAGTCAAACTATAGTGAAAATATGTTGAAATAGGCACTTTTTTCACCAAAATTCAATGCAAAGGAGCATAACAAAGGGTGTTGTGAGGAAAGTAATGATGGAAAACAAATTATATCAGAAATAACAGCCACTTAATGATAAGATATCCATTACAACATGCTTTTAGTGCCACTTAAGGTCAAACCCTAGTGAAAATATAGAAAAAATAGGCTATTTTTCATGGTTTTTCAATTCCAAGACCTAGCAAAAGGGGTGTTGTAATTAATTTAAGGAGGTACAGAAAATAAAATAAATTATATCAGTCACCTCTATCCATAAAATTGATCACAACACGCTTGGAGTGCAAACTAAGTCAAACCCTAGGGCAAAAATAGCCAAAATGTGTAGTTTTTCACCAAATTTTCAATACAAGAGCCCGTTAAAAGGGTGTTGTGAAAATTTTTAGGAGGAGAAGAAAATTATTACCTTGATAACAGCCAATTAATGTAAAAATACCCTTCACAACACACCTATGGTGCAAGTTTAGAGAGTCGACAAGGCCAAATTTAGTTAAAATTGGTGTTTTTCAAGCCCTAGGTTTGAGATCTTGGGAGAAAATGCTATATGAATGTTTTGAAGTCTGTTTTATGGTGAAAATGAATTACTCCTAGATCTGAAAATGAATTCCAAGCTTTAATATGCAAAATGCCAATGCAAATCTAATGAAAATGCATGACAATTGCTAAGTTTTGTCAAAATTTTCTATGCAAAGATGCAAATATTTTGAATCTAAATGCAAATTTACACTAAAATGAAAGACTATAGACAAATTATAATTTTAATGAGCCTCTAAAATCAGTAGAAAAATCTGAAAGAAGATTTTGCCTACTAACCCTAGATTTTGGAATTACTAGGTTTAATGAAAATTGTCAAACTTTCTACAAAAGCCTAGCAAATTAATGATGAAAATACAATGCAAATTATTGAATTTTTGTGTTTTTTCTATAGTTTATATCAGATCTGATGTAAAAATCATGAATTAGGAAAATTTAGAAATGAATTGATGCAATTTAGTAATCTATATGAAAATGCAAACTAGGGTTTTCAAATTTTTGCAAATTTTTCAATTTTTTTGTAATTTTCTCAATACAATAAGATGAAAGACTATATGAATGAATGAAATCAATCCAAATCTAAAGACACACACTCAAAAAGTTGTAAGTAAGTCCAAAAACATGGGTTCACCAAAATGTTTAGGGTAAAATTTGGATTGTTTAATGTTTTAGTGTTTAGATGTTTGAATCCTCCTTTCACCCTATACATTCAAGGATCTAGGGTTGAGTGGCAATGCACTATCATACCCTAGGTCACTGTGAGATGTAGGGAAGCTTGGATTATGATGTTTAATTATCAATTTTCCTTCTCTTATGCTTAATTGACTATTAAAACCCTAATTTCGCAAATACGACTGTAAACAGAAGAATAAAAGAAAAAGCTCTTGCAGAGGGAAGCAAAATATCAAATCACAGAGTACCTATTTTTGGGGTTCTGAGGTGGAAAAGTTGGGGACACAGGAGCGGGTACCTAAGTCCAAGGCCCTAGTTTCTGTCGAGATCTAGAAACTCAGTCTGTAACTCTTTCCTGCTATTTAAGAGATTTTCCTGTCATGGAAGTTGGAGGACTAATGAGCAGGCACCCAAGTCCAGGGGGCAGATTTTCTTCTTGTTCTATAATTCCAACACTCCAAGATGTCTTCCTACAACTTCAATGTGTCCAGCTCTGTAACCTATAACCTACAACCATGAAAACTTTGGGAGGGGGTTGTGGTGTTTAGAGGCTTGCCTCAGTCAAGCCCCAAAGGACACTTAAGTCTCTGAACACCTTTGTCAGGTAGAGAGGACGTGCCTTGGAAGGAAAAGGCCAAAACCAAAGGAATAATTGATCACAAACACAATATAATGATCACCTTGTAGTGAAGATCTCATGGGAGGAAGATGCTCTTCATTCCATGAGGAAATGGATGCTCAAATCTGCAAACACAAACACATAGACCACACAAATTTGATCTTGGAACACAATGAAAGCCTTGAATCACCTTTTGGATGCCAAAATCACATGAACATAATCTAGTTTACAATTGAATGCCTAAACATACTTTTATATGCAACTACAAACACTCTCACCAAGATTTTCGTAATTCAAACTTATCATGTTAGCATAGGACCCAAATAACGGTCACAAGCTGACACCCAAAAATTGGGACTGCTCCAAAACAGGGCAGGACTAGGACGTGGGCGCCCAAGTCCTCCCCCCTATTTTGGGTGAAGTTAAGCTCAAGGGGTCCTCCTAGGTCCCATTTGTCATATTACCTAGGGCTCATTCCATCGGGATGCCAAATTATGAAGTAAGATGTGCTAAATGCATGCAAAAGACCCGGGAGCTAAACCTTATGAGGGAAAAGCCCCCAAGGGGACATTTTCTGACGTTACACTAATATTGATAACCAAAAGACATGCACTACTACTGAGAAAAAGGAACCTAATTACAATTGTTTATAATTAAGAAATGTATTCGGCACGAATACAATCTAATATGAAACATGTAATACTAAAAGAGTTAAAGTTTTATATTTCATGACATATATATATATATATATATATATATATATATATATATATATATATATATATATATATATATATATATATATATATATATATATATATATATATATATATATATAACTTGTATCTGGAAAATTATGCTACTTATAAATATCATAGTAAACAAAGGCTTGCAATAATTAAATCTTAAAGATTTAATTGAATTCAACTATTTACCTACATACTACATTTATACTCTTTCAAGAATTACAGAATCCTCAATTTCCTCTTCCAGCCACCTTCCTGCCCCTTTTGTGGCAAGACCGAATCTATCAAACATTGCTTCTGGTACTGTCCACATGCTAGATTGGTATGGGTGTCCACTATTCTAGCTCTGTTCCACTTTCCATGGTCGTGGAAATTGGCTTTGCTCGACTCCTCTGCTACTCACAATTTGATCTCTAACACATAGCACTTAGTCATTATCAAACACATTTGAAAAAGTCAATGTTTGACTGTCTTCTCTCATTCATTCCTTCCTCTAGAGAATGAAATTATGATGATTTGCTTTTCTCTTTCTATCCAAGTGGCTAGTCTTCTCATCTCCCTAAAGGATTAATCAACTAACTTTGAACGAGGAGATCGCTCTTCAGACCAAATGTCTTCACTCTCAGCTCCAAAAAATGGAGATGTAAGGGACACCTGCTCGTTTCTTTTGAGGTGGCATGTTGAAGAACAGTCAACTCTTGAACAAATATTCTATTTTTTGGCTGCCCATAGCTAGGCCTATAGGAGTTTGAATGGTTATACATGCTTATTGGATGGAGGCGCAATAGGTTCATAGGCATTTTTCAAGTGCAGATCAGGAGGAAAAGTAAACTCAATGCCTTGCTCTGAAAGGGAGACAGGAGAACATGGCTGATAGGATGAGCATGGTTGTGCAAGGATCCAACAAACTCTAGTGCCACTATTTGAACATCATCGAAGCCTCTGTCAACTGAAAAGTTTGATTTCTTCTTCTCGCTGTTATCCCACTCTTTTGATTTTCGTTTAGGGCTTCTTCATGTAGTCATATTTCTACCTTTTATATTTTAAGACTCTTGTTTTATTGGTGTTCTGGTGTGGTAGTCTTATGCCACTCATATGCATGAATAAAATTAGAATAGGGGATATGTTTTATGGTTGTTTGCTTTATTACGCATGGTTGGGCCTAAATGAATAGGTTATGCCTAACATGATTTCAATTTTAAATGTATGTTTTGGTTATGGTTGTCCTTTGTTCTACAACTAATTTTGTACTATGTTAGTGACTCTATGACTGTGCAATAGTAGTATGTCTATTAAATTGTCTCTATTAGTCTTTGATTGTTTTGTTGTATTCTGCCTATTCGCTGTAATCTTTTCAAGCTTAATACAATACAAAAATAAAGTGTGTTACACTACATGTTTTATTCCTTGTTATGCTATTTTATGCAATTTTTTTGAAAAAATGTTGTGTGCCTGATTGAACATGGATGCATTCTTTTGTGGGGTATGTATGTAATTTGATCAAAATGTTCTCTTTCCAAATCAAAAGTAAATGATGCGATAAATAATTGTCACAACAATAAACAATCAAAATAAAAAATTACTTAATATAAAAAATATTAAGCAACAAACTTTAAACAAAATAAAAAACTGACAAACATTATCTATGCATCTATTATCAAAAGGATTATTTTAAGAAGTACATCTTGAGGAAGAATTAATATCCATTTTCTATGGTCAAACGGAAATGGTTATCATAGATAGACATAAATTATAAGCTTGTCTTTAATTGACTATCATTAAATTATAAGCTTCATGATGAACTCTATGGTGCTTGGTACTATGTAAATTTTTTAATTTTGGTAAATTAGTACTCAACATAGGTGAATGAAATTCAAAAAAATTATAGTATTATTCAACTCAACTCATAATAGCTAGCCTCTTACAACTCTATAAAGTAAAAATTCTCCATTAAGAATATGTTTAAGGGTTGAAGTTTTAACAATAAATTTAAGTATGGGGCGGCTAAAGGTAATCCTGGAGCTGCAGGTAGTGGGGGGGGTGATAAGAGATAATCATGGTAGGTTCATAGTGACAGTGGCACTCCCTCTGGGTACACAGACAAACCACTATGCCAAAGCTGCAGCTTCCTATCATCTTATTGCTCTGGCTCATGCTAAGGGTCATAGAAAAGTCTGGATCAAAGGTGACTCTATGAACATCATCAATTGTCTTAATGGCACCTCTAAACCAAGTTGGTCCATTGAGACCTTGATCAAAGATGCTATTATGTTGTTGAAAACCTTTGAGGCTACCCATATTTCTCACATCTATCGTGAGGGGAATAAGGTGGCGGATGTATTTGCCAACCTAGGAGTTATAAATGAAACTAAGCTCATATGAGATGAATTTATTTTGACCCCGAGTAATGTTAAAGACCTGCTTAAAAATGATAGCATCCATGGTACGACAATCAAGAACCTCTAAAGAGATCATCATGATTTCTAAAGGTACGCAAGACTTGCCCATCCAAAAAATTTGTCTCACACAGATTATGGGTTTGAATATCACCAAATTAGCTCTGTTCATCCTCATTGTTACCTTCACTTCAGTTTGCAGAGATAAATTTTTCTTCTAGTGTCTAAATTTTAGAATGGGGGGTGACAGAAATAGGGTTGAACCTTCTTCTTGTGAGGGGATTAAGCAGAAGTAGAAGGTGTGGAGCATCTTAGAAGCTGGAGGGCTCACTCCATTTATGGAAAATCTCCATGGAGCTAACCTGAGTGTCACAACCATGTTTTTTAAAGGTTACAAGAACAGGAGGGTCATGGCGAATGGGTGGGAAATGGATATTTCTGAAGACTTAATTGCCACGGTGACGGGGCTTTCAACTAGTGGAAAGAAATTCTTCTGGGAGAGGAAGTAGAGCAAGGAAGCCCTTAATAACTTCTTCAAAGAAAACAAAAGGGATAAGTTGGTCAAATTTCAAACTGGTGGGTATAATCATCTTTCCATTAAACCAATCTAGGCGGAGGTGGTTGAAATTATAATGAGATATATGTTACCCTGGATGGAAGGTATGTGGCCATTTATTCCTATCACTTCAATTTGCTGAATCATTTTAGACATGGTATGTTGGTTTCTTTTCCCTTCTACCTATTTTCTTCTTTGGAGTTTGGTCTGAAAGAACATGGTAGAAACCCTAAACTTTCAGTTCTGCATGAGAGCCTCATATTACTCATAATGGAGCACATGAAAAACAACACCCCAAAAAAATCAATAAAACATAAACCCAATGCTAAGAAGGGGAGGGTGGTGTCTAGCGAAGAGGAGTCTGATTCTAAGGATGAGAACTGGGAAATGGAAGAGGAATAAGAAGAGAATGAAGAGGAATCCTCTAGAAATAAAAGGAAAACTTAGAAGAGGGAAGTTTCCATTTCATGATCTGTAGCGTTTGAAATGGGTGATGACACTGACACCTTTGTTAAGGAGATTTATGACAAGAAAATGATACCTCAGAAGAGGAAAACCCCCACTTTAGTGAAGAAAGGTAAAAAATCCATGGAGGAGGTTGAGGGTTTTGTGCAGGATGTTGGTGCCTCTTCTCTGAAATAGGGGAGTAAGATGAAGCATGGAAATAAGGTCAAGCCGGTCGAGAAGGATCAGGAAGAGGAAAATGTCTAGTTTGCTAGAAGTGGTGCCCTTAAATAGGGGATCAAGCAGAAGCAGGGGATTAAGGAGAAGCCATCTAACAAGGAGATTGACAGGGTGGAAGACTCTCCAGGCAAGTTCAACCTTATCCCTAAACTGGGTGTGGGCATCAAGTTTCCTAAAATCAACAACCCTTTGATTAACCTCCCTGAGGATTTTGATGATCTGTTGGCCTAGGCGAGAAACAGAGATCAGGTTGAGGAGGTTTTTAAACTTGTGAATAATGCAGTGAAGTCACAACACAAAATGACTAAGTGGTTCTTCCTAGAAATTACTAGAATTAACATCAGATTCTAGCTACTTTAGGAAAGCTTGGGAAGGGGGATCAATACTACTTCTGAATAGGACTCCTTGATCTTCAGAAACTAGGATGCCATTCCAAAAATGGAGGAAATGGACGGGAGATAAACAAGATGAGAGAAGAGTTCAATACCAGGGTTTAGTACCTCAAGGAAAAGATCATTAAGGTGAACAATAACTTAGACAAAATCTGTAATATCACAAACTCACCATTCAGAACAGTCTCAATGGGATGAGAGTGCTGACAAAGAAGCTTAAAGAGCTTAGAAAGGAAAAGTTTAGGGATTTCAATGCCGAGAACATTATGAATGCTGTGAATCTGGATAATCAAGATAAAGGAGATGACACTAAAAAGACTGGTAAATGGGTGGCTGGTGAAGACATAGGTGGACCTTCGACCCACACCAGGAGGAGAAACAAAAAGCAGTTCGAAGTTGAGAGGAAAGAGCTTATAGACTTTGCCAAAATGCATGAGGCATTTAACAAACAGGAATTAGAAGCGGAAAAGACTCTTAAGAAGATGAACTAATTTCTAGTTTGGTTTTATCTGGACTCTTTTTTAGCTACTCTTTATATGCTTATGTTTATGGTAGCTTCTAGTTGGTTGTCGGTTGGATTACTTCTTTTTGTATGCTTCTTTTTGTAAAGGGTTTCGAGGTCCCCTCTCAAAACCTGTTTGACCACTTTAATCAAAAACAATAAATTTAAGTCATAAAAGTTGAAATCATCTAAAACAACTCCTAAAGGAGAGCCCCAAACAAATCTGTAAACTACAAGTAAAGGAATAACAGAGTAAAGGGGAGAACACATGGTTGTAATCATTATAATGTTAATCGAATAAAGTCCATATATTCACTTAATGTGAGTCCCACCCTTGTCTTGTTATTTTATTTGCACTTGATAGGATTAGATTAGATATTGGTACTCATGGAGTTACATATTTATGTTTAAATTTTGATTATGACCACGGATTGTATAGATATCGACACTATGTTTAATATAGTTTAATTTTTATGAGATCATTGTAATGATGACAATTGTAGTTTATTTCTATTTTTTATGTGAATGGTTTTAGAGTATTGTATTTCCTTTCTAAAATCATGATTTGATCTCAATTTTATTATTATAAATGTTAGTACTAATCTGATTTTGAATCAGTAGTGGTAATCTGGATAGAGATGTTTGATAATGTAAAGTACGCAAACCATAATAAAAAAATTATTGTAGTAATTAATCCACTTAATTACTTTATCCGAAGTAAAAGACGAATCATCTAAGTAAGTCAAATAGCAATGTCATTACATCTTACAAATCCACGTGCTATATCTAGGTGTAAGCACTAAAAAGAATATACAATATACATCTTAGGCTCTCATGCCATAAGTCATCATAATGAATAATAAAGTACAATACATGAATGAATAGTAAATTAATTACTATCACTGGCCTCCACTAACCCACATGGTCTTCTGCAAGCACAAGACATGAACATGGTCCATGCACTTTTTCGCTCAACCATGAAGCAATTATACTTCCCTGGATTCCTTCATGACACAAAGGAAACCCAACCCTACACGAAACATCTAGCAACCTAGAAACAACTAATAGGAGGGAACACCTAATGCAACCTAATGTCTAAATGCAATGCTAAATGATGATATGTATTATTCTCACAATAAGATGTGGCAGAGAAATATTTTAAATTAAGTTTTGCTAGACAAACATTCATCTATTTCAATGAATGCCCAGCTTGGCCCAAGCATTTAAATAGTACCGATCAAACTTGAAAAGAGGAAAAGCCTTCTCTGTTTTCCCACATTCGACATCCTAGCCCGAGAAGTAACCCAATATAACAATAAAATAACCTATTCTTTTTGTAAAACAAACTCATATCAACACATGAAGTAAAAGCCTAAAAGACAGTTTCTTGCTAGATTTAACTCAAATCCATTTCATAATTTCAATGTTGAAGATACACTTATCACGACAATCCACTCATCTAACTAATTAATTGACTTAGCTTGCATACAAATACACACACACTAACTTTTAATCAAGAATTCTATTAATCCTTTCTTTTGTGCAGTAGGATAGATGATATTGGCATAATGACATCCTCAACGGATTTGGATAGTTCTTTAAGTCAACTATCCCGAGTAGCTTCATGCATGTGTATAAGGGAAACATGTATATAAATAGAGAAATGTTTTCCACCATTAAATCCCATTTAACTTAAATACTTCATCTGAACTCATTAAAGCAGAGATAAGTAGACATCGTTTTGAGTGAAAATATTTATCTACATCCATTTATTTACAAGCTGTTATAAGATAAGTGTATGTGTACGTGTGTGTGTATATATATATATATATATATATGAGTAATTACAGATAAAATTCTAAATTGAAATACAACGGTTTACCAACATTCAAGACAACCCCAATCCTAACAAAGGACCACTATATATATATATATATGAGTAATTACAAATAAAATTTTAAATTGAAATACAACGGTTTACCAACATTCAAGGCAACCCCAATCCTAACAAAGGACCACTAGGTCTGAGATATAACCAAAGACTCAAATATTCATTCGTTAAATCTCTCTATTGTGCAAAACAATACAATAGGAACATTAAATCCTTATGTTAGCCGTATAAAAGTCAAAAGGAGGATGATAGAATTATGCACACAGGTCGTTATACACTAGGAAGGTTGTTAATGATGTCCTTCGAGTGACTATAAGCACCAAAATCATGCACTCTCTCCATGAGGACCCCTATGATGATTGAAATCCTTGTCACGTACATGTAAGCATGAAAATAAATCTTTTGGGCAGTAGGCCTATTGATGATGTGTCCTTTCTTCTTATCTTGTGTCATTTTTGCTTTGTTGATTTCTTTTCTTCCCCATTTGTGACACTTTTCAACACTTGTCAGCTTGTATTTTTTGGCTTTCGACCTTGATCCTAAGCCTTGTGAGTATCTTGTAGGTGAGTTTTCACCTCTCCCCTATGTATTTCATCTAGTGCACCTCATAGAAGCCTTCTAGAGGTCCCTCGATCCATCTCCCGCTTTCCATTTTCAATTTCTACCATCCAATCCAAATCTCCCCCTATTATTTCTAGATTCCCACTAGGGATCCTTAGGATGCAAGTGGAGATTTGGATTCTTCCACATGATTGACCTATTTTCTAATGCAGAATCCATCCTTTTCTTTCCCCTTGCCTTCTGTCATCCTGATTTCTGCATTCTGCACTCCTAATCCAGGGTCGCCCCCCCGAGCAACCCAGGATCTTTCTGGGTGACCCTGTCTAATGAAGGTGGGGACCCTATCATCTTTTGACCCATAGAAAACTAAAGTTTCTCTGGCGTTTTAGCTCTATTTTTACCTGTTTTTCCTTCTATTTGCATGATTTTTGATCCTTGATATAGAGTTAACTATTTCATGCACCCACACATGCATAATTATGTCTATTTGATCTCAAATTAACTCTCTAATCAATCTCATGCATTCCCTCACCTCCATTTCTTCTTCAGTGATAAGATATCATTGCTTCATCACTCCCTAATCAGCTGAGTTCACTAGGTAATCAACCTTGTTAACTCCTCAATCTATTCTTGTTAACTCATCAATTAAATGAGTTAACTCTTCAATCCAATCCCTTCTTCTAACCTATAAATACCCCTCACCTCTTCATTATTTTCCAAGTTGAGCAAGTTGGAGAATACCCTTCTCATCTTCACAAGCTTTTTCAAGCTTCTTCACAGGCCCTTGAGCCTCTTTCTTCATTTCTTTCTTTAGTTTTCCAAATCTTCAAAACTTTCATTATTGCATAGCTTCAAAGCTCTTCTAGGGAGGCAAATTCATTGTGCACCAGCTCTTGCCAAGTTTGCTCTCCAATCTAGCATTCATACGCTCATACAGGATGAAAGTGTCTTTTGTTTTGGTTGTTCAGACAAGCAACGCTACACTACTTCTTTTTATTCCATTGTGCTCAATCCAAGCTCGCATCGAGATCATACAAGCATCACAAAAGCTTCTTTTCATTTCTTTTTTCATTGAGAGAATCACCTGCTATCACAAAAGGATTCGAGGTTGCCTATACAAGGATGCTAAGGGTAGTGGAGTCTTCAAATCTTCATCTCTTTCAGTTCTTTTCATTGCTTTCATAGAAATTAGATCATCACACTTTGCTCTTGGGAATAGTAACATTATGCTTTTTCCTTGATAGGTTAGATCTTACATGCTAGATTAATCATTTTTTTACATTCATAGATCTACTTTGTTAGAAAAAGCATCTTTCCTTTCCATTTAATTAGATTGCATTGAAAATACCAAAAACCCGCAAAAACATAGATTCAACTTTTCATATAGGATTGCATGCACATTTATTGCATAGATTAGAAGCATTTTCCTTTCCAAAAATACTCCAAAAAAATACCAAAAAGATGCTTTGCATATTATCATTTAGCTTGCATTCATAGAGATCTGATAAAATAGATAACATTGCAAAACCCTTGATTCCATCATGAGGTATTCACAAACAAACCCCAGGTCAACAAAACCCTAGGTTAGAACCCTAGATCTGGTTAGAGTTAGCAATTACATAACTTTCTCTATCCTGATTCATGAATGTGTTTAGGAGTAAGAGGAGAGTGGGTAAGGGCTATTTGAAATGAGATCGAGGAGATTCATCCACAACCTCAACAACAGACACACATTACACTGCAAGAAGACCCATTTGTTCTATTGTTGGTTGAAGAAATTTGGCAATTACAACTACACAAAGCATTTCTCAGAGACATAGAAACAACATAAGACATTAACGATAACAACCATTGACCTACACAAAGGTGGAATTCAAGGAATCCAAACAAAAGAAGAGATACTAGTGACCCTTTAGGTCATAGGGTTATCTCAACTACCACAACAATTGAGCGAAACATTCAACAAAACGCACAACAACAAAGGCCATAGATCTTGCCAACCCCCCTTCACGAAGTCCATCTCTCAAATGAGCCAGACCCCCATCGTGTCTCACCTCCTCTCGACTAGCTACTCCCACGTGAGTGAGAGTGATGTGGCAGATCACTCGTGGCAAGGAGGGAAAGGGTCTGTGTGCGTGCCGAAATCCAACCCGATAGCCCCCAGGCAACCAGAGTCATGATTCTGAGCGTACATATTTTGGTGAACCTAACATGAAGAGAAGAGCCTCTTGGTTATGCTTTTTTCATTCCAATTGCTTGGATCTCATTTCCATCATCATTATCAGATACGACATCAGCTTCACCACATATTTTGGTGAACCCAATGTGAAGAACAAAAACTTTTGATGGGATCTTTTGTATTTCCATGTGCTTCTTTTATTGCATGCTCATCTTTCATGTCCATATTCATTTCATTCATTTCGTGGTGTTTCCTACACCCCAGAACTAGGACAAAATCACACAAAGTTCAAGGGAATTACCCCTCCAATGAAAGTAGCACATGCTCAGATCCAATAACTTCAATTGCAAATTAGTCAAACTTGAAAGACTCAAAGGGGATCCAACAAGATCCCCACAACATTAACCAAATCAAAACATGCCAAGTGAGTGTTTGGTCTGAGATCCATCAACAAGACCAACTCATAACAAGCTGTTGTTATATGGAGCCTAGTCATACTCGGAGGTTAAATTTTCCCCACTTTTATCAGGGCGGTTTCCCCCCAAATTCCTACGGGGTCAAGGGGCAGCGCCCCCAAGATGGGAGTTATTTTTTCATTGACCAACATAAGAAAACCCTATTTTTTGTAACCGACAAAAAGCTTGATAAAAAGCAGCTAAGGGTTAGGGTTTTGATATATATATTGTATTGTAGCATTTGCAGCGGTATTGAGTTGCAGGGATTGCTGATTGTAATCATTTTGATTTACTGGATAATAATATTGGACTCTCTATTTGGTGGATGTAGCCCGAGTTTGGGTGAACCACATTAAAACTTATCTCTCGCTGTTATTAATTCTATGTATTTCCATTCCTCTGTTTAATCTTTATTTGCATTTAATTGATATCTTCTACTGGCTAAGCCTAACAAGTGGTATTAGAGCGAGTTGTGTTTGATTATCATCTACAGGAAAGTCTCACGGTTGAGTGGGAGCAATGGCGGACGAGGGTAAAACGAAGGTTGATAAATTCAATGGGCAGAACTATCAGTTATGGAAGATGCAGATGGAGGATTACCTCTATCAAAAGGATTTATGGAGGCCGTTGGAAGGAGTAGCCAAGAAACTGGCAACAATGTCTGATGAGGATTGGAATCTTCTTGATAGAAAGGCACTGGGAACCATTCGGTTGTGCCTGGCACCGTCAATGGCATTCAATATAACAGAAGCGAAGACAACAAATGGTCTGATGAAAGCTTTGGCAAAATTGTATGAAAAACCCTTAGCCTCAATAAGGTATTTCTCATGAAGCAGTTGTTTAATTTAAAAATGGTTGAAGGTGGATCTGTGATAGGTCATTTAAATGAATTTAATACGATTGTCAGTCAATTGACTTCTGTAAATGTAAAATTTGATGAAGAAGTTAGAGCTCTCTTGATATTATGTTCATTGCTTGAAAGCTGGGATAGTTTGGTAATGGCGGTTAGTAACTCTATTTCTGGTTCAAATACCTTGAAATTTGATGATGTTGTTGGTGTTATTTTGAGTGAGGAAATTCGTAAGAAAAGCTCAGGTGGATCAAAATCAGGCAGTGTTTTGAATGCAGAAAGCAGGGTAGATCAAAGGAGAGAGGTAAAGGTTCTGGAGGTCATGGGAAGTCACGAGGAAAATCAAAGGACAAAAGATCCCAAATTAGAGGACAGAAGGATTGTTGGTACTGTGGAAAACCAGGTCATCTGAAGAAAGATTGCTGGTCTCGAAAGAACAAAGAAGGAGACAAACAAGAAGGCAATAAGGAAGCAAATGTGGTAAAAAATAAGTCTAAAGATGATGCTTTGATTCTTTCCCTAGATAATGCTGATGATTCAAGGGTTTTAGATTCAGGGGCCTCATTTCATGCTATGCCCCATAGAAGTTATTTCCTTGATTATGTCCAAGGGGATTTTGGGCTAGTTTATTTGGGAGATAACGAACCTTGTCAGATTGTTGGAAAGGGAAGAATCAAGATTAAGTTGTAGAATGGGAATCATTGGCTACTACAAGAGGTAAGGCATGTTCCAAGGCTCAGTAGGAATTTAATTTTAGCAGGGCAGCTAACTGAACAAGGTTGCACTGTTACATTTACTAATAAAAATTGGAAGGTTTCAAAATGTGCCTTAGTAGTAGCAAAAGGTGTGAAAGTAGGCACCTTATATCTTTGTACAGGTCATACTGTTCCTTCTACTTTAGCTGTTACAGAGAAAAAACAAACAGGTTCAGGAACAGTTGCTGCAGGTTTGCAGGAAGAGACTGGAAAAGTTGCTGTAGGTTCTGAGACAACACTGTGGCATAACAGACTTGGGCATATGAGTGAAAAAGGTATGAAGGTACTTCATTCTAAGAAAGTTTTACCAGGTCTGAAATGTATTAATATAGATTTCTGTGAAAGTTGTGTGTATGGAAAACAAAAGAGAGTTAGTTTTCTCAAGGATGGGAAGCAAAAGAAAAATGAAAAGTTGGAGCTTGTGCATACAGATGTATGGGGACCAGCTCAGGTATCTTCTCTCAGTGGCTCTCGGTATTATGTTACATTCATAGATGATGCAACTAGGAAGGTCTGGATTTATTTCCTTAGACAGAAATCCGATGTATTTGAAAAATTTAAGAAATGGAGAAGCTTGGTTGAGAATGAGACGGGTAAAAGATTAAAATGTCTCAGATCTAATAATGGTGGTGAGTATTGCAGCAAAAAATTTGAAGATTATTGTTCCTTTAATGGAATTCGTAGGTAGAAAATGGTTCCAGGGACTCCACAGGAAAATGGAGTGGCTGAACGCATGAATAGGACAATAATGGAGTGTGCAAGGACCATGAGATTGCATGCTGGACTGCCTTTAAACATGTGGACAGAGGCTGTCAACACTGCTGTATATTTAATTAATAGAGGTCCTTCAGTTCCTTTGGGTTGTGGTATTCCAGAGGAAGCATGGATAGGCAAGAAGGTGAGTTATTCTTTTCTGAAAACCTTCGGCTATGAAGCATTTGCACATATAGATTCTGAAAATTGAACCAAGCTGGATGCAAAATCAAAAAAATGTACCTTCGTTGGATATGGCATTGATGAATTTGGTTATAGGCTTTGGGATTTTGAAAATCAGAAAATTGTGAGAAGCAGGGATGTTATATTCAATGAGAAGGTGTTGTACAAAGATCAGTTGCAGCAGCATGAGAAGAAAGAAAAGGATTATGTGGTGCTGGATGATACTCCAAATAGTGATGTTCCAGTGGTTCCTCATGCTCTGCAACAGCAACCAGAAATACCACAAAATCTAGTGAATGTTAGACAGTCCACAAGGATAAGTAGACCTCTTGAAAGGTTTTCTCCCTCTTTGTATTCTATTTTGTTAACAGATGGTGGTGAACTAGAAGGGTATGATGAAGCTATGCAAGTGGATACACAGGTTCAGTGGGAGCTTGCAATGCAAGAAGAAATGGACTCCTTGTTGAAAAATCAGACTTGGGAATTATGTAAGTTACCTGCAGGTAAAAATGATTTACCAAATAAATGGGTTTACAGGCTGAAAGAGGAAGATAGAGGTAAGAAAAGATTTAAGGCCAGGTTAGTTGTAAAAGGATTTGCACAGAAAAAGGGCATTGATTTTGATGAGATATTTTCTCCGGTTGTCAAGATGACTTCTATTTGTACTGTTTTAAGTATTGTGGCTGCTAAAGATTTACATTTGGAACAACTACATGTTAAAACTACCTTTCTCCATGGTGATTTGGAGGAGGAGATCTATATGGAACAACCCCAAGGATTTGAGGTCAAAGGTAAGGAGAATGCAAACAGAAATTTAACTCTATCTCAGGCTACTTATGTTGAAAAGGTGTTGCAGAGATTCCACATGGAGAATGCAAAAGCTGTCAGCACACCTTTGCCTAGTCATTTGAAATTGACTAAGGAAATGTGTCTTAAGACACAAGAGGAGGAAGAGAAAATGTCCAAGGTACCATATGCTTTAGCTGTAGGCAGTTTAATGTATGCCATGGTATGCACACGACCATATATTGCACATGTTGTAGGAGTCGTTAGCGGGTATATGAGTCATCCCAGATTAGAGCATTGGAATGCAGTAAAATGGACTCTCAGGTATTTGAGAGGTACATCCAATAAATACTTATGTTTTAGGGGCTCTAATACTGTTTTAGTAGGCTATGTAGACTCAGAATTGGCAGGAGATATTGATACCAGGCGGAGTACTACAGGTTATGTCTTTACTGTAGGTGGAACAACAGTGAGTTGGATTTCTAGGTTGCAAAAGGTGGTTGCTTTATCCACCACAGAGGCAGAATATGTAGCTGCAATAGAGGCAAGCAAGGAGATGATATGGCTGCAATCTTTCATGAATGAATTGGGCACACAACAGGTTAATAGTTATTTGTTTACAGATAGCCAGAGTGCCATACATCTTGCAAAGAATTCTGCCTTGCATTCAAAGACCAAACATATACAGTTGACGTATCACTTCATTCGGTCGGTGTTGGATGATGGACAATTACAACTGACAAAGATACATATAGATGACAATCTAGCAGATATGTTTACAAAGGCAGTGGCAAGGGAGAAGCTAAGCTCCTTTTCAGCTTCGGTTGGTCTTCTAGACTGAACACAACAAAAATAGAACAGCAGAGTCTAGGGTGCTTATTTCCAGTGGGAGCTATAGGGTCAGTGGTGTTATGATCAGTCTCCAAGTGGGAGATGATATGGTGTGGAGTCTGATCAGTCTCCAAGTGGGAGATTGTTGTTATATGGAGCCTAATCAGACTCGGAGGTTAAATTTTCCCCACTTTTATCAGCGTGGTTTCCCCCCAAATTCCTACGGGGTCAAGGCGCAGTGCCCCTTGCGGGGGTTTGGGGGTAACGCCCCTAAGACGGGGTCAAGGGGCAGCGCCTCTGGCGTGTTCCCTGTCACGATACAGGATGGGGTCGAGGGACAGCACCCCCGTGGGGGCTTGGGGGCAATGCCCCCAAAACCTCACACAGTTTTTTATTATTTTATAAAGCACCAGGAGTTATTTTTTCATTGATCGACATAAGAAAACCCTATTTTTTTGTAACCGACAAAAAGCTTGATAAAAAGTGGCAAAGGGTTAGGGTTTTGATATATATATTGTATTGTAGCATTTGCAGCAGTATTGAGTTGTAGGGATTGTTGATTGTAATCATTTTGATTTACTGGATAATAATATTAGACTCTCTATTTGGTGGATGTAGCCTGAGTTTGGGTGAACCACGTTAAAACTTGTCTCTCACTATAATTAATTCTGTGTATTTCCATTCCTCTGTTTAATCTTTATTTGCATTTAATTGATATCTTCTGTTGGCTAACCCTAACACAAGCAATACAAAAATGGCCACCCAAATGGACAATGAGGTGAGCCATCAAAAGAAAAGCTTACAAGAAGGTTGGGGGGCACAAAAACCCCCCATGTAGTACATCAAGATAAAAAGTCCACAACATGTGAAATGTCATCAAAAAGAACATATAGGGTCACTCAAACCCCAATACAAAGCAATCCATCACAAGGTGGAAAAACTCAAAGAATGGACAAAGCTTCACTCATAGACCTTATAGAAAGTTTGGTCTAATGAATCGAGACCCTTGAGGCTAGAAGGGTTGAACAAGATTGCCAAAACAAAATAAAGGAAAAACCTAGGGTACATGGAAATCATTTCATTGACAAGATCAAATCAAACCAGGGGGAAAAACAAAATACCCCTCATCCAAACTTCCATAACAAAGCATTTAGGCCTCCCTTGCCCTCACAATCCAACATGACAAGTCTCAATCAAATAGGTGGGATTCATATGACACAAGATCAACCACAAATGATCCCACCCAATCTTCAACATATAAACATGATGCCATCTAGTCATCCAACGTTTTCAGGATATCAACAATCTAGCATACCCTTTCAACAAACACAACAAGCTCAACTTGAAGGGCTAATGTTTGGAGTAATAAAATCCTCTGCACATAACTCTCTCCTAGGAACATACATGGAGTATTTAAAGGAGCCTCTTGACTACAACATTCGTCAGGTGATACTACCACGGCCCATCCCCAAGCTTCCAAAATTTAAAGTAGAGGGTGATCCCAACTCTCATATCAAGGCTTACATCATGGTAGTGTGATAACTCCTTCCTTGGGATGGGGTGGTAGCAAAGATCTTTCCAAAAACTTTAGAGGGTATTAGTCTGGATTGGTACTATCGACTTCCAGAAGCATCAATCCATTCTTTTAGACAACTCATCGATCAATTTGTGGCTACCTTCGACATAAACAAATTGGTCAGGATAGGAATACGAGAATTTTTAACAATCAAACAAGAAGCCAACGAGTTGTTTGCACATTTTATCACACGATGGAGGAAAGTTCTCTATTCTTCAACTAGTGCATCAAACATGGATCATAGAGAACTTTTTGATCTCTTCTTATACACTCTCAACAATGACATACGAGAACAAGTCCAAAAGCTCCTTTACAAACCATACAAAGAAGCACTTGAAAGTGCCCTTAGAATTGACCAAGCCGCTATTGATAGCGGAAGAAGGGAGTATGATTCCAATGGAAGGTTGATAAACTATGATACAAATGAAAAATACTCAACAAATGATCAAGACATAGATGGGTCAACAAATACTTCACCATCTAGAAACAACAAAAATTGTGACTACAATATTCATACAAATTTGGGGAACCAAAATGTCAACAACTATCCCTTGAGAATCAACAAGAAGTCTTACAACAATCATCATAAACCTCAAGATAGCAATCATGATAAATATTGCTCATTTCACAAGAGAAGGGGGCATGATATCAAGTCATGTCGGGGGTACCATCACTTCATATCAAACCTCCCAAAATGTCAACAAAAATCATTCATGGACACATTCTCACAAGATGAAGAACTTAGTCCCAACATCTTTGATCAAAACACCTTAGGCCTTATGGAATTAGATAAAGATCAAGAAATTTGTGTCATACAAAGACTAGAGCAACCAGATGACACCTCCGATGATTCAAATTTTTCTCACATGATAGAACTTATCAAGAGTTCTCCTACACACAAGAACGCTCTCCTCAAAGCCCTAGATCTAGGCCATATAGTTCAAAACACTCCAAGCGAAAAGTGTTCTTCTTCAACATTTGACTTTGAAAAATTACCCTCAGACAATGACATAGCCAAACAGGGTGATCTCCCCCTCCATCTAATAGTCCAAGTTCAAGATTGTTCCATTAAACGTGTAATGAACGATGATGGGTCTGCAATCAACATAGTCTCCTTTTCTCTTCTTCAAAGAATGGGTTATGATGAAACTCAAATCACAAAACAAACTTCCATCCTTAGAATTCGTGATAATCCAAACATTCAAACCATGGGTAAGGTCAATCTTCAAATCACATTGGGTCCCAAAACCCTCCCAACTGAATTTTATGTCATTAATGAAGAAACCACTTACAACATGATCCTAGGAAGACCTTGGAACCATAGGATGAGGGCCATTCCCCCCACATTATTTCAAGAAATCCATTTCTTGCATATGGGACAAACCCACATCATCAAAGGAGATCCTGATCCTTTCAACCTTTATAGAGTTGAACAAGTCAAAAAGAAGGGAAAGACCATGGAAACCACTAGTGACCCAAAAATCAACACTTTTGAAAAAGGAGAGACATCAAAACAAATTGCAAACAAAGACAAGACCTCAAAATGTATAGGGAAGGGGGCAACGGGAGAATTCCCCTTCAACCCCAACTTAACAAAGTTTTATGCTCCATTCAACTTAGCGGCCATTTGAATTGAACCAGACATAGACATTCCTATCGTTGAAATCATGACTAAAGAAGAAGAACTAGAATCCACACAAAAACTAGGAGAGTCAACACCAACTCCAATTTCCCCTCAAAAATTCAAAAAAAGCAATGAAACTATACAAGAACATAAAATGGCAAAGCTAGGGGTCAAATCATTAAATAATGAAACATGTGAGTACACAAAATTCCTCACTAAATACAGAGGCATTTTCACACCAAGTCTTCGAGTGTCCTTGCAAAGAATTTCAAGTGAAGTTTAGATCAAATTGGATAGGTCCACACATAGTTAAGGAAGACATCAAAAAAGACTCTACCTCTTGTGCATTATGGAAGGAGAAGAGTTTAGTATCTCATAAAAATCATAAAACATAAAAATACAAAAAAATTATAAAACTCAAAAAATGTCAAAAACAATTTTGTTTCTTGCATTTTGGTTTCATTCTGTTCATCTTGCATTACAATTCATGACTTGCTCTTATACTATTTTCTTTTTAGTAAGGAGTCTAATGTTGCCTAGATATACGTCATCCTTTCAGGACCTAGAGATTCCCCATTTTTCACAAATTGCCATTATCCCCCTTCATTCCTAGTGATTCTAGATCAAAGCCTAGCTCTTAGCTTTAAACTGATCCCAGTCTTAATGAGCCAAGATGTTAGGTCTAAGCAAAGTTAGTATTCAAACCTACAGTGTTTAAAGGAAGTTTGCAAGTAGACCTTCCCAATTCTTCCCTAAGTAGAAGAGAAGTCCAACCAGATTACAAAAACTTTAGGTGGCGCTCAGCCCCTTATCTTTCTTGGCCAAAAAATGTCAGGAAGATCAAAACTCTGAAGGAAGCAATCTAAGATATGAGTGAATAAAAAAATGAGTGATCAAAATAAGAGTGTCAAAAGTGAGAATTGAGAGATCAAAACATTGCATAACAAAGAGTCCAAAAAGCATTCATTTCTTGAAAAAATAAAAAATAAAAAAAAAAAGTGAGAAAAGACAAGTGAGGAAAATACAAAAAAGGAAAAAAAGAAAAAAAAAAGAGAGATACAAAACAAAAAAGAGTGAGAGAGAGAAGATTGTTGAATGTCCGTATTCTTGGGTGGAGATCAGTCTAAGCTCAAAGCCTCAAGAGTGACATTCTAATAGAGAAAGAAAGGTACAAAGCACACACACACACACTAGCTGAGAAAAATTGAAGAGTCTAGTTACCTCTAGGATCATCTTCTATCTAGGGACCCTTGTTCTTTCCCATTTTGTCCTTTACCTCGACTCTACTTTGCTTGCCATCTATGATCTAAGTCTAGCGAACACCTATAAAACTTGCTACTTGTCTAAGTTGAAAGCTTGTCAGCTTGTCTTATCTAGATAAGGATCAGTGTTTAGCCTTTAGTGAAGCCAAAATTTAGAAGCCCTCCATGATTCATTCCACTCCTCACTTGAGTATTACTAAAAACTCTGTCTCACAGCCTTGAATAGTTTTCTTATATCTAGACAAACCCGTAATCCCCTGGATTGAAAATCATATTTAAGAGTAGTCATTTTGTTTGTTCCACATTGTATACATATCAAAATCAGAAAAAGAGTCTCAAAGCAATAAAGTCAAAATGTCATATCTCATGACATCCTGTAAAGTGTTATAGTTTCATTTTCAACATTTCTTGTGTTATTTCATCTGCATATCGTCACCTGTATTCATATATATATTCCTAAAAAGACAAAAACAAATTGCATCATCCATATGTGATCATCTTAGGTATGCATTCTCGTAAGAAAAATAAAAGCTCTATCCAACCATATGCACAAAAGGGAAAGTGAAGTACAAGATGTCAACTAAAGCTATGTATAGATCTCATCCAATGAGGTCTCATTTGTAAAACAATGTCTAAGCTCAAGTCACACCTCCAACAAGTCAAAAGAACAATACTGTGTAGTCAAGTACACGAGTCTCCCCATGCAAGGTGGCAAGGGTAGAAATATCTTAAATGTAGGTCTCTCAAAGACCTCAAGGAGTGTCAAATCAAACCTTTGCAAAATCTCCACAAAAACCATAAAAATTGGAAAAATCAGAAAAACCTAAAAAATTTGTAAAAATGTCAAAAATCCCTAAAAAAATAAATATGTTTTTCAAAATCTACAATAAAAGGAGAATCTATTCTCCTCCTCTCTAGATCCGCATGTTGTCTTTTTGCTTTTATGCATCCATTTCATGCATTGTTTTGCGTGCTCTCATCCCTACAGGTCTAAACAGACAAAAGCAAGCAACTAGTCGAACTCAAATGATCCATGGTAAGTTTGTCATTTCAGTTGTCATTATTCATTTTTGATACATTCGAATGTCAGACTAATGCTAGTTATTACAGGTACAAATTGCAGGAAAATCGACAACAGATAAGGCCTAGTTCAGGAACGGTACCTACTTTTCATGTAGACTACCGTCCCCGAGGGGGCAAATATGTAAGCACCAAAATCACGTACTCCCTCCATGAGGACCCCTATGATGATTCAAATCCTTGTCACATACATGTAAGCGTGAAAATAAATCCTTTGGGCAGCAGGCCTCTTGATGACGTGTCCTTTCTTCTTATCTTGTGTCGTTTATGCTTTGTTGATTTGTTTTCTTCCCCGTTTGTGATGCTTTTCGACACTTGTCGACTTACATTTTCTGGCTTTCAACCTTGATCCTAAGCCTTGTGAGTATCTTGTAGGTGATTTTTCACCTCTCCCCTATGTATTTTGTCTAGTGCACCTCATAGAAGCCTTCTAGAGGTTCCCCGATCCATCTCCCGCTTTTCATTTTTGATTTCAACCATCCAATCCAAATCTCCTCCTATTATTTCCAGATCCCCACTGGGGATCCTTAGGATGCAAGTGGAGATTTGGATTCTTCCACATGATTGACCTATTTTCTAATGCAGAATCCATCCTTTTCTTCCCCCTTGCCTTCTGCCATCCTGATTTCTACATTTTGCACTCTTGATCCAGGGTCACCCCTGGGGCAACCCAGGATCTCCCTAGGCGACCTTGTTTGATGAAGGTGGTGACCCTGCCATCTTTTGACCCACAGAAAAATTGAAGTTTCTCTCACGTTTTAGCTCTGTTTTCACCCATTTTTCCTTCTGTTTGCATGATTTTTGATCCTTGATATAGAGTTAACTATTTCATGCACCCACACATGCATAATTAGCTCTATTTGATCTCAAATTAACTCTCTAATCAATCTCATGCATTCCCTCACCTCCATTTCTTCTTCAGTGATAAGCTATCATTGCTTCATCACTCCCTAATTAGCTGAGTTCACTGGGTAATCAACCTTGTTAACTCCCCAATCTATTCTTGTTAACTCATCAATCAAATGAGTTAACTCTTCAATCCAATCCCTTCTTCTAATCTATAAATACCCCTCACCTCTTCATTATTTTCCAAGTTGAGCAAGTTGGAGAATACCCTTCTCATCTTCACAAGCTTTTTCAAGCTTCTTCACAGGCCCTTGAGCCTCTTTCTTCATTTCTTTCTTTAATTTTCCAAAGCTTCAAAGATTTCATTGTTGCATAGCTTCAAAGCTCTTCTAGGGAGGCAAATTCATTGTGCACTAGCTCTTGCCAAGTTTTCTCTCCAAGCTAGCATTCATATGCTCATATAGGATGAAAGTGCCTTTTACTTTGATTGTTCGGATAAGAAATGCTACGCTGCTTCTTTTTTTATGCCATTATGCTCAATCCAAGCTCGCATCAAGCTCATACAAGCTTCACAAAAGCTTCTTTTTGCTTCTTTGAGTTTCTTTTGTCATCAAGAGAATCACCTGTTGTCACAAAAGGATTCAAGGTTGCCTATACAAGGATACTTGAGGGTAGTGGAGTCTTCAAATCTTCATCTCTTTCAAGTTCTTTTCATTGCTTTTATAGTAATTAGGTCATCACACTTTGCTCTTGGGAATAGTAACATTGTGCTTTTTCCTTGATAGGTTAGATCTTGCATGTTAGATTAATCATTTTTTTACATTCATAGATCTACTTTGTTAGAAAAAAGCATCTTTCCTTTCTATTTAATTAGATTGCATTGAAAATACCAAAAACTTGCAAAAACATAGATTCAACTTTTCATATAGGATTGCATGCACATTTATTGTATAGATTAGAAGCATTTTCCTTTCCAAAAATAATCTAAAAAATAACAAAAATATGCTTTGCATATTATCATTTAGCTTGCATTCATATAGATCTGATAAAATAGATAACATTGCAAAACCCTCGATTCCATCATGAGCTATTCACAAACAAACCCTAGGTCAGAACCCTAGATCTGGTTAGAGTTAGCAATTACACAACTTTCTTTGTCCTAATTCATGAATGTGTTTAGGAGTAAGAGGAGAGTGGGTAAGGGCTATCTGAAATGAGATCAAGGAGATTCATCCGCAACCCCAATAACAGACACACATTACACCGTAAGAAGACCCATTTGTTCTATTGTTGGTTGAAGAAATTAGGCAATTATAGCTACACAGAGTATTTCTTAGAGATAGAAAAAACATAAGACATTAACAAAAACAACCATTTACCCACACAAAGGTGGAATTCAAGGAATCTAAATAGAATAAGAGAGACTAGTGACCCTTTGGGTCATAGGGTTATCTCAACTACCACAACAATTGAGAGAAACATTCAACAAAACACACAACAATAAAGGCTACAGATCTTGCCAATCCCCCTTTGTAAAGTCCAGCTCTCAAATGAGCCAGACCCCTGTTGCGTCTCGCCTCCTCTCGCCTAACAACTCCCACATGAGTGAGAGTGACATGGCAGATCACCTCGTCGCAAGGAGGGAAAGGGTCCGTGTGCATGTTGAAATCTGACCTGACAGCCCCTAGGCAATCGGAATCACGATTTTGAACGTACAGTGACAGGTAGTTTGTTTAAGGAAAAAGATGAACAAAAGGATTGGGAGCCATTAAAAGCAATGGGTAAACCATATTATAAACACATGCCGATAAAGTTGTCACACAAGCTGCTAAACAACAAAAGAGGTCATTCTAGGTAATACGATAGTTTTAATCATAGAGAAGACCTTTTAAGCTAATATAAGGCCGCTAAAACAAAAACTTGGCCGCTTTTACATTCATAGAGCTGTTTAAAAAATGACGAACACACATACTAAATTCCATTAAAAGAGAGTCTGTAGAATATCTAAACAAGTCAAAAAATTTTTTAATTACAAAGGTTGTTTGTAGTATAAATTTATATAAGGCCGACACTTTTAACAGACAAGGTAAGATTTGAAAGATGACGGTTCAAGAAGAAAAGACAAAAAAAGATTCAATTTGGTTTTAGGCCAATCCAAAAGGTTCTATAGGCCAAATAACCATTTCCTACTGATCGCTTTAAACAAACTATTTGATTAGCCTTCATGTTGGGATAAGTTCATGTAGGAATGGGTGGAGGATCTAAGAAAGTAGAAACAAACTTGGCTACTGGAATGGTTCAATGAGGGCACTATTGTGGCAGATCAGTGATATAAACAATAATCCCGTTGATTCAGATTCCATCCACTATAACTTTTAAACCAGATTCATTTTAATTAGGGAGTGGCAAAAACTCTAGCTAAAATTGTATTGACAAAGGAAAAGAAAGGAAGCAGAGATGCCCAAGGATATATCCTCAGATTGGGTTGAACAAAGGTGGAACCACTACTGTAATAGTACTAAAAGTGCAAAAGAAAACCAAGAGAGTGTTGTAAGTATGGGCCTAACTGGTGTTGTCATTGATGTCAACATACTCAAGTTGCATTAATGAGAAGGACTGGATGAGCTGTGTGCTGAGGATATTGAGTAAATCAACCTCAATCAGGAACAATGAAGAACAGTGATGATGACAAGGTAAAAGTCCAAGATAGGTTGAATATCAGAGGATGCAATTTAAAGGGTTTGTAGTTATGAGTCTTGAGATGTTCCTGTCAAGATTTCAGAGGTCCGCATGAAGATCTAAAGAAGTTATGGTCGCTTAAGTAGAACCGGTTCCCACAGATGTTCAGTGGTGATAGAGTGTCACAGATTGGTCCGGTGAGCTCCGAAATTGCATTATCTCATTCTGCGGATTGGAGGGAGTGTTGAAGAAGTCTGTGTGAAGTGACAACTAGATTTGTTCATGGTTTGGAGGTCCGAAAGCACCTTTTTCATTATGACAGTGATGCCAGACTGTGTTCTTGAAGTTCCAGATGAAGAAGAGAAGAATTCCAGTAAGCTGATAAAGTGCGGATGTTCTTGGTGTTTTAGGGAAGGTTATGATGATTGTTGGATCATGTCCAGTTCATGTTGGCGGTCCGCATTGAAGTTAGAGTTTGGATTTGATGGATAACCACCGGTTGTTGGTGTTCTTTATGTGACTGGCCGACCGGATGAATTATACACCTTGCGAAAGATCTTGTGGTTGTTTGCCGACTTAGATGTTTGTTCCTAAGTTGATGTCGTGTATAAATAAGGGATTGTGAAGTCATTTCAAAGTGGGACTAGCAAGATGAGTGTGTGGTAGCAAGGAGAAAAGCGAAAGGCAGAACAAAAGTTTTTGGGCTTAAATGGAACTGATCCAGGCATGGTAAAGATGTCAATCTCCAGTTCAAGTTCGTGATACTTGTTACTTTGTAGACAGTGTGTCTCTTATAGGCAGTGTGCCTCTTGTGAGCAGTGTGCTCAGGCAGTGAGCCCTAATTGGCATGTGCCATCTATTTTTCTTATTCTTATAACAGAGAATAATCCTTGGGTTAATCACCCCGTGGTTTTTCCCTTGACCGGGTTTTCCACATCAAAATCTTGGTTTCTCATGTGTTGATGTGTATCCGCTCTGGTGTTTATGCTTTATGCTTTCATGAGTGATTAATTGATATGCTATTAAATAACAAAGAGGATTTAAGTGTTTGAATTACAAGCAAGTTTTGTACAACTGATTCACCCCCCCTCTCAGTTGTGTGCCCTAAATCTAACAATTGGTATCAGAGCCAAGTTCCTCTAAAAGGAGCTTAACCGCTTGAGGAGATCTAGGATGTCATCATACAAGAAGGATAGTCTGAAGTTTGATGGAACCAACTTCTCTCTCTAGAAAGGTCGCATGAAATGTCACTTGCAGTGTATGGGAAAGGCGTACTGGTCCATGGTCACAAAAGTTTATACACGTCCATAGGGTGGTCTGACAACTCTAAATGAAATCATAGATGCTGAAAACAATCTACAGACCAAAGAGGCTCTTCTAAGCGCATTAATTGACTCAGAGCTCTCAAATGTTATTGACCTACCAACTACCTATGAGATCTGGATTAAATTGGAACTTCTACATGAAGGAGATGAGTATGTTAAGAGTGCAAGGTTGCAGAGTCTCAAAGGGAAATTTGAAAGACTGAAGATGAGAGATGATGAAAATATTACTACCTTTATGCCAAGAGTAAATGAGTTGGTGTGTGGAATTAGGAATGCTGGTGGAGTTTTGGATGAAAATGAGATTGTTGGCAAAATTCTCAGATCCCTTCCTGCTGCCTACAAAATTAAGGTTGCTGCCATTGATGAATTCAGAGCCCATACAATTGTCACAAGAGACCAATTGGCTGGCAAACTGGCTACATTTGAAATGACCAAATTTGGAGATGATCCCCCCAAGACTGAATCTGCATTCAAAGCCAGTGCCTCTGTGAAAGGTAAACAAAGATTTGACCCGGGAGAAAACTCTTCAAGCAAGCTATCATGGTATGATCAAGCAAGAAGAGACATGGAAGTGGAAGAAGCAGAAATAGCTTAACTTGAAGCCCTCATTGCAAAGAGACTGCCAAGAGGATTCGGTAAGTATGAAGGAAAATTACCCTTTAAGTGCTTCAACTGCAATAAGATTGGTCATTTTGCCTCAAGATGTTCGGAAAGATCTACAAGATCAAATTCTAACAGACAAAGGTTCCAAAAGAATTGTTATTATGTTCATGAAGAAGATGATAATGAAGGAGTAACAGATGATGAATCAGAGATAGGAAACAAATCTGGAAATGAATGGGTGTTTATTGCCATCAAGGAAGAAGATCCAATATCCTCTGAATCTGTCAATCATAAGGTTGTAGAAAGAGCTTTGGCTGCCCAAGTTGAAGAAAAGGATGATTGGGTTATTGATAGTGGATGCTCTCACCATATGACAGGTGACAAGAACAAGTTCTTAGATTTGGAAAGGTATGAAGGAGGAATGGTAACGTTTGGTGATAATTCTGCTGGTAGAATCAGAGGTAGGGGAACTATTTCTTTTGATGGAAAGAACAAAACTGGTAATGTACTGTATGTTGAAGGATTGAAGCACAATCTTCTCAGTGTTGGACAGTTGGTGGACAAAGGTTATGATCTCCGGTTCAAGAATGGAAGATGCAAGATCTTTGAAAGTAGTGGAACTGAGATTGCATCCGATACTCAAACAAAAGATAATATCTTCTATCTAGTTGGTACTAATAAAAGTTGTCTGTTTGTTCAAGTTGATTAGAGTTGGTTATGGCATAGAAGGATGTGTCATGTAAATTTTGATAACATCATCAAGATAAGCAATTCTTAGGCTGTAAGAGATCTTCCAAAATTGGTAAAACCTACAAATAGTTTGTGCAAAGAATGTCAGCTGGGTAAACAGAGCAGAGTCTCATTCAAAAGCAAGGATTAGTCCTCTACTGGATTATTGGAATTAGTTCATACTGGTCTATGTGGTCTGACAAGAATCAAGAGTATGCAAGGTGATAAATATTTCATGTTACTAATTGATGACCATTCCCTGATGATGTGGGTTACCTTTTTGAAAGAGAAATCAGAAGCTTTTGAGAAGTTCAAAATCTTCAAGGCTATGGTAGAGAATCAAACAGGATTAAAACTAAAATGTCTGAGGTCTGATAGAGGTGGTGAATTCACATCCGGGGAATTCATAGATTTTTGTGAGAAGCATGGTATAAAGAGACAGTTATCTGCTCCTAGGACTCCACAACAGAATGGAGTAGTAGAGAGAAAGAACCGGACCATCTAGGAAGCATCCAGGACAATGATGATGGAAGCAAATGTTCCCCAGATGTTTTGGAGAAAGTTGTTAGCACTGCAGTCTATACCCTCAATCGAGTTCAAATTAGAAGAAATACCAGTAAGACTCCTTATGAACTTTAGTTTGGCATTACTCCTACTGTAAGATATTTCAGAGTCTTTGGTAGCAAATGTTACATCAAAAGAGATGAAGATTTAGGCAAGTTTGATGCTAGAAGTGATGAAGGAATATTCTTGGGTTACTCTACTCAATGCAAAGCATACTAGTGTTATAACAAGAGACTAAGAAAGATGATAGAAAGTACAAATGTGAAGGTTGATGAGGGAATAGAGAAACCCTCAAGGTTTTATTAGTATGATGAAGATGATCAAAATGATGTTCTGGTTCAAGGAGCTCAATCCTCTCCTGAAAGTCAGATTCAGATTGATCCGGTAAATCAGGAAGAAGAGATAGGTCTGAATGAGCCTGATCAAGATGCAGAAGTGCAAGAGACCCCCAAAGTTCCAAGGTATGTAAGAATGAACCACTGTGAAGATCAGATCATAGGTGACAAAAGCAAAGGTGTGCAAACTAGAAGGAAAATTGCTCAAAATTTAGATGAATACTATCTGATTTCAAAGATTGAACCTAAGACAATAAATGAAGCCTACAATGATGAAAATTGGACCAAAGCAATAGAGGAAGAGTTGATGCAAATTGAGAAAAATCACACTTGGGATCTTGTTCCTAGATCTAGAAACAAGAATGTGATTGGAACCAAATGGGTCTTCCAGAACAAACTAAATGAAGTTGGTGAAGTAATCAGAAATAAGACCAGATTAGTCTACAAAGGCTACTCTCAAATAGAAGGGATTGATTTTGAAGAAACCTTTGCTTCGGTGGCAAGAATTGAAGTAGTCAGACTATTTCTTGCATTTGCTGCCTTCAAGGATTTCAAAGTGTATCAGATGGATGTCAAATCTACTTTCCTGAATGGTGACTTAAAAGAAGAAGTGTACATTGAACAACCGGATGGATTTCAGTTATCTGAGCATGGTGATATGGTCTGCAAATTAAAGAAGGCACTCTATGGTCTAAAGCAAGCCCCAAGAGCATGGTATGAGAGGCTGGACAAACATCTTTTGAAGATTAGTTTCAACAAAGGTACTGTTGATAGTAACCTATATTTCAAAATTGATTATGAAAACATCTTGATTGTTGAAGTATTTGTTGATGATATCATCTTTGGAGGAAGAGACAGTATGTGTAAAACCTTTGCAAATACAATGAAAAGTGAGTTTGAAATGTCAATGCTCGGTGAAATGAATTTCTTCTTGGGTTTGCAAATTACTCAGACAAAGAAAGGAATCTTTATCTCTCAGACCAAATATGTGAAAGAATTGTTGAGGAAATTTGGAATGGAAGATTCAAAGCCAATGAACACTCCCATGGCAACCAGATGTAAGTTGAGCAAAGATGATGACTCTCCTAAGATAGACCAGACCAAATATAGATCAATGATTGGAGGATTATTGTATCTCACTCAGACTAGACCAGATATAATGTAGGCTTTTGGTCTTATGGCGAGATTCCAGGCTAATCCCAGAGAATCCCATGTCATGGCAATCAAAAGAATTTTTACGTACTTAAAAGGAATAGTTGAGTATGGTCTATGGTATCCTAGAGATCATAATTTTTCTCTTCATGCATATACAGATGCAGATTGGGCAGGAGATGTGGATGATAGGAAGAGTACAAGTGGAGGAGCATTCTTTTTGGGAAAAAGGTTGGTTTCTTGGCTAAGCAAGAAACAAGAGGCAATATCCCTGTTTACAATTGAAGTAGAATACATTGCAGCAGCAGGAAGTTGCACTCAAGTTTTGTGGATGAAGCAGATGCTAAGAGATATTCAAGTAGAATATGAGGAGCCTATCATAATTTTCTGTGATAATTCAAGTGCAATAAATATTTCTAAGAATCCGGTGTTGCATTCTAAGACTAAGCATATATCTATCAAGTTTCACTTTCTAAGAGAGCAAGTGAACAAGGGTGAAGTCAGATTGGAGTATGTGCCCTCCAAGGATCAGCTTGCAGATATTTTTACTAAACCTCTTCCCAAGGACTCTTTTGAGTATCTCAGGGAGAAGTTAGGGGTTACTACCCCTCCAGTGATGAACTAGGATGCATTGATGTGCATCAGTCCGGTGGATATCATAGTCATATCTTGTGATCCGGATTGGTGATGGGAAGCTGCTACTCAGGGGGAGCAGCTAGTATGATTTTGATGTGTTAGAATTGCAAGTATGAGTCCTTTGCCATTGATGTCAAAGGGGGAGAGAAGACATGTGAAGGGTTGTTGCTATTAGGGGGAGCTGTGACAGAAAGGAGAAGTTCTTGTCTTGATGGTTTTTCACATCATATGTTGCCATCAATGACAAAGGGGGAGATTGTTGCAAGTATGGGCCTAACCAGTGTTGCCATTGATGTCAACATACTCAGGTTGCATTAATGAGAAGGACTGGATGAGCTGTGTGCTGAGGATATTGAGAAAATCAGTCTCAATCAGGAACAATGAAGAACAGTGATGATGACAAGGTAAAAGTCCAAGATAGGTTGAGGATCAGAGGATGTGGTTTAAAGGGTTTGTAGATATGAGTCTTGAGATGTTCTTGTCAACATTTTAGAGGTCCGCATGAAGATCTGAAGAAGTTATGGTTGCTCAAGTAGAACTGGTTCTGATAGATGTTCAGTGGTGACAGATTGTCACAGATTGGTCCGGTGAGCTCTGGAATTGCATTATCTCATTCTGCGGATTGGAGGGAGTGTTGAAGAAGTCCGTGTGAAGTGACAACTAGATTTGTTCATGGTTTGGAGGTCCGGAAGCACCTTTTTCATTATGACAGTGATGACAGACTGTGTTCTTGAAGTTCCGGATGAAGAAGAGAAGAATTCTAGTAAGCTAATATAGTGCAGATGTTCTTGGTGTTTTAGGGAAGGTTATGATGATTACTGGATCATGTCCAATTCATGTTGGCGGTCCGCATTGAAGTTAGAGTTTGGATTTGATGGATAACCACCGTTGTTGGTGTTCTTTCTGTGACTGGCTGACCGGATGAATTATACACCTTGCGAAAGATCTTGTGGTTGTTTGCCGACTTAGATGTTTGTTCCTAAGTTGATGTTGTGTATAAATAAGGGATTGTGAAGTCATTTCAAAGTGGGACTGGTAAGATGAGTGTGTGGTAGCAAGGAGAAGAGTGAAAGGCAGAACAGAAGTTTTTGGGCTTAAATGGAATTGATCCAGGTATGGTAAAGATGTCAATCTCTAGTTCAAGTTCGTGATACTTGTTACTTTGTAGACAGTGTGTCTCTTGTAGGCAGTGTGCCTCTTGTGAGTAGTGTGCTCGGGCAGTGAGCCCTAATTGGCATGTGCCATCTATTTTTCTTATTCTTCTAACAAAGAATAATCCTTGGGTTAATCACCCTGTGGTTTTTCCCTTGACCGGGTTTTCCACGTCAAAATCTTGGTGTCTCATGTGTTGATGTGTATCTGCTCTGGTGTTTATGCTTTATGCTTTCATGAGTGATTAATTGATATGCTATTAAATAACAAAGAGGATTTAAGTGTTTGAATTACAAGCAAGTTTTGTACAACTGATTCACCCCCCCTCTCAATTGTGTGCCCTAAATCTAACAGAGAGGCCAATTAAAACTAAAAGTAGGTTGGTTAAACTAATACATAAGGAGGAAGATAGGAAAAAAGGCTACCATAAAAATTAGTAAGCCAAAACAAATTCTAACATAGGAAAGGCTGTTGACTTAAAGAAAGGTCGAAGCACAAACATATAAGAGGCCACTGGTTTTGACGTTTAATAGGCAATCTAATTTACCAGTCTTGGAGTAAAAGTTTTCCGAGATACAAGGTGGTGCTAAATAGTATGGACAAAGGAAGTCAATCAAGAAAGCAACAGAGATCTAGTTAACTACAGTACAACATACATTTCTAGGGGAATACCTGTAACACTTGGATAATGAGAGCCGATCCTTTGTTGATCTCACTCTCGTCTTCTTTCTTTCTTTTGCTATGCCAGTATCTTCTCCAAATTATCCTATCATTCTTCCTTGATGTACCTCTCCTTTTTCTCTCTGTGTAGGTTATATCTCTTACCTATTCTCTCTGTGTAGGTTATATCTCTTTTCATGCCACTAAAACTAGCATCTTATTTTTAGAACTTTTAGTTTTCCTAATTTCTCTTCCCTCCATGCACATGGGTGCATGGTGTTTGTCTCATGCAAACTCTTTGTTTGTTTTATTAATTTTTAGATTTCTCTTTTAATAAAGAAGTATTCGAATATTGTTACATTTTTTTTGACCATAGCTAAATTTATAATATTATATTTTATTAAAAATTTGTACATATATATTTATCTATTTCTAAGTCTTCCAACATACTAAAATTGTAACCATATAATAATTACCAGTCTATTTTAAAAATCATCTATATATAAAACACTTAAATTAATAATTTAGATCCAATTGAGATTCCTTCTTATAATAGTATTTTTAAACTATATTCAAGAAGAAAATATGCAATTATGTTTGACTCATTCAATTGAAAAGGACATTCTACAACAAACAAAATCACATAAATAACTATTCCTAATACGTTGACTTTATCCATTAGCCTACATAAGATACATAACAAGACTACGTATTCATACGTCAGATCATACTAAGCCAATCAAGAATGCAAAATAATATAATGCAATATGACTACGTGTGTGTAGGTATCGGGATTCCATTCCTATCAGTTCTTGTCGGACGGCTAGGGCGTCTCTACCTCAGCCATGTTCTCGCCTTCGACATTCCTACATTCAGTCACACTCGATTCCACATTAGTAGGTTAGTCCAAAAATCATAGCCAAAGGAAAACACAAATCCATCATAATATATATCCATTACGATAATTCACCAGTTATGCTTACACAATTAACCACGCAATAAAATATTCAAGATAATAATCAATAGTTTGAGTTGTAAAGAGAGTCCAAAGGATCGAGATGTGACATCCTTCCCCACTAGGAAGAGACATCATCCCAATGTATTATTACACACAACTGAAATAATAACATGTATAAATCTACTACTATGATTGTATCAATAAAGTATCTTCAAATCAAATAACAATATCTCAACAATGCATATTAAAAAGAAACTCTGCTAAATCCTCAAATGAGGAAAAGATATGTCTATTTCCTCAACATCCTCCCATATGTCACTATCCACAGAATATTGGTCCTACTCGACCTTATATAGAACAATATCTCTATTATGCACTTAACATTACATCTATAAAAAATTCAAGTATATAATCAATCAATACAATCACTACACTTGGCACAACTGCCAAAACAATTTATATAACCAATACATGATACAACTACTACCCAATGGCATTTAGGTAACAATTGACACACTTGCCATGTCATCGTTTCATTCTGGCATAAGGATAATAATCATATCTTTAATGCATGCCAAACAAGGCATAATCTTAGTCCATCATAGACACATACAAGCATGAATCAACATCATAAAACACATGCAATCAGATGGTAAACACAATATAATCTCAAAAGATCAGTCCTCCTATCTGACACTGGGTTGAGATCTCAAAGCAACAAAACAATCACCAAAGGCGCATCAACTAGGTCAAAACCAACCATTGTGCATACAACTCCTCCAAGACTACACTACTCCATTCTCCAACTACCACTATAATGAGAAGATGCTTTAGCCAAAGGTGCAACATACCACAAGCAAGTTAAGTCTGTAAGATTCTTGACCACAACTATGCTGGGATAAATTCACAAGTTCTCAACTAAGTCTATCGAAACTCATAAGGCTACCACATCCATTCTCAAGGAGAATTGGAACCAAAAGATCCCTCTCTCAACAGTCCTTCCTTAGGCACTACTTGCAACAAAAGAACTCAAGAAATAAGAAAGCTAACTTAAAAAGATTAAAGGAACCACTACTGTGCCTTCATCTTGGCCAAAAGCATGCCTCAATTCTAGACATGGTTTCCCTACATGAGGTACTTCCTCACATCTCACTTCTAAAAGGGAGGGTTTTCTAACACTGAAGCTTTACACCACCAAATCTAGGATCACTTCTAACAAATCACCAACCAGGTGCAAGGATACTTGCAACACCACTTCAACTCTTAACTAAGCTAGACGAAAAGGTCAACAATAAAACATGCTCATGAGTTCATGATCAATTAGGAAACACAAGGCTTCCTTGTGGCCTAAACACCAAGTATCAATGAAATGGAATACAAAGGACAACTTCTTCACATAGGAATTGCATCCCTTCCAGCATCAAGCTAGGAAACCTTCATACACTAAGGAGTAACTCCTGAAGCAACCTAATTTCCAAGGTTGGAAACTCAACAAGAGCAAAACACAACTAAAATACCCTACACTATGTCAAAGCATGAGTGTAGCTAGGGAACTCTCCTTAGGGATACACCAACATGACACTTCACTAAAGCAATTACTAAAAGCAAGATTCAATCCAAAACAAGTTCTCTACATATCTCATTCACATAAACAACATTTAATCTCATACAATAATTCAACTCATATCAAGTGATCTATAGTGACACAAAATCCATTTCAGAACTTCCTCAACACTTCAAACAATATTCATTGCATCTAACAACAATTAATGAATTCATTCTACCAAATCTCTAGTAGCACGTACACCAAGAATCAATATATTCTCCACATTCTACTCCCTTATACAATCCATTAGAGGCCCATCATGGACATGATAGAGGACATAACAAGATACATGACCAACAATGTAAAACATTCAAGCATAGCCACGAATAATAAATAAATAAATGTGAACGGGGTTGTGCTTAAATAGAAAAGGCCATATGGTTCTCACGACGGAGATCAAGGTTTGAATCCCCCATAACATGTGGTTTCTATGTGGCTTCTAAGTTGATTAAGTTGGTTAAGTGGATATGTTGATGGGGAGGAGGTCCCCCTTATGACCTCCAACGCTTACAGAACAAAAAAATAAAATAAATAAATAAAAATATCAAAATGGAAGAAAAGTCAATTCCTACAATAAGGCATAAAATGAGCTCAATTTCAACAATAAATCAAACATGATCGTCAATGTCACAAGATAAGTAAGTATTAAATTTTGATGGCTATACTTTTTCATAAATAAGAATGAAATTTCAATGTTGGTCCTTACAACATTTAGAGAATTACCAAAGTCAAATGAATAAATTATCAAAATTCAAAAGTTCCACATTACATGCACTATGTGACTAATTCTAGTCACTAGAGAGGGAGTACGATGCTAGACTATGCCTAGATCCCAAGCTGAGCCAAGTAAGAGAATATACTTAATCATACCAAACATACGAGTCTCTAAGACTCCAATCACATCTATAATCTAAGATCATTTCTACTTAACCACACAAACATCACTCAAGATGCCCTACAACAATGGTTGCATCCCATTCAAGGGGATGATAATCATCATGCAAAGACACAGACAGTCATACACTAGCAAACATCCAGCAACCAAGATTAAGCTAGGACAAAATCAGGTTCACAAACCAAAATATCTAAACACATCAATTTCACCAACAAGCAGCTGTTAACATTTCTCACCAAACTAGGATTCACCAATCATACGGGATAATGCATTAATAAAACATTTGCATGAGACCAAATTTCTTCACAATATGATGACAAGCATACTTATTGCATAAATGGGAAAATCACCACTCAAGGTCACAAAATGAGTCTAACACTCTAGCATCACAAGGATTATGCAAATGCCCCTTTTTACAACCCCTTTTCTCTTTAACTCTTCAAATAATGCAATGCAATAATTACACCTAGGTTCCCACATGAATCCTAAGGAAAATGCAATCTAGGGACATAGTTATTACCCAAATGATATAGTCTAACAATGCGATGCAACATTGTCTTTCTTACAACTGTAAAATTAATCCACCCATAGGGTCATGCTCTCAAGAAGATGATGTAATATGCATTCCAAGAAAGCATTACCAATCACCATGCAAAGACAATTATTAAAATATGACAAGCATTTTGAGGGTATGCTACTCTTGCAACAAACATACACGCGATAGGGTGCACAATGCAAGGTACATTTCAAACTAGCATTACCACAACAATATTCTTTACATATCAAGCATATGATCAAAACATCCTCTTTCACATACTAATGCATAACTCTTAAAAGAGTAACCAAGTTCAATCACACTCAAGAACATGGTGTTTCCCTTCACACTAAGTTTCTCATAACTCCACTATCAAAAGTGGTCACATAAGCGCGAACATGACCCTACAAGGGTCACTTGAGCACTCACACACACTGTAAGGGTTCATCCCCAACATTCAGGACATCAAGAAGGAAACACACATAAACAACTTCTTAGCAACCACCAGGGTCTATCTAACCCTGAACAACGTATTCCTCACCACACACATGTAAGTAAGACATAATAAAAGAAGGCACATGCTACTCACAACATGCCAACACACAAGGACCCACACATACTCGAACAAACTGAGCAAGACATACACCCCGGAGCTCCCAATGCTGAAACTTGGCTCTGATACCAAATGTAAAGTACGTAAACCATAATAAAAAAATTACTGTAATAATTAATCCACTTAATTACTTTATCCCAAGTAAAAGATGAATGATCTAAGTAAGTCAAATAGCAATGTCATTACATCTTACAAATCCACGTGCTATATCTAGGTGTAAGCACTAAAAAGAATATACAATATACATCTTAGGCTCTCATGCCATAAGTCATAATAATGAATAATCAAGTACAATACATGAATGAATAATAAATCAATTACTATCACTGGCTGCCACTAACCCACATGGCCTTCTGCAAGCCGTGAGACGGGAACATGGCCCAAGCACTTTTCCACCCAACCATGAAGCAATTACACTTCCCCAGATTCCTTCATGACACGAAGGAAACCCAGCCCTACATGAAATGTCTAGCAATCTAGAAACAACTGGCAGGAGGGAACACCCGATGCAACCTAATGTATAAATGCAATCCTAAATGATGATATGCATTATTCTCACAACAGTATGTGGCAGAGAAATATATTAAATTAAGTTTTACTAGACAAACATTCATCTATTTCAATGAATACCCAGCTTGGCCCAAGCATTTAAATAGTACCAGTCAAATCTTAAAAATAGGAAAAGCCTTCTCTATTTGCCCACATTCGACATCCTAGCCTGAAAAGCAACCCAATATAACAATAAAATAACCTATTCTTTTTGCAAAACAAACTCATATCAACACATGAAATAAAAACCTAAAAGACACTCTCTTTCTGGATTTAACTCAAATCCATTTCATAATTTCAATGCTGAAGATACACTTATCACGACAATCCACTCATCTAACTACTTAATTGACTTAGCTTGCATACAAATATACACACACTATATTTTAATCAAAAATTATATTAATCCTTTCTTTTGTGTAGTAGGATAGACGATATTGGCACAATGACATCCTCAATAGATTCAGATAGTTCTTTAAGTTGACTATCCTAGGCAGGTTCACGTATGTGTATAAGGGCAACATGTATATAAATAGAGAAATTATTTTCTGCCATTAAATACCATTTAACTTAAAGACCTCATCTGAACTCATTAAAGCAGAGATAAGTAGACACCTTTTTGAGTGAAAATATTTATCTACATCCATTTATTTACAAGCTGTTATAAGATAAGTGTATGGACATGTGTATATGTATATATATGTATATATATATATATATATATATATGAATCATTACAAATAAAATTCTAAATTGAAATACAATGGTTTACCAACATTCAAGACAACCCCAATCCTAACGAAGGATCACTAGGTTTGAGATATAACCAAAGACTCAAATATTCATTCATTAAAGCTCTTTGCTATGCAAAACAATACAATAGGAACATGAATTCTATATGCTAGCCATATAAAAGTCAAAAGGAGGATGATAGAATTATGCACACAGGCCGTTATGCACTAGGAAGGTCGTTAATGATGTCCTTTGAGTGAGAGGTAGTTTGTTTAAGGAAAAAGATGAACAAAAGGATTGGGAGCCATTAAAAGCAATTGGTAAGCCATATTCTAAACACAGGCTGCTAAACAACAAAGGAGGTCGTTCTAGTTAATACAGTGGTTTTAATCATAGAGAAGACCTTTTAAGCTAATATAAGGCTGCTAAAACCAAAACTTGGCCGCTTTTACATTCATAGGGCCGTTTAAAACAATGACGAACACACAGGCCAAATTCCATTAAAAGAGAGTCCATAGAATATCTAAACAAGTCAAGAATTGTTTTAATTACAAATATTGTTTGTAGTATAAATATATATAAGGCTAACACTTTTAACAGACAAGATAAGATTTGAAAGATGACAGTTTAAGAAGAAAAGACAAAAAAAGATTCAATATGGTTTTAGGCCAATCCAAAAGGTTCTATAGGACAAATAACCATATCCTACCACCCGCTTTAAACAAACTATTTGATTAACCTTCATGTTGGGATAAGTTCATGTAGGAATGGATGGACGATCTAAGAAAGTAGAAACATACTTGGCTACTGGAATGATTCAATTAGGGTGCTATTGTGGTAGATCAATGATATAAGCAATAATCCCGTTGATTCAGATTCCATCTACTATAAATTTTAAACCATATTCATTTTAATTGGGGAGTGGCACAGACTCTAGGCTAAAATTGTATTGGTAGAGTAAAAGAAAGGAAGTGGAGATCCCCGTGGATATATCTCCAGATTGGGTTGAACAAAGGTGGAACCATTACTGTAATACTAGGCTGTATGTATGGTTCCACCTTTGTTCAACCCAATCTGGAGATATATCCACGGGGATCTCCACTTCCTTTCTTTTCCTCTGCCAATACAATTTTAGCCTAGAGTCTGTGCCACTCCCCAATTAAAATGAATCTGGTTTAAAATTTATAGTAGATGGAATCTGAATCAACGGGATTATTTCTTATATCATTGATCTACCACAATAGCACCCTAATTGAACCATTCCAGTAGCCAAGTATGTTTCTACTTTCTTAGATCGTCCATCCATTCCTACATGAACTTATCCCAACATGAAGGTTAATCAAATAGTTTGTTTAAAGCGGGTGGTAGGATATGGTTATTTGTCCTATAGAACCTTTTGGATTGGCCTAAAACCATATTGAATCTTTTTTTGTCTTTTCTTCTTAAACTGTCATCTTTCAAATCTTATCTTGTCTGTTAAAAGTGTTAGCCTTATATATATTTATACTACAAACAATATTTGTAATTAAAACAATTCTTGACTTGTTTAGATATTCTATGGACTCTCTTTTAATGGAATTTGGCCTGTGTGTTCGTCATTGTTTTAAACGGCCCTATGAATGTAAAAGCAGCCACTGTATTAACTAGAACGACCTCCTTTGTTGTTTAGCAGCCTGTGTTTAGAATATGGCTTACCAATTGCTTTTAATGGCTCCCAATCCTTTTGTTCATCTTTTTCCTTAAACAAACTGCCTCTCACTCAAAGGACATCATTAACAACCTTACTAGTGCATAACGGCCTATGTGCATAATTCTATCATCCTCCTTTTTACTTTTATACGGCTAGCATACAGAATTCATGTTCCTATTGTATTGTTTTGCATAGCAAAGAGCTTTAATGAATGAATATTTGAGTCTTTGGTTATATCTCAAACCTAGTGATCCTTCGTTAGGATTGGGGTTGTCTTGAATGTTGGTAAACTATTGTATTTCAATTTAGAATTTTATTTGTAATGATTCATATATATATATATATATATATATATATATATATATATATATATATATATATATATACACATGTGCATACACTTATCTTATAACAGCTTGTAAATAAATGGATGTAGATAAATATTTTCACTCAAAAAGGTGTCTACTTATCTCTGCTTTAATGAGTTCAGATGAGGTCTTTAAGTTAAATGGTATTTAATGGCAGAAAATAATTTCTCTATTTATATACATGTTGCCCTTATACACATACGTGAACCTGCCTAGGATAGTCAACTTAAAGAACTATCTAAATCTGTTGAGGATGTCATTGTGCCAATATCGTCTATCCTACTACACAAAAGAAAGGATTAATATAATTTTTGATTAAAATATAGTGTGTGTATATTTGTATGCAAGCTAAGTCAATTAAGTAGTTAGATGAGTGGATTGTCGTGATAAGTGTATCTTCAGCATTGAAATTATGAAATGGATTTGAGTTAAATCCAGAAAGAGAGTGTCTTTTAGGTTTTTATTTCATGTGTTGATATGAGTTTGTTTTGCAAAAAGAATAGGTTATTTTATTGTTATATTGGGTTGCTTTTTAGGCTAGGATGTCGAATGTGGGCAAATAGAGAAGGCTTTTCCTATTTTTAAGATTTGACTGGTACTATTTAAATGCTTGGGCCAAGCTGGGTATTCATTGAAATAGATGAATGTTTGTCTAGTAAAACTTAATTTAATATATTTCTCTACCACATACTGTTGTGAGAATAATGCATATCATCATTTAGGATTGCATTTATACATTAGGTTGCATCGGGTGTTCCCTCCTGCCAGTTGTTTCTAGATTGCTAGACATTTCATGTAGGGCTGGGTTTCCTTCGTGTCATGAAGGAATCTGGGGAAGTGTAATTGCTTCATGGTTGGGTGGAAAAGCGCTTGGGCCATGTTCCCGTCTCGCGGCTTGCAGAAGGCCATGTGGGTTAGTGGCGGCTAGTGACAGTAATTGATTTATTATTCATTCATGTATTGTACTTGATTATTCATTATTATGACTTACAGCATGAGAGCCTAAGATGTATATTGTATATTCTTTTTAGTGCTTACACCTAGATATAGCATGTGGATTTGTAAGATGTAATGACATTGCTATTTGACTTACGTAGATCATTCATCTTTTACTTGGGATAAAGTAATTAAGTGGATTAATTATTACAGTAATTTTTTTATTATGGTTTACGTACTTTACATTTGGTATCAGAGCCAAGTTTTAGCATTGGGAGCTCCAGGGTGTATGTCTTGCTCAGTTTGTTCGAGTATGTGTGGATCCTTGTGTGTTGGCATGTTGTGAGTAGCATGTGCCTTCTTTTATTATGTCTTACTTACATGTGTGTGGTGAGGAATACGTTGTTCAGGGTTAGATAGACCCTGGTGGTTGCCAAGAAGTTGTTTATGTGTGTTTCCTTCTTGATGTCCTGAATGTTGGGGATGAACCCTTACAGTGTGTGTGAGTGCTCAAGTGACCCTTGTAGGGTCATGTTTGCGCTTATGTGACCACTTTTGATAGTGGAGTTATGAGAAACTTAGTGTGAAGGGAAACACCATGTTCTTGAGTGTGATTGAACTTGGTTACTCTTTTAAGAGTTATGCATTAGTATGTGAAAGAGGATGTTTTGATCATATGCTTGATATATAAAGAATATTGTTGTGGTAATGCTAGTTTGAAATGTACCTTGCATTGTGCACCCTATCGCGTGTATGTTTGTTGCAAGAGTAGCATACCCTCAAAATGCTTGTCATATTTTAATAATTGTCTCTGCATGGTGATTGGTAATGCTTTCTTGGAATGCATATTACATCATCTTCTTGAGAGCATGACCCTGTGGGTGGATTGATTTTACAGTTGTAAGAAAGACAATGTTGCATCGCATTGTTAGAATATATCATTTGGGTAATAACTATGTCCCTAGATTGCATTTTCCTTAGGATTCATGTGGGAACCTAGGTGTAATTATTGCATTGCATTATTTGAAGAGTTAAAGAGAAAAGGTGTTGTAAAAAGGGGCATTTGCATAATCCTTGTGATGCTAGAGTGTTAGACTCATTTTGTGACTTTGAGTGGTGATTTTCCCATTTATGCAATAAGTATGCTTGTCATCATATTGTGAAGAAATTTGGTCTCATGCAAATGTTTTATTAATGCATTATCCCGTATGATTGGTGAATCCTAGTTTGGTGAGAAATGTTAACAGTTGCTTGTTGGTGAGATTGATGTGTTTAGATATTTTGGTTTGTGAACCTGATTTTGTCCTAGCTTAATCTTGGTTGCTAGATGTTTGCTAGTGTATGACTGTCTGTGTCTTTGCATGATGATTATCATCCCCTTGAATGGGATGCAACCATTGTTGTAGGGCATTTTGAGTGATGTTTGTGTGGTTAAGTAGAAATGATCTTAGATTATAGATGTGATTGGAGTCTTAAAGACTCGTATGTTTGGTGTGATTAAGTATATTCTCTTACTTGGCTCAGCTTGGGATCTAGGCATAGTCTAGCATCGCACTCCCTCTCTAGTGACTAGAATTAGTCACGTAGTGCATGTAATGTGGAACTTTTGAATTTTGATAATTTATTCATTTGACTTTGGTAATTCTCTAAATGTTGTAAGGACCAACATTGAAATTTCATTCTTATTTATGAAAAAGTATAGCCATCAAAATTTGGTACTTACTTATCTTGTGACATTGACGATCATGTTTGATTTATTGTTGAAATTGAGCTCATTTTATGCCTTATTGTAGGAATTGACTTTTCTTCCATTTTGATATTTTTATTTATTTATTTTATGTTTTTGTTCTGTAAGTGTTGGAGGTCATAAGGGGGACCTCCTCCCCATCAACATATCCACTTAACCAACTTAATCAACTTAGAAGCCACATAGAAACCACATATTATGGGGGATTCAAACCTGGATCTCCATCGTGAGAACCATATGGCCTTTTCTATTTAAGCACAACCCCGTTCACATTTATTTATTTATTATTCGTGGCTATGCTTGAATGTTTTACATTGTTGGTCATGTATCTTGTTATGTCCTCTATCATGTCCATGATGGGCCTCTAATGGATTGTATAAGGGAGTAGAATGCGGAGAATATATTGATTCTTGGTGTACGTGCTACTAGAGATTTGGTAGAATGAATTCATTAATTGTTGTTAGATGCAATGAATATTGTTTGAAGTGTTGAGGAAGTTCTGAAATGGATTTTGTGTCACTATAGATCACTTGATATGAGTTGAATTATTGTATGAGATTAAATGTTGTTTATGTGAATGAGATATGTAGAGAACTTGTTTTGGATTGAATCTTGCTTTTAGTAATTGCTTTAGTGAAGTGTCATGTTGGTGTATCCCTAAGGAGAGTTCCCTAGCTACACTCATGCTTTGACATAGTGTAGGGTATTTTAGTTGTGTTTTGCTCTTGTTGAGTTTCCAACCTTGGAAATTAGGTTGCTTCAGGAGTTACTCCTTAGTGTATGAAGGTTTCCTAGCTTGATGCTGGAAGGGATGCAATTCCTATGTGAAGAAGTTGTCCTTTGTATTCCATTTCATTGATACTTGGTGTTTAGGCCACAAGGAAGCCTTGTGTTTCCTAATTGATCATGAACTCATGAGCATGTTTTATTGTTGACCTTTTCATCTAGCTTAGTTAAGAGTTGAAGTGGTGTTGCAAGTATCCTTGCACCTGGTTGGTGATTTGTTAGAAGTGATCCTAGATTTGGTGGTGTAAAGCTTCAGTGTTAGAAAACCCTCCCTTTTAGAAGTGAGATGTGAGGAAGTACCTCATGTAGGGAAACCATGTCTAGAATTGAGGCATGCTTTTGGCCAAGATGAAAGCACAGTAGTGGTTCCTTTAATCTTTTTAAGTTAGCTTTCTTATTTCTTGAGTTCTTTTGTTGTAGGTAGTGCCTAAGGAAGGACTGTTGAGAGAGGGATCTTTTGGTTCCAATTCTCCTTGAGAATGGATGTGGTAGCCTTATGAGTTTCGATAGACTTAGTTGAGAACTTGTGAATTTATCCCAGCATAGTTGTGGTCAAGAATCTTACAGACTTAACTTGCTTGTCGTATGTTGCACCTTTGGCTAAAACATCTTCTCATTATAGTGGTAGTTGGAGAATGGAGTAGTGTAGTCTTGGAGGAGTTGTATGCACAATGGTTGGTTTTGACCTAGTTGATGCGCCTTTGGTGATTGTTTTGTTGCTTTGAGATCTCAACCCAGTGTCAGATAGGAGGATTGATCTTTTGAGATTATATTATGTTTACCATCTGATTGCATGTGTTTTATGATGTTGATTCATGCTTGTATGTGTCTATGATGGACTAAGATTATGCCTTGTTTGGCATGCATTAAAGATATGATTATTATCCTTATACCAGAATGAAACGATGACATGGCAAGTGTGTCAATTGTTACCTAAATGCCATTGGGTAGTAGTTGTATCATGTATTGGTTATATAAATTGTTTTGGCAGTTGTGCCAAGTGTATTGATTGTATTGATTGATTATATACTTGAATTTTTTATAGATGTAATGTTAAGTGCATAATAGAGATATTATTTTGTATAAGGTCGAGTAGGACCAATATTCTGTGGATAGTGACATATGGGAGGATGTTGAGGAAATAGACATATCTTTTCCTCATTTGAGGATTTAGCAGAGTTTCTTTTTAATATGCATTGTTGAGATATTGTTATTTGATTTGAAGATACTTTATTGATACAATCATAGTAGTAGATTTATACATGTTATTATTTCAGTTGTGTGTAATAATACATCGGGATGATGTCTCTTCCTAGTGGGGAAGGATGTCACATCTCGATCCTTTGGACTCTCTTTACAACTCAAACTATTGATTATTATCTTGAATATTTTATTGCGTGGTTAATTGCGTAAGCATAACTGGTGAATTATCGTAATGGATATATATTATGATGGATTTATGTTTTGCTTCAGCTATGATTTTTGGACTAACCTACTAATGTGGAATCGAGTGTGACTGAATGTAGGAATGTCGAAGGCGAGAACATGGCTGAGGTAGAGATGCCCTAGCCATCTGACAAGAACTGATAGGAATGGAACCCGGATACCTACACACAAGTAGTCATTTTGCATTCTTTATTGGCTTAGTATGCTCTGATGTATGAATACGTAGTCTTGTTATGTATCTTATGTAGGCTAATGGATAAAGTCAATGTATTAGGAATAGTTATTTATGTGATTTTGTTTGTTGTAGAATGTCCTTTTCAATTGAATGAGTCAAACATAATTGCATATTTTCTTCTTGAATATAGTTTAAAAATACTATTATAAGAAGGAATCTCAATTGGATCTAAATTATTAATTTAAGTGTTTTATATATAGATGATTTTTAAAATAGACTGGTAATTATTATATGGTTACAATTTTAGTATGTTGGAAGACTTAGAAATAGATAAATATATATGTACAATTTTTTAATAAAATATAATATTATAAATTTAGCTATTGTCAAAAAAAATGTAACAATATTCGAATACTTCTTTATTAAAAGAGAAATCTAAAAATTAATAAAACAAACAAAGAGTTTGCATGAGACAAACACCATGCACCCATGTGCATGGAGGGAAGAGAAATTAGGAAAACTAAGAGTTCTAAAAATAAGACGCTAGTTTTAGTGGCATGAAAAGAGATATAACCTACACAAGAGAATATGTAAGAGATATAACCTACACAGAGAGAAAAAGGAGAGGTACATCAAGGAAGTATGATAGGGGAATTTGGAGAGGATACTGGCATAGCAAAAGAAAGAAAGAAGACGAGAGTGAGATCAACAAAGGATTGGCTCTCATTATCCAAGTGTTACAGGTATTCCCCTAGAAATGTATGTTGTATTGTAGTTAACTAGATCTCTGTTGCTTTCTTGATTTACTTCCTTTGTCTAGACTATTTAGCACCACCTTGTATCTTGGAAAACTTTTACTCCGAGACTGGTAAATTAGATTGCCTATTAAACATCAAAACCAGTGACCTCTTGTATTTTTGTGCTTCGACCTTTCTTTAAGTCAACAGCCTTTCCTATGTTAGAATTTGTTTCAGCTTACTAATTTTTATGGTAGCCTTTTTTCCTATCTTCCTCCTTACATATGGCTTGGTATTAGTTTAACCGACCTACTTTTGGTTTTAATTGGCCTCTCTGTTAGATTTAGGGCACACAATTGAGAGGGGGGTGAATCAGTTGTACAAAACTTGCTTGTAATTCAAACACTTAAATCCTCTTTGTTATTTAATAGCATATCAATTAATCACTCATGAAAGCATAAAGCATAAACACCAGAGCAGATACACATCAACACATGAGACACCAAGATTTTGACGTGGAAAACCCGGTCAAGGGAAAAACCACAGGGTGATTAACCCAAGGATTATTCTTTGTTAGAAGAATAAGAAAAATAGATGGCACATGCCAATTAGGGCTCACTGCCTGAGCACACTACTCACAAGAGGCACACTGCCTATAAGAGACACACTGTCTACAAAGTAACAAGTATCACGAACTTGAACTAGAGATTGACATCTTTACCATACCTGGATCAGTTCCATTTATGCCCAAAAACTTCTGTTCTGCCTTTCACTCTTCTCCTTGCTACCACACACTCATCTTACCAGTCCCACTTTGAAATGACTTCACAATCCCTTATTTATACACAACATCAACTTAGGAACAAACATCTAAGTTGGCAAACAACCACAAGATCTTTCGCAAGGTGTATAATTCATCCGATCGGCCAGTCATAGAAAGAGCACCAACAACCGGTGGTTATCCATCAAATCCAAACTCTAACTTCAATGCGGACTGCCAACATGAACTAGACATGATCCAGAAATCATCATAACCTTCCCTAAAACACCAAGAACATCTGTACTATATCAGCTTACTGGAATTCTTCTCTTCTTCATCTGGACCTTCAAGAACACAATTTGTCATCACTGTCATAATGAAAAAGGTGCTTCTGGACCTCCAAACCATGAACAAATCTAGTTGTCACTTCACATGGACTTCTTCAACACTCCCTCCAATCTACAGAATGAGATAATGCAATTCCGGAGCTCACCGGACCAATCTGTGACGCTCTGTCACCACTGAACATCTATCGAAACCAGTTCTACTTGAGCAACCATAACTTCTATAGATCTTCATGCAGACCTCTAAAATCTTGACAGGAGCATCTCAAGACTCATATCTACAAACCCTTTAAACCGTATCCTCTGATCCTCAACCTATCTTGGACTTTTACCTTGTCATCATCACTGTTCTTTATTGTTCCTGATTGAGACTGATTTTCTCAATATCCTCAGCACACAGCTCATCCAGTCCTTCTCATTAATGCAACCTAAGTATGTTGACATCAATGACAATACCGGTTAGGCCCATACTTGCAACAATCTCCCCCTTTGTCATTGATGGCAACATATGATGTGAAAAACCATCAAGACAAGAACTTCTCCTTTCTGTCACAGCTCCTGCTAACAGCAACAACCCTTCACATGTCTTCTCTCCCCCTTTGACATCAATGGCAAAGGACTCATACTTGCAATTCTAACACATCAAAATCATAATAGCTGCTCCCCCTAAGTAGCAGCTTCCCATCACCAATCCGGATCACAAGATATGATTGTGATATCCATCGGACTGATGCACATCAGTGCATGCTAGTTCATCACTGGAGGGGTAATAACCCCTAACTTCTCCCTGAGATACTCAAAAGAGTCCTTGGGAAGAGGTTTAGTAAAAATATCTGCAAGCTGATCCTTGGAGGGCACATACTCCAATCTGACTTCACCCTTGTTCACTTGCTCTCTTAGAAAGTGAAACTTGATAGATATATGCTTAGTCTTAGAATGCAACACCGGATTCTTAGAAATATTTATTGCACTTGAATTATCACAGAAAATTGTGATAGGCTCCTCATATTCTACTTGAATATCTCTTAGCATCTGCTTCATCCACATAACTTGAGTGCAACTTCCTGCTGCTGCAATGTATTCTACTTCAATTGTAGACAGGGATATTGCCTCTTGTTTCTTGCTTAGCCAAGAAACCAACCTTTTTCCCAAAAAGAATGCTCCTCCACTTGTACTCTTCCTATCATCCACATCTCCTGCCCAATCTGCATTTGTATATGCATGAAGAGAAAAATTATGATCTCTAGGATACCATAGACCATACTCAACTGTTCCTTTTAAGTACCTAAAAATTCTTTTGATTGCCATGACATGGGATTCTCTGGGATTAGCCTGGAATCTCACCATAAGACCAACAACCTACATTATATCTGGTCTAGTTTGAGTGAGATACAATAATCCTCCAATCATTGATCTATATTTGGTCTGGTCTGCCTTAGGAGAGTCATCATCTTTGCTCAACTTACATCCGGTTGCCATGGGAGTGTTCATTGGATTTGAATCTTCCATTCCAAATTTCCTCAACAATTCTTTCACATATTTGGTCTGAGAGATAAAGATTCCTTTCTTTGTCTGAGTAATTTGCAGACCCAAGAAGAAATTCATTTCACCGAGCATTGACATTTCAAACTCAATTTTCATTGTATTTGCAAAGGTTTTACACATACTATCTCTTCCTCCAAAGATGATATCATCAAAAAATACTTCAACAATCAAGATGTTTTCATAATCAATTTTGAAATATAGGTTACTATCAGTAGTACCTTTGTTGAAACTAATCTTCAAAAGATGTTTGTCCAACCTCTCATACCATGCTCTTGAGGCTTGCTTTAGACCATAGAGTGCCTTCTTTAATTTGCAGACCATATCACCATGCTCAGATAACTGAAATCCATCCGGTTGTTCAATGTACACTTCTTCTTTTAAGTCACCATTTAGGAAAGTAGATTTGACATCCATCTGATACACTTTAAAATCCTTGAAGGTAGCAAATGCAAGAAATAGTCTGACTACTTCAATTCTTGCCACTAGAGCAAAGGTTTCTTCAAAATCAATCCCTTCTATTTGAGAGTAGCCTTTGTAGACTAATCTGTCCTTATTTCTGATTACTTCACCAACTTCATTTAGTTTGTTCCGGAAGACCCATTTGGTTCCAATCACATTCTTGTTTCTAGGTCTAGGAACAAGATCCCAAGTGTGATTTTTCTCAATTTGCATCAACTCTTCCTCCATTGCTTTGGTCCAATTTTCATCATTGTAGGCTTCATTTATTGTCTTAGGTTCAATCTTTGAAATCAGACAGTATTCATCTAAATTTTGAGCAATTTTCCTTCTAGTTTGCACACCTTTGCTTTCGTCACCTATGATCTGATCTTCAGAGTGGTTCAGTCTTACATACCTTGGAACTTTGGGGGTCTCTTGCACTTCTGCATCTTGATCAGGCTCATTCAGACCTATCTCTTCTTCCTGATTTACCGGATCAATCTGAATCTGACTTTCAGAAGAGGATTGAGCTCCTTGAACCAGAACATCATTCTGATCATCTTCATCATACTAATAAAACCTTGAGGGTTTCTCTATTCCTTCATCAACCTTCACATTTGTACTTTCTATCATCTTTCTTAGTCTCTTGTTATAACACCAGTATGCTTTGCATTGAGTAGAGTAACCCAAGAATATTCCTTCATCACTTCTAGCATCAAACTTGCCTAAATCTTCATCTCTTTTGATGTAACATTTGCTACCAAAGACTCTAAAATATCTTATAGTAGGAGTAATGCCAAACTAAAGTTCATAAGGAGTCTTACTGGTATTGCTTCTGATTTGAACTCGATTGAGGGTATAGACTGCAGTGCTAACAACTTCTCTCCAAAACATCTGGGGAACATTTGCTTCCATCATCATTGTCCTGGATGCTTCCTAGATGGTCTGGTTCTTTCTCTCTACTACTCCATTCTGTTGTGGAGTCCTAGGAGTAGATAACTGTCTCTTTATACCATGCTTCTCACAAAAATCTATGAATTCACCGGATGTGAATTCACCACCTCTATCAGACCTCAGACATTTTAGTTTTAATCCAGTTTGATTCTCTACCATAGCCTTGAAGATTTTGAACTTCTCAAAAGCTTCTGATTTCTCTTTCAGAAAGGTAACCCACATCATCAGGGAATGGTCATCAATCAGTAACATGAAATATTTATCACCTTGCATACTCTTGATTCTTGTCGGACCACATAGATCAGTATGAACTAATTCTAATAATCCGGTAGAGGACTAATCCTTGCTTTTGAATGAGACTCTGCTCTGTTTACCCAGCTGACATTCTTTGCACAAACTATTTGTAGGTTTTACCAATTTTGGAAGATCTCTTACAGCCTGAGTATTGCTTATCTTGATGATGTTATCAAAATTTACATGACACATCCTTCTATGCCATAACCAACTCTGATCAACTTGAACAAACAGACAACTTTTATTAGTACCAACTAGATGGAAGATATTACCTTTTGTTTGAGTACTGGATGCAATCTCAGTTCCACTACTTTCAAAGATCTTGCATCTTCCATTTTTGAACCGGAGATCATAACCTTTGTCCACCAACTGTCCAACACTGAGAAGATTGTGCTTCAATCCTTCAACATACAGTACATTACCAGTTTTGTTCTTTCCATCAAAAGAAATAGTTCCCCTACCTCTAATTCTACCAGCAGAATTATCACCAAACTTTACCATTCCTCCTTCATACCTTTCCAAATCTAAGAACTTGTTCTTGTCACCTGTCATATGGTGAGAGCATCCACTGTCAATAACCCAATCATCCTTTTCTTCAACTTGGGCAGCCAAAGCTCTTTCTACAACCTTATGATTGACAGATTCAGAGGATATTGGATCTTCTTCCTTGATGGCAATAAACACCCATTCATTTCCAGATTTGTTTCCTATCTCTGATTCATCATCTGTTACTCCTTCATTATCGTCTTCTTCATGAACATAATAACAATTCTTTTGGAACCTTTGTCTGTTAGAATTTGATCTTGTAGATCATTCCGAACATCTTGAGGCAAAATGACCAATCTTATTGCAGTTGAAGCACTTAAAGGGTAATTTTCCTTCATACTTACCGGATCCTCTTGGCAGTCTCTTTGCAATGAGGGCTTCAAGTTGAGCTATTTCTACTTCTTCCACTTCCATGTCTCTTCTTGCTTGATCATACCATGATAGCTTGCTTGAAGTGTTTTCTCCCAGATCAAATCTTTGTTTACCTTTCACAGAGGCACTGGCTTTGAATGCAGATTCAGTCTTGGGGGGATCATCTCCAAATTTGGTCATTTCAAATGCAGCAAGTTTGCCAGCCAATTGGTCTCTTGTGACAATTGTATGGGCTCTGACTTCATCAATGGTAGCAACCTTGATTTTGTAGGCAGCAGGAAGGGATCTGAGAATTTTGCCAACAATCTCATTTTCATCGAAAACTCCACCAGCATTCCTAATTCCACACACCAGCTCATTTACTCTTGGCATAAAGGTAGTAATATTTTCATCATCTCTCATCTTCAGTCTTTCAAATTTCCCTTTGAGACTCTGCAACCTTGCACTCTTAACATACTCATCTCTTTCATGCAGAAGTTCCAGTTTAATCCAGATCTCATAGGCAGTTGGTAGGTCAATAACATTTGAGAGCTCTAAGTCAGTTAATGTGCTTAGAAGAGCCTCTTTGGTCTGCAGATTGTTTTCAGCATCTGTGATTTCATTTAGAGTTGTCAGACCACCCTGTGGAGGTGTATAAACTTTTGTGACCATGGACTAGTATGCCTTTCCCACACACTGCAAGTGACATTTCATGTGACCTTTCTAGAGAGAGAAGTTGGTTCCATCAAACTTCAGACTATCCTTCTTGTATGACGACATCCTGGATCTCCTCAAGCGGTTAAGCTCCTTTTAGAGGAACTTGGCTCTGATACCAATTGTTAGATGTCCCTCTCCTTTTTCTCTTAGTGTAGGTTATATCTCTTACCTGTTCTCTCTCTGTAGGTTATATCTCTTTCCATGCCACTAAAACTGGTGTCTTATTTTTAGAACTCCTAGTTTTCCCAATTTCTCTTCCCTCCATGTACATGGGTGTATGGTGTTTGTCTCATGCAAACTCTTTGTTTCTTTTATTAATTTTTAGATTTCTTTTTTAATAAAGAAGTATTCAAATATTGTTACATTTATATTTGACCATAACTAAATTTATAATACTATCTTTTATTAAAAGATTGTACATATATATTTATCTATTTCTAAGTCTTCCAACATACTAAAATTGTAACCATATAATAATTACCAGTCTATTTTAAAAATAATCTATATATAAAACACTTAAACTAATAATTTATATCCAATTGAAATTCCTTTAAATATAATAATATTTTTAAACTATAATCGAGAAGAAAATATGCAATTATGTTTGACTCATTCAATTGAAAAGGACATTCTAGAGAAAATGAAATCACAAAAATAACTATTCCTAATATGCCGGCTTTATCCATTAGCCCATATAAGATACATAATAGGACTACGTATTCGCACATCAGAGCATACTAAGCCAATCAGGAATGCAAAACAATATAATGCAGTATGACTACGTGTGTGTGTGCAGGTATTGGTGTTCCATTCCTATTAGTTTTTGTTAGGTGGATAGGTCATCTCTATGTCAGCCATGTTCTCACCTTTGATGTTCTTGCATTCAGTCGCACTCGATTCTGCATCAGTAGGTTAGTCCAAAAATCATAGCCAAAGCAAAACATAAATCCATCATACACATTTTAAATCCATCATAATATCTATCCATTACGACAATTCACTAGTTATGCTTACACAATTAACCATGCAGTAAAATATTCAAGATAATAATCAATAGTTCGAGTTGTAAAGAGAGTCCAAAGGAACGAGACATGATAGATAATGGTGAAAATTCGAAAGAAAATTATGAAATATTATTATTTTGTAAATGTGAATTATGTGTGTATAATTGTGTTAGCTGAATTTAAATTATGATTATTAATCATTGAATAGTGATAATTATCTAGATTATGGATTTCCTATAGCATATGATATTTTAAAAATAATATTATTGTTATTTCTTTGGCTATTTTGTGGGATATATTAATTCTTGGTTACAAGTGTGCAGGTGATTTCCATGGCCAATAGAGAAATGTTGGAGGTTCTCTAGAAATTTTTGTTGTGATTCCTTAGTGATACCTTGACCTTAATTTATGAGGGGACTAAGGTATTTCTTTATGAAAATATTTTGTAAATATGAAAATTTGTTATTTAAATTTAATTTTTCTTATTTGTTTTGAGGTTATAAGTGTGAGAATCTTGGGTTATAAGCCATTCTTATGATAAATTTCAAATTTATTTTTTAAAAGAGTTTTTAAAATGTCATAAAGTGTCTTTTTCTTCAGTAATTAAGTGAAAACTAGTCCCTAGAGTAAATTCTTATGGGATGCGTACTTGTTGGAACATAAATTTTAAGATTTGGACAATATTTGATGCTTCCAAAATCTATTAGAAAAAGTGCGATGAAATTGAATTGGTATTATCCAATCTTTTAATACTAATTTTTGTATGGGGAGTTGTACTATATATGGCTTTCTTATTTATATCATTTTTGTTGAGTTTTTGGGGGTTATTTTAGCATTATTGTTTTATTATTGCGAGAGAGGGTGGATTCTTGAGAGCTTGGAACTTGGAAGAGAAAAAGCTTGGAGAACAGTCTCTTTGAATAATTTTCAACAAGGAACATCTCTATTTTTTTTTGAAGGCCATTAGAGGTAGGTTTCATAGTTTTCTTTGTAAAATATACAAGTTGAGTATGTTGTTGTGTGTTTCATATATGGACTTGATCTTGGTTGTGATTTCCTTTGTTGAGTGTTGGACTATTGTGTTTGTATTTGTTATTGAGAAGAGATTGTTATGTTGGGTGTGAATCTTCCACTTTGTGGTTAAGAGCCACCCATGTGTGGAGTTCAGTGAGGTGTGAATCCTTGCTTAAGAAAAAATTGCATTCAGTATGAAGGAATTTTGGCCTTGGTTGTCTTATATTTTTTATGATATAAAAATTATGCAATCCTTTTGAAGAAATTTTGGCATTGGTTGCCTTATGTGATTTCATGTGTTATGTAATGCCCCACAATGAAAACCTTAGAGGGCAACACATCTATGCTATGCAAAGTGGAATGATTTTTTTTTTGTATAAAATAACAGGGTAATGTTGAACAAATCAATACACATCATAAACTTAACAACTTGTCTTCTAAGGTTCCATGGTTGCATTATTTGACAACTTAATCAACATAATTTAACATACATGGTTAACTGATCATCAGCAGTTCATTCTACATCTATTGTACTAATGAATATACATATACATCTCCATTCATGCCATATATAGATAATCAACTTTGCTCAAGATTACATGTACATGTTCAAAAGTCTATACATATGAGTACATCATCATGTAGTTTGGATTACATTTGGAATACATACATTATGAATCAATTGATACATAGGCTAGTACATGAGCATAATAGCTATCTTCATACTCAAGTACAAGATCTGAAGTTTGATGCACAAGACATATCCTCCTCGCTCATGAACAATGGCAAAGGAAAGAAAAACCAATGGATAAAGCTCTTCCACCTGACCATGTGGAACCCTGAGGTCCACCCCCTGAGCTAGGAGTTAACATAAGGTCGCCACTACATCATACGGTCAGGTGAACAGTGGGCTATAAGACATCACATGACTCCAACTTCACAAGTCACAACAACACAACAGTACTTCCAGAGGCAACCACTAAACAAATGGGAAGAGTACAACTAGGGAATGCTAGGCTGTAGTAAGGAGAGTGTCATCGCATGGTCCTAACATGGGTTACCTAGGCAGTCTCTCTGTAGACACCGGCCCCCATCTATGGTTACCTTGGTAGTCTCTCTCTAGACACCGGCCCCATAGGATGACTCATGCAGAATCAACCTTCCTTTTGTGAGGACAAGGAAGTAGATCTGCCAACCCAACCTTCTCCCCTCATCCTTAGTCTGAACTAGCACTACAGGCATGAGTGAGGAATCTTATTATCTTGTTAGTGTGAAAACTACCCAACCCCTAGATTTATTATTATGTTATCACTTAATCACCAACTCCCAATGGGTTACCCTGGCTAGCCACTTGGCACCGGCCCCACATTGGAAGCCACCCCCTTACCTACAACTAGAAAACCCTACTCCACAATCATAGCAAAATCATCACAACAACGAGGGTACAGGAACCGTGCAAGGCACTAATCATCTTGCATAACAACCATCAACATGTATATATAACAATGCAAGGCATTAACCCTCCATAATCATAAGGGCAGAACTCCTAGACCATTGCCCATAACAACACATATTCGTTACAACTCTATGATTTCCATGTCACCCTGTTCCCTAACTTACCACAAAACTGGATACAAGACTAGTACAACCAGTTGGATAACAATACATCCACAAGAAGTGCATTTATCATTCACTTGTCATTTAGTCCATACATAACTAGGGACGACAAGCTTCTTAAAACACCATGATCTCAAGGCTTCTATCAACACAACACATAGAATCAAGGCATCCCAAGCTAAGCCTCTGGAACTCTAGCCACACGGGTAGATACAAAATCAAAGACTATATGAACAAGTTATGACCCACAAATAGAATTAACATATTACGAGAATCAATTATACTTATAATTAAATTTTTTTCCTTTCTTACAACTAATCCACTATAGCAAATTGCACTTGACTAAGTTGTTACATTAGTATATTAATCATTAAGATATAGCTTGTCATTTGATTGTATTCGTACTAAGGGATAAATCTATAATTACAATAAAGTGAGCTATATTTAAATATTTATTAAAATAATCATTTAATTAATCTACAAGATACAAATATCATTAACGTAACTAAAGTAAACCTCTATTGTCAGTATTATAAATCAAATTGATTAAATGATTATAAGGAAATTTTAAATTCAATTCATATGGATAAATTTGAGGATTCTGATTTAATTTATAACCAAAAAGAGAAACAATTTTAATCACTTCTACGTAAATAATGATTACAAATACATATAGATCAAATATCATTGGTCTACCTATCACAACATTCATGAGAATATCAAAGTACATTTACAAACAAACGAGATCTAGTTCAACAAGTCATTAATAAAGAGAAGGTGATAGATTTTAATACTATACTAAATTCATTTATCCATTCTACAAATCAACATATCAAATATTCATTTATTCGTATCTGATATACAGTCTTTCCTTATCATGTTCCATTTAAATTCATAATTTAATAAACCCGATAATTGATTATATCAATTTTGATAGCTTGATTTAAATAAATCACGTGACCCAAATAATAATAATAATAATAATAATAATGGCAATGATAATAATATTAAAATTCCACAGATCATTTGATAACCAATATAATTTTCATCCAAAGTAATTAAACAAATAATGTTACACTCTATTAACAAGTCTATTATAAATAATCATCTCAAATACGTATTCCTCAAGATTATAAATGAAAATATGAAGGAATAGATATACTATTCTTGAGACCGATCATATGATTACGACGTGAAGTTAATAAGGATAATGATTGAACTCATGATGATTCTATAAGGCAAAAGAATGGATGTCTAGACAATAACTGCTTATAAGATGTAGTGCAAAACGTGGGTACTTACCGATACACAAGGATCACATCTATTATTGCCACGTAACAGTTTCTATAAGGGAAGATGTCTTCCTTATTCCCAAGAGCTAATAGGTATACCACTATCTACCCTCTAAGTATTCTAACACAAGGTCTCATATATACTTACTTGCTAAAAGGCTGTCGGCCACCTAAATGCCCTCGACGACCAAAGCTCAGAACAACTACAACTCTCAAAACATACTTACCAAGAGGCAACTCTCCTCTACCACCCCACGGCTACAATGACACAGTGGAAGCGACTTCCATAACTATGAGTGCGCCAAACACTGACCAAACGTAGTGCCAAGATGGCAACAGTCTACTGTGGCAAGGAAGTGTAACTGAGGCTTAAGAACATAAGCCACGACTTGACCCCACACTGAGGTCATTGACTCCTCTGTCCATTTCGTCGGCCCAGACAACTATGGGAAAACAAAGACACAATGCACCATTCCTATGACACCTACGAAGCTGGCAATCTAACACAGACATGGATTAGAGACGTTTACTACCAAAGACCATTCTAGTTGACAAGGCCACCACTGTCAGAAGATGACTTCACCCACATTTCTGATTAGAACATACTTGCTACAGATGACCACTACCACAGAACTCTCGCTGAGCCCACGACTTTCCAAAAAAGGGCAGCCTAAACCCACGATCCTCACTGAAAGAAAAGGCATGGAATACTAAAGACCAACAAAGCATACTAAGATAGAAGTTGCAACACAAATGGCAAGGGTTCTGTCATACTCCACGTACACACCAGATGATGCAGGCCGACCGACACAGAGCGCATAAAAACTGGGAAATAAAAGAAAACCAACTGCCAACAGGAGTCGACTCACCTTTCTATTTAAACCACACATTATTTATTAAGTTTATCACAAGCCATCCTCTATAATATTACGCAGTTTATATTTTTTGGAGGTAATATGAATCAAATGAAAATAGCAGAGGTTTGGCCATGGTACGAACAGAGAGACAGCCAGGAAGATTCAGTCATCTTACAAGGGGAGAATCGATAGGGTTGCTGTTGGCATAACACCTCACCAAGGTAATAAAAGACCCACAGATGCAGATAGCTGTAGGATTCAAAAAAGCAGGAAGTTCTTCCTTATTAACATCGATTCCATAGGTAGACATAAGATCACAATATGGATGCAGAATTTCGCAGAGTGGATTTATTGTTAGGCTCAAGAAATTTAAAGTAATTTCATTTGACAAGAGTTAATATATACATATCTCTGCATACCTATTATATATATATACACAGGGGCAACATGAGTAATACACCAGGGTTCTGAGACAGAAATCAACAAGGATAAGGCAGAGCTCTGTATAAATGCTAGTCTGTGTGCCCTATTAGATGCACGGGACAAATCCAAAGGGTGCAATTTGTTTTGTTTGACAAAATGTTAGGTAAGGAATCACAAAACACAACAAGAGATTTTCCACAGAAGGGGTCAGACTCAATTTCACAGAAGGATTTAACTCAGCATTCAAGAATACAAACAGGGGTATAAGGGCATGTCAGATTCAAGACATTCAATTGTTTCAGAAGCACATGGAAGATTATGACAAGTCTCAGAACTAGAGATAGACTGAAGGTCATGAGTAAATTCAAGTATGCCTTTAAAGAATTTAAATACCAAATCCTGAATAATTCTCATCAATGGAGGAAAACACAGTTAACCTAGTTCTATTACAATTTCATATGAAATAGGCATATATACAGTGCATACCTGAAGTTTTAAAGCTTTTTACAAGAGTCTTCTTTTCTCTCTGAATCCAATCCCCTTCTCTTCTCTTCCAAAATTCCTTTTTCCTCTCCCCCAACCAGGACTCTATCTCCTCAGATAAATGCAGAAGGCCTTTCTCTCTTCCTGACAACCCACTGTCTCAAAACAAGGGTCCATTCCTTGGGTAATTGCAAGAGACATGCCTCTCTTCTTCCAACATCCCACATTCTTGTGAGATTCTTCAATTTCACTTACCAAGGGATTCCAAACCTCAAACTTGCAATTGACGGCATAAGACATTAATTTTTCTCATCTCCAAATACTGAACACATAAAACTAGGCGACAACCCCATTATTTAATCCTTAGAATATCATCTTTATTATCACCAATTCATTTTATCAAGATGGTAATTGTTTAATCATCTTACTTATGTAACTTATTTTCTTTTTAATTTAAATCCACTTACAACTTGGGACTTATTATTTCATTTAATCATTTATCTAATTTATTTATTTATTTACTATTTTCATATTAGTTTTACCAATTATCAATAATTAAATCATTTATAATTAACAAACCACACATAATTTCCCTAGCAATGTTTATTTCACATTAGCTCAATTTTAACATTATTTATAACAAGGTACTAACGAGGCTTAAATCAACACCTTAGATTGGATAAACTCAACTTACTAGATGATACTTGACCCTATATGAAGCAATAGGACATGACGACAAAATGACGACAAACAGTCCCACTGACGGTGACAACAGGATACAACACTGGAAACTCATCCTCTTTGAGGATGTTGAGTAAATAGGGAACCATATGCTAACTCCAATCAACTACTCCACTGGCTAGGGCATGCTCAGACCTGGTAAATCAGGTGGAGTTGATGCCGGGTACTTGCATCCTACAACAAACAACAAGGTTGTGCATATATCCATATATAATCATGTAATCACAGACACAATGAACGGAAATCACAGTGTGTCAGGGTACTCGAACATGAGTAATACGACACTATTCTGTTCATGTAAACACATCATTAGTAACTACATCCATTACCAGTTATGCATCATAATCATGATCGAATAACACATTAACTCAGAGCAACATAAATCTATAATCATCAAATATGTCCATCATGATCAAGGAGAACATAAACCATAACATATATCTCAAAACTGTAAACATGCACTATAAGACTATCATCTATACCAGAATTGTCATAGGAAACATGAAAATAACATCTATCACAAGCAAAAAGCGAGGGGAATTACACGTTATATGTTAGATGTGTTCTGTTGGGTGTGTTGGATATGGGAGGAGAATGGTTGATGTTGTGGAGGATGTTGGTTATGGAAGGAGGGTTTTGTCACAATATTGATTATAGAAGGAAGATTTTGTTATGGTGTTAGTTGTGAGTGGAGATTGGTAATAGTGTTGTGGATAATGTTTTATATTGGTGCTTGGATGAGTTGTGGTATTGATATCTTATTCCTCAAGTTTAGAGTGATCCTCTCTTATTGCCCTATTTCTATGAATCTTTCCAAGATTCAAATGTGATGTTTAAGCCTATGGGTGTTGTGTTTTGTGTATATATTTCCTTGTTATGTTGTGAAAATTGGTTTTTATGAGGACCTCCTAGATCAAGGTGGGCTTGTGAGTGAGCCCTATGGTTGGGAGGTAAGCAAACCTCCATTGACTTGGATATGAAGCTTTATTTCATAGATTTATAAAATTTTAAAAGATGACAAACTTGTGTTTTTATGAAGGCCTTACATAGATTTTTGGAACCCTCTTTTGAAGACAAAAGGCTATTATAAAATCTTCATTGTGAGGATGTGTAATGTTTTTCCCTATTTGTGTATATTGACACTCTAGATTTGTTTAAACAAGAGATTTTATTTCCTTAGCATGTAGGACATATGAAATGAGAGACCTACTTATATGTCTATTGTATGAAAATATATTTTTTTATATGAATTTTTGTAAAAGAAAAATACATTGCATTTGAAAAGTTTTCTTTTGTTCAACCATAATTGTAAAAGCATTGAAAAATAGAAGTGTATTCTTATAGTAAATAAAAGGGTTTATTTTTTGTACATACATTCATTGTTAAGAGAAATGAAAATATAATTCACTTGAAGTGTTGCCATATATGTGTGTGTGTGTGTGTGTGTGTGTGTGTGTGTGTGTGTGTTTAAGTGTTTTTAAAAATAGATTTGAAATATATATATATATATATATATATATTCTCATGAAATATTTCTTTTTATGTAGATCTAAAAAGAAAATAATATAGAAAAATAGATTTAAATATTTTGATCCATTTGTAAAAAAATAATGTAATTTCTTCTCCTAGATTGCAAGATATGAATTTTTCTTTAAAATGCGTGCTAATTTTTTTTGAAAAACAACATTGAAGGGTTAACTTCAAATCATCATATCTTCTTTAATATTGATCCAAATCTTTAATGTAACCACTTTTTTAAGAAAATTAAAGTGTTATTTCTATTGAATTCAAAATCTCTTTGTTTGAAAACCTGTGTGAGACACACAACCCTCTGCAAGAAATTTAGTCCTTCTTTGTTGATGGAGATGGCTCTTAAATGAAATTGATGTAGTTGCTCATGGAGTCATTTAAGATTTCAACAACTTGTATATGTAAATTCTCCTCTCTTGTTATGATTGAGGATGAGGATTGATTTATAGATGTATGGTTGACGGGTTGGAGAGTTGAGATTTGAGTAGAATGAATTGAATGAGAGGAATTAGGGCACTTTTAGAGATTTTATTATGTGAATGGCTAGGATTAAAAGATGTGATAGGGAAATAGATGATGGAGATTTGTTAGTTATTTGATTTTTTATGTTTTTAATGAGTCATGTGACTTTTTAATTTTGTTTTTAGTTTATTTATTTATGGAAGAGGTAATATTTAGAATTTAGTTTTGTGGTGAGTTATTATAATTAATATTTTATCATACTATATTTTAGGATTTATTAGTGATACTCTAATTTCTAATAAATTTAAGTTATTCCAATGATTTGATTTTTATTATTTATAAATTAGATTTTTTTTTGTTTTGTAAGATTATAGTATATATTGATTTTGAAAGAAAAATATACATTTCTGTCTGTATTTCAGTCTGCATATTGTTTGCAGAAATACCTATCCTTTCTATACTATATACTGCTTGACCATGCAGGGTCTCCATGAGTAGCAAAATGGCCATTTAAGGCTTGCCATCCTTGTAGAGGTAAATTACAAAATTGGCTGGTTGACCATCATCTTAAAGAGCTACAGTGGAAAGATTAAAAACCCTATATTGGCATCATACCCGTTACCGACCTATACCATAACAGAGAAGCAGTCAACTGATACCAAATAAAAAAGATATTAATTAAAACCCAAGTTAGCCGCCGTTACCCTGAAGCCTTCTAACCAGTCGAAGGAGCCATCATGAGGTTTAATTTGCAGTAGTTTGACTAGAAAATCCACCCCCGCCACCACTTGCTCTTTTTGCATAATGAGCAGCTAGCCTTTAGGGTTTAGCATGAAAGGGAAATAGTGAACCACCACTACCTCATCCTCTATCAAGTGAAAATCTGTAGGCCTAGGGATGCCCACTCCTGGCTTGGCTGCTCTAAGAATATCCACCACTCCCACAAGCAAGTTGTCAATAAAGATTCACCTAACCACAAGACCTATTCTCTCCTTAGTACTACTAGCGTCTAACAAAGAAGCCATGACCGGGAGACAACTGAAGTGTCAACTCAGTAGAACTCACCCTCCTCCAGATAATTTTTTCCCAAGATGACCTTCATCGCTAGCAGAATGAGATTGGCATTCAGGCGTAGGATCCTCTTAAGTCTATGATCCATCACCGGTCCCTTGAATGTGAGTTGTCTTACTGCACTTTCCACTTGAATGGGTGTATCCATTCCCAAGCTGATCAAACCTTCTATCGAGATCCTCATTAAGAAACTAGACCCACCCACCATTGATGACAAAAGAAACTACTGAGATACCCAACGCGTGGTTGCTCTAAAAAGAAGAGTTGTCTTCTCAAAATTTCTTGGCAAAGCACGATTGAAGGCATGTGAGATCAGAGGCTGCTTGCTTTGTAATGAATGCATGCTGTGATTAAATGGAAAGCCATGTTTAATAAAGACCTTCCCTTATTTCCCCTCTACCACCTTGGTCATGTCAAAGCCCTTCCAATCCTAGTCACTTTCCACCTAGGCATCTTAACTGGCCACCCAAGACCCCGGTCCTTCTGGAAGGACTCCCACCCAACCACCCCCCTTTATAAATTAGATTTTAATTATGTTAATTGAATTAAATTAAATTAAACTTTTAGGTTTTGATATAATTTAATTTAATTAGTATATTTTAGAAAACTTAGTTGAGTGATAAGTTATTAAGAAAATTATTCAAGTTGTGGCACATAGGGTTGGTAGAATTTAATGAATGTTGATAATTTAATTAATCAAATCAAATTAAATTGGCCTTGTAATATAAATAAATAATAAACAATAGTTAAATAAAGATTTATGAATAATAAGGCTATTTAATATCTTCTAAGGCTTTGCTTTAAATTTTTTATAACAGATTTTAACAATTAAAATAAATTGGAGTTTTCAATTTAATTTAATTTAACCTAGGTGAAGTGTCTAGTTTAAAAGAAATAGTTTACATATAAAGTAATTAATTATGCCAACATTTTTATTAACCAATAAATTAAGTCATTTTTATTTTGCAATATTATCCTAAGACAATTAAATAGTTAAGATGGTAAATAAATAATTAAAATGAGATTAAGTATGAACACAAATTTAACTAAGCCTCGATTATGCTCTTGCAAATTTAATCTTCCTTTACAAAATATTTTAATTAATAAAAAATATTTTTTAAAATTTAAATCAGGTCGAAATGTTAGAGTTGAAAAAAGAGATTGAAATTTATTATGATTTAATTAATAATAATTAAATGATGTCATCTTATATTTATTTAGTCATAAATTTATTTTTAGATAACCGACTTTCTTGTATGTTAGATAGGGTGAAAGATTGATAGATGCAAGGTGACAAATGCTCTTGTGAGAACTTGATAACTTTGATTAATTGATGATCATTTGAATAAATGAACTAGTTTTTAGTTATTTTATAAGTTTGATTAAGGAATATTTAAGCAAATTCATATAATAGTTTTAACAATATTAAGAAAATTAATTTATTGGTTTAGAAGTGAAGTGGATTCCGTATCACCACAAATTTCATGGGTCCTTCTCTCATGTGATGCGGCATACACATCGTTGTGTGTACGCACTATGACATTGAGAGTACACGTTGCACTACCATATGTAGTGCGATAGTCATAGTAGAGTTGTTAGTTTAAGAAGAAAATTTATTATGTCGATGTTCGTGCTCAAGAGCAAGTGTGGGCATGACACTTAATAATACATTGTTATGAATAAATTTATCTTAAAAATCTATTTTTAAAATGAATAAAAATTAACAAACAAAATAATATAACTAAAATTATATTAAAAAAATCCTTTGAAAATTTATAAAGTTTAACTAAATGATAAAATAAATGTAAATATAAACTTTGTTTTGAACAAATTTAACTAAAAATATATTTTATAGCGAAAAGAGAAATTTAAACTAATTAATTTTTTTAATCATTTACTATTATTAATTTGATCTCACATTAACACAATCTTAATCTCTTTAATCTCTTATAAATCTCCCAAAGGGCCTCCACAATTCAATTTATTTGAATCAATAAAATATTTATAAAGAAAGATGGTAGAGATTTCAATGGCCTCTTCTTACAAGGCTCACAAATCTAACAATTGATGCATCCCCAAAGGGAAGATTTCAAGATTTTCGATAAAGAAGTGCCCCATTCGCTGCTCTAATCTTCCTCAACATATGGAAGGGCCCACCACGATTGGATTCAATGTAATACTTTGTGTAGATACAACAAGGGTAATGTAAGCTTGATATTAATAAATTATGCATCAAATGATATGGCACACTAAGTTACCACATGACAATTCTCACATGCATGATATACAATGATCTCATGTAGGCAAAAAAATCAAAAGAATATGAATGAACAAGAGATCTGAAAGAGTTGCAATCAAGCGAAGAAATAAGGTAATGGAAATTTGCAATAGATATAGTTAAACTTAGTGCTTAACCTAATTTAAGCAGCATGACTTTATTAACTATTATGCAAATTTTGAAGTTCTACTAAACACGGACTTTTTGAGGTAAAAAGTTATTCAGATCTGTTTGGTTTGTATTTTTAATGGAATAAAATGTAGTTAGAGTTAAAACTAGTGTATATAATTGAAATTTCTCATTTGCTTATCCTTTATACAATTACTATTTGGGTATTAGTGAAAGTCATCATGATTATATTCTTAGTTGTATATCATGATTGCTAATCGACTAAGAAAAACTAAGTGAAATAGAAATTAGACATGTGTTGAAATAAAATAGAAATAGATTGGGGCTTATTTAATTTTGGTGTTCAATATAGAGTTGTTTATTATTTTGACCATAATTTTTTAACATGGCTTAGAATCACTTAAAATTAGATGGTTGGAAGCAAAACATTGAAATCTAAACTAGGTTGCCCTCAGAATTTTAGAGGGACATGATCATGCATAGTTTGTCATTCTCACACATTTTTCCCCTCTATGGAATCTGACCTTTAGTGCATCTAGAAGATGGTTGGCTAATGTATATCTGTATAATGAAAAACTAGGTGGTGCTAAGAAGTATCACTGACATCTACTATTACAATGGGGAAAGCAATTGACTTAGTTTTTAGCAGTCAAGATTGATTCAACAATGAATAAAGAATAAACAAATGTGTTGGATGTTGGTGTAGATAGAGTAATTGATAATGGAACCTACAAGTATTAGCGATAAATATGTGAATGTATTGTCATATCTTGGTTAGATGCTCTCCATATATATGATCTCTATGTGATCATGTGATAATTGAAATACTAGGATGATGTCTTTGAACATACAACCTTATACATGTTACTTAAGACTTAAGGAGTCAAGGCCACTTAATAGAAACATGGAAGAAAATTGCTTAATTGTAGAGGGGCATCCATAAGAGCATAAGCATGTGTGCAAGGTGGTTTAAAATGAAAGGAGCAAGTATAAGGTCTGCACTTGTCTTCTCTACATTTTGCCCCCACTTTGGTGTATGTGCAAGGTGGTGTAAAACGAAAGGGGAGAAAACTGAAAATAATTATGATAAAAAGGATATGAAGCTTTTGGAATTTGAGTTGCCCGAACAAGTATATGCTCCTGACCCATGAAAATTGTGCATGGATTAAAAATGAAATTAGTAATAATATGCCCCCTCAAATTGTGCATTGCAAAGGAGTGCCCATAAATCAAGGAAATAAAATGATTAATGTCATATTCATGCTTTTTTTGTAAAAAAATATATTGGTAGCTAGATAACAAGCTTTAGATTCATTCATATAATTTGCTCTATGGAATCTGACCTTTAGTGCATGTGGAAGATGGTTGGCTAATGTATATCTCTATAACAAAAAACTAGTTGGTGCTAAGAAGCATCACATATATCTACTATTACAATGCGGAAAGCAATTGACTTACTTTTTAGTAGTTAAGATTGATTCAACAATGAATAAAGAATAAACAAATGTGTTGGATGTTGGTGTAGATAGAGTAATTGATAGTGGAACCTAGAAGTATTAGTGATAAATATGTGAATGTATTGTCATATCTTGGTTAGATGCTCTGCATATATTCCATCTCTATGTGATCATGTGATAATTGAAATACTAGGATGATGTCTTTGAATATACAACCCTATACATGTTACTTAAGGTCTTAAGGAGTCAAGGCCACTTAATAGAAACATGGAAGCAAATTGCTTAACTCTAGATGTGCATCCATAAGAACATAAGCATGTGTGTGAAGTGGTTTAAAATGAAAGGAGCAAGTACAAGGTCTGCACTTTTGTCCTCTACATTTTTCCCCCACTATGGTGTATGTGAAAGGCAATGTAAAATGAAAGAGAAGAAAACTAAAAATAATTGTGATAAAAACGATATGAAGCTTTTGGAATTTGAGTTGTGCTAACAAGTATATGCTCCTAACCCATGAAAATTGTACATGAATTAAAAATGAAATTAGTAATAATATGCCCCCTCAAATTGTGAATTGCAAAGGAGTCCACACAAATCAAGGAAATAAATTGATTAATGCCATATTTATGCCTTTTTTTGTAAAAAATTATATTGGTTGCTAGATAACGAGCTATAGATTCATTCATATAATGACATTGCAAATAAAAATGTCATAGTACTATGTGAATACTCTGATAAGAAAATGGATGAATGGCAAAGAAAGTAACTGCAATATTTTTGTGGACTATTTATTTGGGCACAATTTGTATGTTTATAAAAATTTCTCAAGTGTCCATGTGGAAACATCAAAGGATGCCATAATGCAATAAGGTGAAATTAAACAAACATCCTATGAATATTCATATTAAAAAATCTTTGAACATAAGTATGATGACATAACTTTTGTTCGATAAGTTTTATCAACATGGGGATAAATATCCTTCAATGAATTGTCTAAATAAAAAATATGATACTCCATAAATGACAATGAAATATGAAATATCTAATTTATAGAATTTGAAATAGTTTTATATGTACATTGAATCAGCCAAACTCATGGATGTAGAAATAATAATTTCAATGATCATAGAAATGTGGATATGTGATGTGTATAATAGGATTAGAAACAATATGGGAATCTGTGCAATGTGTAATGCCCACTGGCAAACTACATTCACGATTCTCGAAAGTGGTATTGTGGTATCAACAAGCACTAAGTGAGTTGCCTCAATAACAAGCCGACTTCCATGGAGAGTGGTATTATCAGTTGAAGCATCTGGGCAAAAACTGAAGAACAGTAGGGCATCCCCTTTTCTTGGCTTTATTGCATACAAAAAAGAAGTTCGAGATAAGCAGAGAATATTGAGCACATTCGATAAATGTCACTGAATAATATATATGTTAAATTAGGTATTAAATTAAAACTTTCAACAATAATACTTCAATGGCCATGCTTGGCACATTGTGACCACGAACCATCTTTTCACTGGCTCTGCTTTGCCTGAAAATTCAACATATGTATCAGCAATACTTAGAAAGTGGAATAAGTACACTTTGGAATATAAACAAAACATATAAAAGTTATTAAGTGCTTGGAATATGTGATTTTAGGCTGGTAATCTCTGAATTAGGAAACATTAGATAAATCCATGGCTTGATTGGGTTTATTGTAAAAAAAATCAAAATGAGGTTCATATCTCTGGCCATTTTCATAATGCAAAATCTGCATTGCCTCTCCATTTCCTAAATACAACATTTGCAATACAAATAAGTTGGCAGTATGATATGAAACTTAGAGTAAAATCTATAACAATCTCATTTCAGTGTAAGCCTAGTAAATAAAACCAATTGACTAGCATAAAGAAGAACACATGTCAAGAAGCAAGTAAAACATTTGTCACCTTTTGGGTGAAAGGTCCAACCTGCAATGTTGTCTTCATGCTTGCAACAATTTCATTCTAATAGATGCAAACACACTTTGCAAACAAACAAATCTACTATTAGTTAAAAGAGATGCTTAATAATCAAGAGTCTTAAGTTTTAGTTTTAACTCAAAAGCAACCCAAAGAATAAATTTAGGTGATATGAAGTTTTTTTTGCATAAATCCCTATTAAACTATTACATGTATGTACTAATCATGACACTTCATAGAACAAGTAATACTACAAGTCACTGTGAGTGAATGTAAAGAATGGTGCCATGCAAAAAAGAATGACAATTTGAACTAAACAAAACAATAACACAAACCTAAATCCTAGCATGTTGCATAGTCATGTGGTCTTTCTCAAGAAAATTCTCAAGCTTGTTCAGATTTGAGTCATAACACTTTTCTCTGAGCCATTGTCTGCAACCATGGATTTCTCCAACTTGTTTCTTGATTGCAGTTACATAATACAAACAATATGGAAAACAAATTTGAGATATAATTTTATAAATATTATTTTTTGCATGAAACAACTTGGAATAATTTACTTGTCAGTTCAATGAGATGATCACACTCTTCATCTGCAAGGAAATTCTTGTACAAAAAGGCCATGGTTCAGCCACAAAGCAAATCCAGTATTTAAATGACAATGCATAGAACAAATAGAGTTGCAAATCCTAGATATGTTCAAAACAATACCTAATGTCAATTGAAAACTTTTCAATCCTAGTAACGCATGTAATTTGTATTTCATAGGCCTGGGATGCCAAGACAACTGAGTTAGTCAAGGGCTGGATCAAAGCCAAGAGGTGGGCCAAATTTCAATATGGAAACTTTAGAAGAATGCTTTTCAGTTCTTAATAGCATACTATACCTACACAGAGGATGTCATGGTCACTAAAAGTGTAGAGAATGTTCACATATCACAGTAAAACCAAGCTCTAGAAGGGGAACATATATGCAGTCATTTCAGTATTCACTTAACTTGGTGTTAGAGAAATTGAATGATTCACAACTTAATTAGTTTTGATAGATTATGCACAATATGCAAGATGCAATAAGTGCTGTGAACTATATAGGCAAAGGATGACTTTTATAGATCGAGGTCTTGCGAACACCCCTACTTGATGGAGGAAACCCCTTAAAAAACATGAGGAATTTTCAATTCTAACTTATATATTAAACCAAGACTTACCACTTTGCCTAGACTGTCTGAGGTTAGAAAAGCGCTTCCAATGGATTCAAAATGCAATGACAATATAAAGCATCATGACTTGATAAATAAATGCATATTAGTCAATCATGATTGCAATGGCTACAAGGAGCAAAAAGTCAATAGTGCAGTAAATACTTGACACAGAGCAAGTAGGCTACTTCAGAAGTTTTATAAAAGAGAAGAAATAACTTACACTCTGAAACTTAATTTACTGGGCCCATTTGATAAGATACAATAGCACACAGAAAACATTAGTCTTTGCATCAATAATTGTTACAAACACCATGAGCAAGTTATGAAAAACCTTTCCGAGACCTAAACCATGGTTAAAATAGCACAAGCACTTTAAAATAATGTAGATATATTTGTTACAGTATGCATACCAATAGTATAGTTATAAATCCTCTCAATAGACACATATTTTACATCGAGATATTTTGCAGTTATTTAGATCTTATTTTCATTTGATAGATTGAAGTGCAGTTGGCATGCATGCATGTAGTGAAAAGACTAGTTCCATTCTTAATCGTGGCCAGTAGAGAAGTTGATATTGATGAATTATGGTATTAAGTCTTTAACCCAACAACAGATACTAACCCATAGAAGTACTTAAAGATAGGGAAGAGTAGACATTAATGCATAAAATGCAGAGAACAACACACAATAGACATTAACCCATAAAATGTAGAGGTGTAAAAAATTATAAAACGACACTGTAAAAGATATAGGAACTTCAACAAACACAAATTCCATTGCCATCAAACAATCTGACCAAATGAATAAGCAATGCAAAAATGATAGTGTAAAAGATATAGGAACTTACAAATGCCTACTTTTTTGCTTCCAATACGATTGATATAAACCCTATCAACAGACACAGATTTCACCTTCATCAAACAATCTGAGCAAATGAATAAACAATGAAAATAATCCTTTGCTTGATAGACTTAAAACTTCACGCCATAAGCCATTAATGACGCATGCACTTCAGTCTATTCACATTAAATGAAAATTAGAGACTAATAAATGCATAATGTCCTCATTAAAATGCCATGTGTTGACATTTTGCACTTGTTTAGGCCTAATCTTCATATACATTTCATAGATTGAAGTACAGTTGGCATGCATGTGTGCAGAGAAAAGATTAGTTGCATTCTTAATCGTGGCCAACAAAGAAGCTGACATTAATGAATTATGGCATGAAGTCTTTAAATCAACAACAAAGACCAACCCATAAAAGTACTGAAAGATAGGGAGGAGTAGACATTAACACATAAATTGCAGAGAACAACAAACAACAGACATTAACCCACAAAATGTAGAGATGTAAAAAAATGTAAAATGACACTGTAAAAGATATAGGAACTTACAAGTGCCTCATTTTTTGCTTCCAATGCAATAGACATAAACCCTCTCAACAGACACAGATTTCACCCTCATCAAACAATCTGAGAAAATGAATAAACAACACAAATAATCCTTTGGTCAACAGACTTAAAACTTCACAACATAAGCCATTAATGACATCTATACTTCAGTCTATTGACAATAAATGAAAACTAGAAACTAATAAGCATGCAGAGAAAAGATTAGTTCCATTCTTAATCGTGACCAACAGAGAAGTCGACACTAATGCATCAGTAATTGTTATAAACACCATGAGTAAATTATGAGAAATCTTTCCAAGGCCCAAAACATGGTTAAAACAACATAGGTGCTTTAAAATGATGCAGAGACACCATGAGCAAGTTATGAAAAACCTTTTCGAGATATAAAACATAGTTAAAAAAGCACAAGTGCTTAAAAATGATGTAGATATATTTGTTACAGTATGCATACCAATAGTATAGTTATAAATCCTCTCAATAGACATAGATTTTACATCGGGAGATTTTGCAGTTATTTAGATCTGATTTTCATTTGATAGATTGAAGTGCAGTTGGCATGCATGTGTGCAAAGAAAAGACTAGTTCCATTCTTAATCGTGGCCAATAGAGAAGCTGACATTAATGAATTATGGTGTTAAGTCTTTAACCCAACAACATAGACTAACCCATAGAAGCACTCAAAGATAGGGAAGAGTAGACATAAACCCATAAAATGCAGAGAACAACAAACAATAGACATTAAGCCATAAAATGCAGAGGTGTTAAAAACTATTAAATGCCCAAAATGTGAATACCTTGTATCTAAAGCCTAGAACATAATTCCCTTCTGTTCTATATCCACCTGATCACTCTTTTTCCTCCCTCCCACTATGAAATTTGAGAACCTATAAATAGACACATTATGTCGGGTTAAGATTCTTGTAGTACAATTTGTAGTTACAATGCATTTAATAATTAAATTTAGGAAATTGAATATTTTCTCTGATTGGATGAGTTCGAAACCACCTCGCTTTGTCAATGAACCTGGAGCTGATGCTACTCTGTTGACAACAATATTTTAGGGCCCAATAATATTCTAGAAGATCATGGAACTCTACGAAAAGACACCAATTTCTTTGTTGCATATGATAGGGCATTAGGAAGGCACCATGACTCCCCATCTTTCAATCCCCAATCATTAAAAACCACATATCTGGAAACCATCAAGAAAACCATGAGTAGTTGGAGTAGAAGCTGATAAAATGATGCCTTTACCTTCCCAAGGACTTCTTTGAGTCTGTCAATAGAGTAGATTATCCTTTCACCATTAATCAGACAATCTAGGCATTATATTCCTCCTCAGTCAATGTTCTTGATGAAGGTCATCAAACGAAGGTAGAGAAAGAGAGACAAATGATGTCTCTTTGCTTGAGCACCCAAAGTCGCAATCCATCTGGGGTCATTGAGATTTCACTGAGTTAGCTTACCGTTGGGAAGCAGCCTCACATGATTGGAGCTGCTGGCCAACCTTCCCCCTTTCCCACAAGAATAATATTACTCAGCTATGGTGCTAGGAAAGCAACAAGGTTATTGTAGCTTGTAATCCTCATTCTTTCCAATTCCCCCCATTCTTTGTTAAAAATGTCATAAAAATAAAAGGCCTCTGTATAGCAATTATAAGACTAGCTACATTTATAGGAAAAAATGTCATAAAACAAAAAGGCCAAAGGCATTAACTATAATGCTTCTAAAACCCCAAACAAAATTTTAATCTCCTACAAAAATATATCTGTTAAATGAGCAACACACCATAAAAACAATACAACATAAAAAATAGCCACATTAAGGGAAACAGAGCAACAATGTATAGTTAGACCTCTTCATAAGCAAAAAAGAACACAAAGAAATAACTAAAATCCTTCAGAACCCTCAACTATAACAAATTTCTTATAAACTTGGCCACGAAAATATGAAGAAGAGAAGAACTTTTGTGCATAGTTTAAGATATTAATTAGAATTCATCCAAAACCAGACCCATAATAGAAGGTCCTACACTATCTCAAGTAATTTACCAAGAAAATAAATGCATAATGTCCTTGTTAAAATGCCACATGTTGACATTTTGCACTAATTGAGGCCTAATCTTCATTTTCATTTCATAGATTAAAGTACAGTTGGCATGCATGCATGCTGAGAAAAGATTAGTTGCATTCTTAATCGTGGCCAACAGAGAAGCTAACAACAATGAATTATGGTGTTAAGTCTTTAACTCAACAACATAGACTAATCAATAAAAGCACTCAAAGATAGGGAACAGTAAACATTAACACATAAAATGTAGAGAACAATAATGCATATGTTCTATATTGTTCCGTCATATACGGGCTACAGTAGGATGCAACAACATATGCATCTAAAATAAATTGTGTATCTATATTTGCATACCATAGTTTGGGCACTGTCTTTGCAAAGGCATTTATCCAAATGTCAGATGGGTCTTTTTTCAACATGACAATTTTGTGTGACAATGTTGATCGAAGCATTGTAATGTACTTGATTTCATCTATTTCCAACTCATGCAAGAAACTTTGAAATGAAAGTTCCTTTGTGTAATGTTTGTTTTCCAATTGCTTAAAAAAAGTTTTCGCTCTCTCCTTCATTCTAGCATCAGGCATTGGAAGTGGTTCTATAACTATTGTTTTGCTCATCGGAGGCAAGGGGAAACTAAATCTGCAACTTGAGTTTTTGGATTTTTTGCAACTCTTTGTATGATGATGCGTTTGCATTTTGGCAAGGTTTGTATCAAGTAGCAATGAGTCACATGAAATATACTTTTCCACAAAGCTTTCTATTTCAGTATTTGAGCAATTACCATATATAGGTGCATCTTTTATCCATAGCAAAAAGTGAACATGCTCATTGCCTCGGTTTTGGAATTCTATAACAAAAGAATAGTCCATGGCTTGGCTAAATAACTCATGGTTTTTTAACATCATTTTCTGGAATGCATTGACCCTATGGTTGAAATAATGACTACAAAGCACTGGATTCTTTCTGATTTCAAAGTCCAAGTCTCTATCTTCTATAGTTTCATTAGACTTGGATTGTTACAAAATAAATTTTTGGTGCAAAGCTTTGCACAATGACTCTCAGAAATGCTCAGCACTTGTTAATGTTGCAAAAAAACTTGGAGGTCCCAAATGTCTTATCATTATAAATATGTTTTTTTAGTGTTTTCTAGATAATCTGGCGAGGTCCGAATGCTTTTTAATGTTCTATAGCCCAATGGAGATCTTAATATTTTTTCAAGCTTTGCTGGATTGCGCACATCTTTTGCAAGCAATTTCCCACCTTTTAATTCAATTTTTCATATGCAAATCCTTGCTAGTGAGGATTCTTGGTGAATAATAATTTTAATAGGTTTAAATAATATATTTGTTATGTGTGTTGCCACCCTCATCAAACAATCTGAGAAAATGAATAAACAATGCCAATAATTCTTTTCTCGAAAGACTTAAAACATCACACCATAAGCCATTAATGATGCCTGCACTTTAGTCTAAAGACATTAAATGAAAATTAGAGACTAATAAATGCCCAATGTCCTTATTAAAATGCCATGTGTTGACATTTTGTACTTATTTAGGCCTAATTTTCAATTTCATTTCATAGATTGAAGTACAATTGGCATGCATGCGTGCAGAGAAAAGATTAGTTCCATTCTTAATCGTGGCCAGTAGAGAAGCCGACATTAATGAATTATGGTGTTAAGTCTTTAACTCAACAATAGAGACAAACCCATAAAAGCACTCAAACATAGAAAAGAGTAGACATTAAGCCATAAAATGCAAAGAACAACAAATAATGGACATTAACCCATAAAAGACAGAGATGTAAAAAACTATCAAACGACATTGTAAAAGATATAGGAACTTACAAATGCCTCATTTTTCACTTCCAGTACGATAGACATAAACCCTCTCAACAAAGAAGTTGACATTAATGAATCATGTGTTAAGTCTTTAACCCAACAATAGAGACTAATCCATAAAAGCACTCAAAGATAGGGAAGAGTAGACATTAAGCCATAAAAGGCAGAGAACAACAAACATTAGACATTAACCCATAAAATGTAGATATGCAAAAAACTATAAAATGACACTATAAAAGATATAGCAGCTTGAACAGATACAGATTCCATCATCATCAAACAATTTGACCAAATGAATAAACAACATAAAAATGATAGTGTAAAAGATATAGGAACTTACAATCGCCTCCTTTTTCACTTCCAGTACGATAGATACAAACCCTCTCAACAGACATATTTCACGCTCATCAAACAATCTAAGCAAATGAATAAACAACTCAAATAATCCTTTGCTCGACAAACCTAAGACTTCACACCATAAGCCATTAATGATGCCTGCACTTCAGTCTATTCACAATAAATGAAATAAATGCATAATGTCCTCATTAAAATGCCACGCGTTGATAGAAACACTGTGTGTGAACACCACTATATCAAAGAACATTACAAAGTCATGAAATATTTGGACAATAGCAACAAAACATTCGGATACGAATTGATTAATAAAATATAAAAAATTCAAAAAATATAATTTAACCATGAGGAAAATACCCATAGCCAATGAGAAAATTGCAAAAAAAACCCTAAATTCCATATCAATAAAAATTAAAAGAAACAATCCCACAAACTATAGCATAAACATTTGTGGCATGATCTCTGACAAATGGATCAATAGGCATGAGGTAGGGACCAATTAGTTTCCTGCCTTATAAATGAAAATTAGACACTAATAAATTCACAATGTCCTCGTTAAAATGCCACACGTCGACATTTTGTACTTATTTACGCCTAATTTTCAATTTCATTTCATAGATTGTAGTAGAGTTGGCATGCATGCATGCATGCAAAAGATTAGTTCCATTCTTAATCGTGGGCAATAGAGAAGCTGACATTAATGAATTATTCTGTTAAGTCTTTAACTCAACAACAAAGACCCATAAAATGTAGACAACAACAAACAATAGACATTAACCCATAAAATGCAGAGATGTTAAAAACTATCAAATGACACTGTAAAAGTTATAGGAACTTACAAATGCCTCATTTTTCACTTCCAATACGATAGACACAAACCCTCTCAACAGACACAAAATTCACCCTCATCAAACAATCTGAGAAAATGAATAAACAACACAAATAATCCTTTTCTCGGCAGACTTAAAACTTCACACCATTTAGGCCATTAATGACGCCTACACTTCATTTTGTTCACAATAAATGAAAACTAGAGACTAATAAGCATGTAGACAAAAGATTAGTTCCATTCTCAATCGTGGCTAGCAGAGAAGTCAACACTAATGAATTATGGTGTTAAGTCTTAAAATCAACAACATAGGCTAACCCAAAAAATAAATCAAAGATAGTGAAGACTAGACATTAACCCATAAAATGCAAAGAACAACAAACAATAGACATTAACACATAGAACGCAAAGATGTAAAAATGCCTCATTTTTTGCTTCTAATACGATAGACATAAACCCTCTCAACAGACACATATTTCACCCTCATCAAACAATCTGAGCAAATGAATAAACAACACAAATAATCCTTTGCTCGGCAGAGTTAAAACTCCACACCATAAGCCATTAATGATGGCTGCACTTTAGTCTGTTCACAATAAATGAAAACTACAGACTAGTAACTATGCAGAGAACTTGACACTAATGAATTATGGTGTTAAGTCTTAGACTGAACAGCAGAGACTAACCCATAAAAGAACTCAAAGATAGTGAAGAGTAGACATTAACCCATAAAATGCAGAGAACAACAAATGATAGACATTAACCCATAAAATGCAAAGATGTTAAAAACTATAAAATGACACTGTAAAAGATATAGGAACTTACAAACGCCTCCTTTTTCACTTCCAATACGATAGATATAAACCCTCTCAATAGACACAGATTTCACCCTTATCAAACAATCTGAGCAAATGAATAAACAATGCAAAAATGGCAGTGTAAAAGATATAGGAACTTACAAATGCCTCCTTTTTCATTTCCAATACGATAGATATAAACCCTCTCAAGAGACACAGATTTCACCCTCATCAAATAATCTGAACAAATGAATAAATAATGCAAAAATAATAGTGTAAATGATATAGAAACTTACAAATGCCTCCTTTTTCGCTTCCAATATGATAGATAACAATCCTATCAACAGACACGGATTTCACCCTTATCAAAGAATCCCAGCAAATGAATAAACAACACAAATAATCCTTTGCTTGATAGACCTAAGACTTCACAGCATAAGCCATTAATGACGCCGGCACTTTAGTCTATTCACAATAAATGAAATAAATGTAGAATGTTCTCATTAAAACGCCACGCATTGATAGAAACACTAGGTGCAAACACAACTATATCAAAGAACATTACAAAGTCATGAAATATTTCCAATAGAAACAAAACATTAGGATACAAATCGATTAATAGAAGAAAAAAAATTCCATTCCAAAAATACAAAACCACGAGGAAAATACCCACAACCAATGAGAAAATTGAAAAAAAATGAAAATTCCACTTTAATAAAAATAAAAAAAGTAATCCCACAAACTATAGCATAAACATTTGTGGCCTGATTTCTGATGAATAGATTAATAGGGATTGATGCATCAAAAAACATTAGTCTCCTGCCTATAAGGTAGGGACTAATAAAAGCCATAGCCAAAGACATGGAATATAAGAACCAACGTGGAATTTTTTGCAATGACTAGTAGCACATTAGAAATGTTATGAAAATCTTGTGCTTACTAAAGAATTATGAATAAACATGTGAAAAGTAGCTTAGTGGAGTTGTTGAAAGATCAATTCACATTTTTGGCAAAAGTGGCTTGAGTGGGTGTATTGGAAGGTCAATCCAAATTCAAAGAAAAGAGGCTTAAAGGGGTTACTAGAAGATCTATATTTTGGGGAAAATGGAACTTGTAAAGGACTGATAGCTCATGGTAAAGTGCATGTGTTGAGAGGAGATACAATAGGTTCTTAAGTTATTTTTGATGGAGTCTATCATGGAAAATGGATAGAAACTTACATTTCATCTCCGTGTATTATTTGTAGTTTGATGGATAAATAAAAGTGGTCAAACAATCCTTAAAAAAATTATGAGATGCTTGGCTAAAGAGAGGAAAAATAAGTATGACAATATCTTACCCTAAGATGAATCTGCCCATAATAACTCAATGTTTTGAAGTAGAAGTTCACACCATTTCAAGTTGTCTATAGGTTGAACTCAAAATGTGTATCAAATTAATAGTAAAGTTTTCAATTGAAAGAAGAAACAATGATGATGCAAAGGAGTTTGTAGAATAATGCAATAGTTACATGAGAAGGTGAGAAAGCAATTTGAATGAAGCAATAAAAAATATAAAACATCGATAATTTTTGAAAGGATGAAGACCTTTGAAATTGTGGTGATCTTGTTGTGATGGGATTCATAGAGAAGAAGATGCTTCCTTGAGGGGTGTTAGGGTTAGGGCAGATCAAAGCAATAAACACTAACAATTATATGCAGATTAAATAACCCAAATATAACAATGAAGAACAACACAAAAGAGATCAACATAGAAATTTAACGTGGTTCACCCAATATGGGCTACATCTACAGAAACTCAGCCATCCAATGATTTTATTGTCTAGTGCAAAACAGATTACAATCTCGTGAATACATAGCTATACCATACATCCCAACCACTTATAACAAGCTTTTAGGAAGCTTCTAGAATTAGGGTTTTGCAATGTCATTTTTCTTTTGTCGGTTAACAAAAATTAACAACTGACTCTGATTGTGCAAAAAGAGGGAAAGAAATTTTCTCGGGGGCTGCGCCCTCGAACCCCCGAACCCTGGCGATGATACATAACTTGTGTATAGTACTTGCATGATCAGTTGCCACATACCAACAATCTCCCACTTGGAGACTGATCAGGCTCCACACCAAACAATCTCCCACTTGGAGATTGATCTTGGACGACACCACTGCGCTTGCAGTTCTCATTGGATTATAGGCCTGGTTGGTTTCTTAAGTCCACCATTATTAGTCATGAAGGCCAACAGAAACTGATGAGGAAAGTAGTTTCTCCCAAGTAACTACCTTTGTGAACATATCTACAGGATTCTCACTTGTGTGAATTTTCTCTAGCTTCAACTGCCCATCCTCCAAAACTGACCTGATGAAGTGGTATCTGAGCTGTATGTGCTTAGTTTTTGAATGCAAAGCTGAATTCTTAGCAAGATGAATGACACTTTGGCTATCAGTGTACAAAGGGCTATCTTCTTGTTATTGCCCCAATTCCTCTAGAAAATGTTGTAACTAGATCATCTCCTTGCTAGCTTCTATAGCAGCAACATACTCAGCTTCAGTGGTTGAAAGTGTAACAACTTTTTGTAGTCTTGAAATCCAACTGACTGTAGTACCTCCTATAGTAAAAACATACCCTGTAGTACTCCTCCTGCTATCAATATCACATACCAGATCAGAGTCAACATATCCTTTTAGAGTAGAATTTGTTCCTCCAAAACATAGTTTCTTTGAAGCAGTACCTCTCAAATATCAGAGAACCCATTTTACAGCATTCCAATGTTCCATTCTCGGATTGCTCATATACCTGCTCACAACTCCCACTGCATGTGCAATATCTAGCCTTGTGCATACTATTTCATACATCAACCTGCCAACTGCTGATGCATATGGTATCTTAGACATTTTGTCTTCCTCCTCTTGTGTCTTTGGACACATCTCCTTACTCAACTTAAAATGATTAGGCAAAGGTGTACTAACTTCTTTTGCATTCTGCATGTTAAACCTTTTCAACACCTTCTCTACATACTCACTTTGGGACAAAAATAATTTTCTATTTGTCCTGTCTCATGTGATCCTCATACCAAGGATTTGTTTTTCTGCACCCAAATCCTTCATAGCAAATGAATTTGCTAATTTCTGCTTAAATTCATTAATATACTGCATGTTAGACCCAGCAACAAGCATGTCATCAACATAAAGCAATAGGATAATATAGCTGCCATTACCCAATTTCTTGAAATAAACATAATAATCAGAATGACATCTTTTGTAACCTTGTTTAGCCATAAAACTATCAAATTTCAAATACCATTACCGAGGTGCTTGCTTCAGGCCATACAAACTCTTCTTTAGCTTGCACACAAAATCCTCCTTACCCTTGGCCTCATATCCCTATGGTTGCTACATGTATATTTCCTCTTCCAAATCCCCATGAAGAAATGTTGTTTTCACATCTAGTTGTTCAAGATGCAAGTCTTCCATAGCCACAAGACTTAGAATTGTTCTAATAGAAGTCATCTTTACAACCGGAGAAAATATTTCATCAAAATCTATACCTTTTTTCTGTGCAAAACCTTTTACCATGAGTTTGACCTTATATCTTTTCTTGCCTCCATCTTCTTCCTTCAACCTGTAAACCCATTTATTTGGCAATACTCTTTTCCCTATAGGCAATTGAACTAAGTCCCAAGTCTGATTCTGCATCAAGGAATCCATTTCCTCTTTCATGCCTAGCTCCCACTGCATTTTGGTATCTACCTGCATTGCTTCTTCATAACCTTTAGGTTCACCAGAATCAGTTAATAATATAGAATATAATGATGGAGAAAATCTTTCAGGAGGTCTAGTTATCCTTGTAGAATGTCTAACACTTGCAAGAGTTTGTGGGATAACTTGTTGCTGAGCATCAGGTACCACTGGTATTTTATTTTCTGGAATCTCATCCAAGACCACACATTCCTTTTTGGCTTGTTCATGCTTCTTTTCCTGCAGCTAATCCTTATACATGACCTTCTCATTAAATATAACATCTTGTTGTGTGGTTACACAACATGCCCCATTTTGACTTGGCAAAATAGGGACCCAACTTTTTGCTTGGCTTGTGTTGTCTGCTTTCTGGCGGTTTGGTAAAAGTAAGTCGTGTGCATCATCATGTAGAATCAAGATGAGGTAAGTCATTATTATGAGGTTAGTTTGTCAAAATTCGTATTTTAGTTCTGTGACCTCATATTTAGAAAGAGCATTACATTCCATGCAGGTTTGCCTTTTACATCACCTTGATATTCATCAGGATGTGAGAGTTAGGAACAGTCAAAGTTTTGGTCAAACCTAATATTCGCAGGAGGAAGATCATATTTTATAACCTCAGTCATGTTATCGAAGATCATCTTGATCTTAGTGCATCACCCGATAAGTCATGCGGTCCAAATATCCGGATGTCAACTTTAAGTGATGGCGACCCTTAACCGTCAAATAGCCCTATATTTTGCGAGCGTCATATTTCCAAACGTAACCCGATATTTCTTAATATCCTCCTACCGTGAAATATCACTCTAAGCCAATATCCTGATGGCGTCATCTAACCCCGATAAACAAACAAACAAACATGACGATGACATCATCATCATATTTACCTCTCGGCAGGATATTTTCTAAACATGATCATGTTCGCATAACTTGACGATGACGTCATGATGCCTTTCTGATATAATGAACGAATATCTGGATGACGTCACCCTGATATCCCGAGAGTTAGAAAAGAATGACTTCGGTCATCATCATCATCCAAAAGCACAGCCCAATATTTTTGAATATCCTCCTGACGTTTAAAGCATAGCCTAATGGCACGAACCTCATCCAATATCTAAACATAACCTAATGTTTTCGAATACTATCCTGCCATTTAGATATCACCCCACTCTCGTTGCGGCCATTAGCATTAAATGCACGCAGACATGGTGGGTGGTTCCCGCTGATCATTAAAACTTGATGGAACACCTGGTGAAATCTTGATTTGCCGTGCAAAAAATCAATGAATAAAATCTAATCTGTCAGGATTTGCCCTAAATTTACCCTAATTGCAAGGTTAAAAGGTAAATCTAATGCCATTTTCACATTTACCTTGCGAAGAAATTACTTTTTACAGAGCACAACTTCCATATCCTCCTGTAAGCGATATTACGACGAGCGAAGTTTCTAAGTAGCAGAAAGCGCGTGATCATCAGCAAGAATTAAGAGTACTTTCAAAATTCCATTGGTATAAAAAGAAATCAGCATAACCAGGTAAATAAATAAAACCCTCATCATGTTGTTTCTGTAACAGTCAGGTATGATGTTATATGTCTGGTTTACGCATCCCCATGATGGATTTATGCTGAATGAATGCAATATGCATGATGGATATTAAAGACAAATTATTATAGGCATGCATGTATACCCATTGTAAGATGGGATTTCGTTAATTGCAGGTACCCATGGCTGACAAGGGGTTCGTCAAGTGTCAAGCAGAATTCAGTAAGCCCATGTTCTCGTCTCAGAGGGGCGTTCTGTTCAAGTACGGTGCAATCACAGATACCCATCAGGGGAGTACCAATTTGGAAGCCTGGTCAGTCAGGCTAAATGGTGAGAATAACAAGAGTCCTGTGCTGGATGCAGTTTTCGTATTTGAAATGTGGAACGCCACCGATTTTCCATACTCTATGGAATCTCCAGAGCTGGTCATCGAGTGTGCCCAGAACTATAACCCGGAGACCAGGCAGGTGATGCTGTAGCAGCCAAACTTCCTGTGCATCTATTCAAATATGATTTTGCTAATGAATATCAGTATATGATTGCACTGCTAAACAGAGTAACAGGCCAGCCTAATGCTGGTAGTTTCAGGGATTAGATGTATGGAATAATAATGATGTGTTTATATTCGTATATCAAGCCACTATGGGGCCAGCTAATAAGTGATGCTCTGCATGAGTAGCTGATGAACCTGGGACGTTCAAATTGTGCTTTCTATATGACATCCTATATTGTCTATTCCTGTGCATACCAAGGCACATTTGATGCACTAGCTCCTGATGGAAAGCTTACAGGTACAAATGCTGTGCATATCTGGGATCATCATCCCCAGCTGCAAAGAGTCAATTACCTCCAAGACTACAAACTGGTCAATGATGCATTCTTATGCATCTGGTGAGGACCATGGAGAATGACAGAATAAAGAGATTGAGCATGGAGGCTCAAGAAATTATCTACAGGCATGGAGCCTGGTACATACAGTTTGCCACCTTTTCTTACATAAGGATTGAGGGTTTTGAGGGGCATCCTCTCATGCTGCCAAGGTATCCCACTGATGCAGTGATGCTAATGGAGTTCATCAGGTAGGGCTCCATAATGATAAAAGCATACAAAGATGCTAAGAAGCTGCCACCAATTTTGTTTCCAGTCACCATTGGCTGGTATATGTGCCCAGATTTAGAGCACATAAAGAAGGTGATGATCACCTTGAATAAGATGAATCTGCAGCCTTTTCCACTGACCAGACCATATGATCCTTACGGCAGGATGCAGAAAATAGTAGGACAGCCTATTCATCAGAGGCACCTAGAAGATTTCTAGGCTAACTGCGAGAATGAAGCAGAAGCAAGAAGAAGAAGGTATCAAAGGTTAACATTGAATCAAATCAGAACCTTTGATTGCATCCCCATCCCCCAACAATTGAAGAAAGATGATGGCAGGATAATTGCAGATGAGTATGAGCAGAAGAAAATATATAACGATACCATCTCTGCACCTAACCTCACTATACAGGAGGACATATCCTTGGACCCCTTCATTGCCAGAACCATGCAACTAACCCAAGCTTGGGTTGATGAACAGATAGAGGCTTTGAAGAAGAAGGGTGTTGCCATTACGGTGGACAATAAGAAGAAGGGGCAGGATATTCCTGGGGATGAGTTTGATGACTTCCTGAATGAAAAGAGGAAGACTAAGGGAGATAGACTCCCTCCACCACAATAACAGAGCAAAAGACCCCCAAGGGGCAAGAAGGTAGATAAAGAACCCAAAGCGGTTATTATTGAAAAGCCAGTATTTGTAGCTGAGGAGGCAGTAGCATCAGGATCTGGATCAGAATCAGCATCCCCTCCAAGGACAAGGAAAGAAAAGTCCAAGAAGAGTAAGACAACAGAGGCTGGAATCACTGGGACCCTAGAAGAGGGTCAATCCTCAAGGAAACATGATAAAGAGGATATCCTCATGGAGGAAGAGCCTAAAGAAGAAGAGGCTCCATTGATAATAAAAAGGAAAAGAAGAGCTCCACAGGCGGTGGTGTCCACCCCACCTAAGAAACAAAGAACATCTATGAGAGGTGAAATAAGACAACCCCCAACATTGTTACAAGGGGTAGGTAGTGAAGTACCTAAGGAACTTCAGCATAATGTTCCACTTCCTACCATCGTCAAGTTCAAAGCTGAACTTGCAGAGGAACAGATGAAAGAAACTTCTCAGGCACAAGCAGAACACATCTCGCTTGACGAGACAATAAATTTGTCTGATGATGAAGTTGTACAGGAAGTGACTGCACAAAAAATGGAAACACTTGCTGCTGATACAAGCATTACCCCTCACAAGCCTACACCAGTTCAAACTATACTAGAGGAGATGAAGCAAGTGGAGGTAGAACAAGAGAAGAGCCCAGAGCAGATAGCTCAGGAAATAGGGCTAGAAACATTAATTACCCAGGTGACAAGTCCTGCAGTGGTGGACGTAACAGAGAAATAGGATATGAATCCTGAACATCCAGCAGGATCACTTGATAGGGGACACCCTGCAGAAGAAATAAAGGTGGCAGAACCAGAGAGCCATACTTCAGAAGTAAGCCCACCAATTGCACAAGGTGCATCCATGGAGCCTGTCATAATAGAAGTTCAAGAGAAGGCAGCTGATGAGGAGAAAATAATAGAAGATCCTGCTGCCAAAGATCAGGAAGCTAACAGTACAGGTGCGGAACAAATAATGGCTTCAGAACAAATGCCAACACCTTAGGCAGACTCTACAATATCCAGTGTGGTGGATATGCAACAAGAAATAGAAAAGCCAAAGGAGGATGCCACAAAGTCAATTATTGAAAATGAACCTCAATAAGGAGAAGAGTTGAAAACAGATGAAGTAATGATGGAGAAGGATCATGATCATCATGATCAACATATAGATACAACACATGATCCCCCACCCCAAGAAGATGCTCCTATAGAGAAAGAGGTTCCTCAACAGAAGGATGTGCCAAAGGATCAACAACAAAGTGAGCATCAAGAGGAAGAATTGAGAAAATCACCATCTCCACCACATCTGCTGATAGAAACAGGAGACACGGGTGAACATCATGATGATGTAGAAAAACATGATCAGGTACCTCTGTGGTTGGAAAAGGAGGTAAGTGCAGAAGAAGATTTTGAGATTCAAGAATTTCATGTGTCCACTTTGTTCTCTGAGAATATAATGAAACCCAAGAGGAGGGCCAGAATGACTTTGGCCATTAAAAGAGATCCAACAACTGGAAGAAGGACTGCACAGATTGCAGTACCTACTGTGGAGAAGGAAAAAGGTAAAATTACCTTAGATGAGTTTCAAATTAGCACAGTGGACCTAGGTTTTGCCAATGAAGACCAAGAGGGTCAGGAAGGCAAAGACATTATCGATTCTTTGATCCAAAAGGTGAAAAGAGAGAAAGAAAAGAATAAGCAACACAAAGAGCACATTGCTCAGTTGCATGCCTACATAAGAAGGCTAACTAATATTGAAGAAACTTCAACTGAACATGCAGTCCCATTGACTGCTATTTCTCAAGAGGAGGTAAATAAATTAGACCTCATGAAACATAAGGCATCTGTATTAAGGAAATGGATGTCATCCACATTGGATGATGCTGAAGAAATGGTAAAGGCCTCCTTGAAAAGGTGGAGCATTCTCAGTGACTCCAGGACCAAAGTAGACAAATTGCAAATGCAGACAGGAAAAAGGTCTTATAAATTGGAAAATGTCCTAAGCATCCTAGGAGAAATAAAGAGGATAGATCCTCAGCTGCTTATTAATAAATAGGTATTGAATAGTAATATCGCCTTGTTAATTGACATCTGGTATAAGGACATTCAATTTGAATGTGGAGTGCTCAGGAGATGCAATAACAAACTGAGAGATATCAGCATGAAGTTACATGATTTAATGGCTGTTGAGGCGGAAATATTAGAAACATTAGAAGGAAAAGTGGAAGGGAAAATAGAAAATCAAGATAAGGAGTGTGCCATCAAAGATTTACATGACAACTTCCAATCAGTAGCAGATGATCCACTTGTCCACTTGACAGAAGAAGTTATAGATAAAATAATGAGGATCAAGGTCAAGATGGAAAAATACAATGAGACATTGCAGGATAGGAAAGACAAACTGGATAGCAGTAGAAATAAATATGAGGCACACAAACATGCCATCATCAAAGCAAAGACTCAGGATGGCAGAGGAATAGATCAACTTGTGCAGTCATATGAACAGATCAGGAGCAGCATGCAGCCCCATATGCGGCGTCATCATCATCAGGATAGTGAAAGTTCAGGAAGTGATGCACATGATGATGATCCGCATGAATTAGATAAGGAGCATGATGAAGACACATCATAAAGGGAGATATAAGTGTAAATAACCCAGATAGTTGCCAGCTAGCAACTTGTGCCACTTTTGATAAGTTTGACAAAGTCAAAGAGAATGGTGACCGTGGATATGCATTGATAAATCAAATCATGAATCTTTTTGTAACAGATTCATCACCTTGTTCTATAAAAGGTGATGGAATGCCTTATTGTAAATATTTGAAACTTAATTGAAATTCATCTGCTGAAACATTCAGAGCTCATTTCAAAGTTTTTGTAAACATCTATATTTTTGCATGCTTAGTGAATGAGAAGACTGTGTTGATTACAATTCATAGTAAATCTTGAGTAATCAGTGTATGAATTCTGGACATATGTGGTGATTTGTTGCATCCCTTGGAGTGCATGTTTGCTTGCATGTGTTGTCTTCATACAAATTCCTTTAAAGTTAGCATCAACTATATCTAGCTGTGGAATGTCCTGGTGAAAATATGGTTTGGTTTTCTTCTCTTCATGACAGTATCTATTATACATGTGGCTCAAAAGCTAAAGGTTCAACTTTAATTTGAAGCTTTTCTTCCAATTTCTTTTGAATTTCAAAGCATTTCATCCTCATAATTGCAAACAATTGATGATCTTAGGCAAATAACACAAATATGTGGACATCTTGTAGATAATTGCAAATATTTAGCATATTTGGATACAGAGCATGCATAGTTAAGAATATCATGCAAAGATTGAAGTATTTCTGCATCATTTCATCAAATAACTGTATAATATGACTTCTCTATAAAGAATTTATGCAGGAGTGTCATGATGATGTTGAACTTTCACGTAAGGCCCCAAAATGGAAACAGCAACTCACATTAACCTCTGAGTAACGTCAGATGATTAAGACATAATCACCAGAGACTTGGGATCATGAATTCCCTGAATTCATCGTATCTTTCAAGATGAATAAACGTTAATGTGTACTTTTATTCTATGTTTGTTTATGACTAACATCATGACCAACACATCTCCACTCCTAATGATTTTATGATTTTCAAAATCCCATAACCGATAACCAAATTCATCTACTCCATATCCAATGAAGGTACATTTTTTAGACTTAGCCTCAATCTTGGTTCTATTTTCAATATCAACATGGACAAAAGCTTCACAACCAAAGGTTTTCAGAAATGAATAGTTTACCTTTTTGCCCATCCATGCCTCCTCTAGAATGCCACCATCCAAAGGATTTGAAGGTCCCCTATTTATTAAATAAACAACAGTATGTATAGTATCTACCCAAAAGTGTAAGGGTAGTCTAGCATGCAATCTCATGCTCCTTGCACGCTCCATAATGGTCCTATTCATCCTCTCAGACACACCATTTTCTTGTGGGGTTCCAGGAACTATTTTCTTCCTGTGGATTCCATTATATGAACAGTAATTCTCAAATTCTCTGCTGCAATACTTGCCTCCATTATCAAATCTGAGACACTTCAACTTTTCTCCTGTCTCATTCTCAACCAAAGCTTTCCACTTTTTAAAAGTTTCAAATACTTTTGATTTTTGTTTTAGGAAATACACCCATGTTTTCCTAGTTGCATCATCAATAAAAGTAACATAATAGCAAGAGCCTCCAAGAGAAGATCCCTGAGCTGGTCCCCATACATCTGAATGCACAAGCTCTAATTCCTCACTCTTCTTCTCTTTCCCAACTTTGAGAAATCGGACTCTTTTCTATTTTCCATAAACACAATTTTCGCAGAACTCTAAGTCAATCTTCTTCAGACCTAGTAGTAACTTTTTGGAGTGAAGAATCTTCATCCCTTTCTCACTCATGTGCCCAAGTCTATGGTGCCACAATTTTGTTTCTGTCCCTACAACAAGTGTTATAACTGTAACAGTAGCAACTATTTCTATAGCAGCTAAGGTAGAATAAGTATTACCAGTACACAAATAAAATGTGCCTACCTTTTCACCTTTAGCTACTGCTAATGCACCTTTAGTGACCTTCTAGATTTTTTCTGAAAAGTTAACTATAGAGCCTTCACTACCCAGTTGTCCTACAGAGATTAAATTCCTTCTCAAATTTGGAACATGTCTTACCTCCTGTAGCAACCATTCATCTCCATTCTGCAACTTGATTTTTATTTTTCCTTTTCCAACAATCTGATAGGGTTCATCATCACCCAGATATACATGTCCAAAATCACCTTGAACATAATATACAAAAAATTTCCTATGGGGTGTGGCATGAAATGAATCCCTTGAATCTATTACCCAGGAATCATTAGCATTATCTAAACACATAATTAAATCATCTTGTAATTTATTACTTGCAACATTAGCTTCCTTATTGTCATCATGTTGTCCATCTCCTTGTTTGCCCTTTCGAGACCAACAATCATTCTTCAAGTGTTCTGGCTTTCCACAGTGCTAGCAATCTATTCTTCCTCTAGATTTAGATCTGCCTTTCCTCGACTTTCCTTGTGACTTCCCACAATTTGTAGGGCTTTTTCCTCTTTCCTTTGTTCTTCCCTTGTTTTCTACAGTCAAAGCATTACCAGATGTTGAAGTCTCACATGTACTTTTTCATCGCATTTCCTCACTAAGGATAACACCAACAACATCATCAAATTTCAAAGTATTTGAACCAGAGACAGAGTTACTTAAAACCATTACCAAGCTATTCCAGCTTTCTGGCAAAGAACATAAAACCAAGAGAGCCCTTACCTCTTCCTCAAATTTCACTTTTACAGAAGTTAACTGATTGGTAATCGTATTAAACTCATTTAAATGATCTGACACAGATCCACCTTCAATCATTTTGAACTTAAGCAAACGCTTCATGAGAAATTCCTTATTAGAGGCTGAGGGTTTTTCATACAATTTGGCCAAAGCTTTCATCAGTTCACTTGTTGTCTTTGCTTCTGTTATATTGAATGCCATAGATGGTGCCAGACACAGCCGAATGGTTCCCAGTGCCTTTCTATCCAGAAGTTCCCAATCCTCATCAGTCATTGCTACCAGTTTCTTGGCTACTCCTTCCAACGGCCTCCATAAATCCTTCTGATAGAGATAATCCTCCACAGGCATCTTCCATAATTGATAGTTTTGCCCATTGAATTTATCTACCTTCAATTTAAGCTCGTCTTCCATTGCTCCCACTTACCCGTGAGACTCCCACTCAACCGTGAGACCTTCCTGCAGATGATAATCAAACACAACCTGCTTTGATACCATGTTGAGACATGAACCGGCTAGGAATCAAACCTAGGACCTTCCATTCGCTGTTGGAGTGCTCTACCACTGAGCTATTGGCCCCTCTTGGACCAGTCCATCGTCGGTCCAGGTGTGGCTTATTTCCAACACCAACACCCTCCCTTAAGCCACACCTCTCATGTGCTTGGGGTTCCTAGCCTGGGCCTAGCTCTGATACCAGTTGTTAGGGTTAGGGCAGATTGAAGCAATAAACACTAACAATTATATGTAGATTAAATAACCCAAATATAACAGTGAAGAACAACACAAAAGAGATCAACACAGAAATTTAACATGGTTCACTTAATATGAGCTACATCCACAGAAACTTAGCCATCCAATGATTTTATTATCCAGTGCAAAATAGATTACAATCTCACAAATACATAGCTGTACCATACATCCCAACTGCTTATAACAAGCTTTTAGGAAGTTTCTAGAATTAGGTTTTTGCAATGTCATTTTTCTTTTGTCGGTTAACAAAAATTAACAACCGACTCCGATTGTGCAAAAAGAGGGAAAAAAATTTTCTCAGGGGCTGCGCCCCCGAACCCTGGCAATGATACATAACTTGTGTATAGTACTTGCATGATCAGTCACCACATACAAACAAGGGGAATATAACAAGTTAAAATACAAAAAACATTGGTCATCGTAACACCTTGAGAAAGTATAGAAATAATGCATATCAGGTTGAGCTACCAGGAGTTGAAATATCTTCAATTTTTAATGTTAAAATTTGAAAATCAATGTGGATAACATGAAGGGATGTATATAGGTTACCAAGAATAGGACCAAAGGAGGTAACAAAAATTTGGAATAGAAGATCACTAAAACAAGGCTTTAATGTTACAAACAATACTTAGTTATGTGGAAAGGAAGATATCGAGAGGAAAGCACTTTAATTTTAGAAACATAATATGAGATGAAAGCCAACCCATTATAATATATTTTTCAAGTCAAACTAAATAAAATATGGCACAATATATTCAATTCCATCATTTCAAATCTTATAATTTGAACAACTTAGTATATGCATATCAATTTTGATAGTATATTAAAGATCAAAAGAGTCCAATGCATCAAGCAAATGAACCAGTTTCAGCTACCATGCAAGATTTTTGAGAGGTGAAATAAATCTGAAGTTTGGTGAAACTAACTAAAAGATGAGAAAATGTGAAAATAAAAAGATGGAACCAAGTCTTTGAAATTTAACGATTATCCCGTGCAGAGGAGGGGTCATATTTTCTGTTAGGGGTCATCTTTTCAAATATCCTCGTTCTTTGAAAGATCACCCTCTGGCATTAAATGCAAGCCAAAAGGTAGATGAATCCCCGTTGATTTCAAATACAAATCCAACACTTGGTGGCATCTGCGAACTTCATGCTAATTATCGATGGATTCGATTGAAATAACACATATGCCCTAATTTGTCGTATCGATTAGTTTAAAAGTAAAATTTAGGGGTTATTTGCATTTACCCTTGTGATAATTGAAATTTACAGTGCTCTAAAAGTCAACACCTCCCAATCATCTACTAGTAGATCATGACACTCGGCATAACGGAACAGAATAGTTGGTACTGCATATCTGCATTTTCTCCGTTATTAGTCATATAACAGAAAGGAAAAGTGATTATCAAGTAAGTGAGTTAAAACCCTCTCTGTTGTTGTTTACTACATCACTAGGTAAAATGTGTTTTAATAGGTTAATCTGCATGATGATGGTGCATGGGGTAAATTGCAATGTTGAATAGTAATTATGAAATGCATATAGTATTCTTGAGCTTCCCCATACAAAGATCCTAGGGTAAGAAATGCATATTTTATTGTAGGATCTAATGGCAGAGGTCAGGAAGAATAGATCCGATGTGGAATTCTTGAAACCCATGTTTTTACAACAACAGGGAGTAGGATTTATATATGGTGATATCGGTGACACACATCAAGGAAAAATAGAGTTAGATGCATGGACCAACAGATTAGACAATAACACTAATAACCCTATACTGGATAGGATATTCACGACTGGCATGTGGCACACCATAGGATTCCCATATGCAGTGGAGGCCACCAAGTTAGTGGTGGAATGTACTAGAAATTATAACCCTGAGACCAGGAGAGTAGAAAAACATGGCAGAGTGTATGCTGACTTTTCAATCAAGGGCATCACTTCTGCATTCAATTTACCTGTGGGGAATAAGATAGTGTGAACCTGGGTAAGTTGGAGAAAGAATATAACAATAATAAGAAAGAGGCCAGGAAGATCATGTATCAATGGAGGGAAAAGAACAATACATACACAACTTCTGCCAAGTTACCAGTGTATTTGTACAAATTTGACTTTGATGAGGAATATCAATATATGATTGACTTGTTGAGCAAGATGACCAACAAAAGGCATGTTGGGAAACTTGAGAATTGGATGTATAGGATCATCTAGATGGTACTATATTCAGACAATAAGCCTCTCTAGGCCAAGATCATCAGTGATTGCTTACATGAGCGGATGAGGAAGCTGGGTGGTAAAGCTTGTATATTTTACATGACCTCCTATGTTGTATATGCCTGTGCGTTTCGAGGAATATTTGATGCCTTAAAGACAGTAGGCAAAGTTGGAAACAATGTTGGTGATGTCAACATTTGGGACCATTACCCACAATTACAAAGAAGAGCATACCTCCAAGACTATAGGCTGGTAAATGACTCATTTTCAATGCATTTAGTCAGAACCATGGAGGAGGATAGAACTAAGAGATTGAGCATGGAGGCTCAAGCAGTTATCTATAAGCATGGGGCTTGGTTTATCCAATTCCCCACCTTTTCATACATGAGAATAGAAGGATATGAGGGGCAGCCCCTCATGTTGCCAAGATACCCCACTAATAGGGTCATCTTGATGGAATTTGTTAGACAAATATCAACTTCAGTTGAGGCTCACATAGAGTAGAAGAAGATTCCTTCTGTGTTGTTCCCAGTGTACATAGGTTGGTACATATGCCCTGACAGACAGAGTATTAAGGATGCTATTGGAGGCTAAAGCTCATGTACTTGTAGCCATTTCCTATAGCCAGGTCATATGACCCATATGGCAGAATGCATAAGTTATTAGGGAAACCAGTACATCAAAAACATCTTGAAGATTTTTGGGCTGATTGTGATGATGAGGTGAAGGTTAGAAGAAGGGAATATCAAAGGCTCACTCTCAATCAGATCCAGACCTTTGATCGCATTTCAGTGCCTGCACAATTACATGATGATGATGGGAGGATAATGTCAAATGAATATGAAGATAAGAAGATGTATAATGACACCATTTCAGCTCCTGATCTGACACAACTAGAAGAGACTTCATTAGATCAAATAATGAAGGGCGTCCTCCAACTGACAAAGAGTTGGGTAAGTGTTGAGATTACTAAATTGAAGAAGAAGGGTATGGCCCTTATAGTTGATAATAAAAAGAAGAGAAAAGAGCTATCAGATGAAGAATATGATGATTTTCTTATTGAGAAGAGGAAATCTAATGGAGAGAGATTACCTGCTAAGGAACAAAAGCCACCAAGCAAATGCAAGAAGGTTGTTCCTGAACAACAAGGGGTGGTTATTAAGAGACTTCCACAAAAGGGTGATGGGGCATTAGCATCTGGGCATGCATCTACATCACATCCACCCCCTAATAAAGAGAAGACCAGGAGGATAATAAAACCTATTCCTAAGGTTACAGAGAGAGAGATGGAGAATGAGCCTTGGTAGGATGAATGAGAGAAAGAAAATCCCTTGAAGGATGAGCAATTGGATCAAGAGCCCAAAGATGACGATTTATTAATAACAAGGAAGAAGAGAAAGGAAGTGCAACAAACACCTCCGCCAAAGAAACAAAAGACAACAATGAGGGGAAATGTTAGCACTAATCCCATCATATTAAGAGGTATGGGTGGTTTGACTTTCAGGAGGGAGCTACAACATGAGGTACCCATTCCTGAAATAATTTAGTTTAAGACTGAGAAAGCCGAAGAGCCAACCAAAAGGGAAATACATATGGCTAGTAAAGAGTCCCCCTTTCCACTTGATAGTACTATTGAATTGTCTGATGATGAGGTGGTTCAGGATGTGGCTTCTTAGCATATGGAAACTTTAGTTGCTAATACTAAGATGACCCCACATGGGACCCCAATGGCTCAAAACGTGACTAGCTAAGGAAAAGATGAAATGGATGAAATAGAGCAGGATAACCCTGAAGAAGTATCCCAACAAATAGGGCTGGCTAATTTGGTAGAGCAGGTTACTAGTTATGCAACAATAGATTTAACTTACCAGGGTGATATGGATCAGAATAAGGATAACGATTAGCCCTTGGCACTTGAATAGGGTCAAAATAATGCACCCACAGAACAAGGACAATCAGAGGCACAACTTCAAAATAAGGGTGATCATGATGTGCTAGACAAAGGTCCTGATTAGGACCAAGGTATTTCTTCACCACATGATGAGAGGGGTGATCTTGGTAATGATCTAGGTAATCATAAATTAGAAGAAAAGTCAACTAAGAAAGAGGTAAAATTGGAAGAGGTTAGAACATCTAAGGCTGAAGAATAGAGTTTACCACAAGGTGGAGGTCCAGAGAAGGAAACAAAAAAGGTGACTGAGGGTGATCCGAGTAATTCCCAAGTTCATAATACACAGCCTTCTCAAGAGACCAATGTACCACAAGATGAGAAAAAGGAAAAATCTTAAGAAGCCCCTGAGGAGAAGTTACAAGAGGAGGTATAAGATCAAGGTATGCATGCTTTACAAAATCCTCCACCTCAAAAGGAAATCCCTCAACAAGAGGTATATTGACAAAGGTCCCCTCATGAGAATGTACATGAGGAAGAAATAAGAAATGAGAATTCACCATTGAGGGCAGAGCCTAATACAAAGTCTCAAGATACTCAAAGTAAGGAGGATGATGATCAGGAGCCCAAGGATGATGTTCCTGATTGGTTGCAACAAGAGGTAAATGTGCAACAAGTTAATGAAGTGCAGGATTTTGATGTTTCTACATTATTTGCTGGAAGTATGATTATACCAAGAAGAAAGGTAAGGTTGACATCTACAATCAGAAGAGACCCTACTACAGGTAGGAGAACAACATAGGTGGCCTTACTTATGGTTGACAAAGAGAAAGAAAAAATTGGCCTTGAGGAAATTCAGATCACGGATATTGATCTAGGTTTTGCAAATGAGGACCAAGAAGGTTAGGAAGGTAAAGACATTATTGATTCTTTGACCCAAAGGGTGAAAAGAAAAAAGGAAAAGAATAAGAATCATAAAGAGCACATTGCTCAGTTGCATTCTTTTATTAAAGGATTAATTGATCCTAAACATACACCTGTCAGTCCAGCCACTCCATTAACCATTATATCACAAGAAGAGGCTACAAGATTGGATCTGATGAAACATAAGGCACAACTAATGGACAAATGGTTCGTGTCTTCTATTTTTGAGGCTGAGGAAGTTGTGAAGACCTCATTAGGGAGATGGAATTCACCTAGTGCTTTGAAGAGAAAGGTGGATAAACTGCAAAATGAAGTAGGCAGGAGGTCATTCAAATTGGAGAAGCACCTAGATGCTTTGAATGAAATGAAGAGAATTGATATACAAATACTTATGAGTAACAATATATTGGATAATAACACCTCCCAGCTGCTCGGTATTTGGTATGAAGACACTAGATTTGAATGTGACATTTTGAAGAGATGTAATGGTATGCTCAGTGATATAGGTGTCAAATTGCATAATCTAATGGCACGAGAAGAAGAAACCCTAGAGACACTGGGAGGAAAGGTAGAAGGGAAGATAGAAAATCAAGATGTTGATTTTGTTGTTCAGGCTTTCCTCGACAACTTTAAACAAGCTGCAGAAGATCCCCTACACCATTTGACATAAGAAGTGATAAATAAGGTCATGAGGATGAAGGTCAGGGTAGAAACATATAATGAAACATTAAACAGTAGGAAAACTAAGATGGATTCCCTTCAAGCAAAGTTCTATTCCCACAGGCATGCAGTGATAAAGGCCAAGGTCCAGGATGGAGGTGAGATTGATAGAGTAGTATAGTCATATGAATCCATCATGACAACTATAAAGATACACATAGGGGATGATCTACATCAGAGTGACAGTGATAATGAAGATGATGATGATGTAGAAAATGATGAAGAAGAGGAAAGTGAAGAGGAAGAAAGAGATGAAGAGTAAGTAAAGATGCAATATGATAGAATCATGTGCATGATCCACTTGCAAGTGAATGAGTCTTGCTAGACAGTTGGCAGCTGGTAACTTGTGCCATGTATACGGATATTGACTAAGTCAATGAAGGATGTTGACCGTTGATCTAAATAGATAAATCTTGACCGTTGGTCATTTGGAACCACCTCCTCACCTTATTCTATAAAAGGGGATGGAGTGCACTCTTTAATACATTAGAAACTTAACTGAAATTTGATTGCTGAAGCATTCAGGACTAATTTCAAGGCTATTGTGAATGTACATGTTTGTTGAATACTTAATGAAAGAGAAGCTATTTTGATTACAAATTATTGTAAATCTTGAGTAGTCAGTGAATGAGATCTGGATATATGCATTGATTAGCTGTGTCCCTTGGAGTGCTTGTTAGTCTACATATGTTGTTTTCATTCATTGTTCCTTTGAAGTTAGCATCAACCATACCTAGCTGTGGAACATCCTAGTGAAATTATGGTTTGATTTCTTCTCTTCATGATTGTATTTGGAATGTATGTGACTCAATAGCTAAAGGTTCACCAAATTTAGAAGTATTTCTTTAAATTTTCTTGAATTTCATTATAAATCACCTTCATAATTGCAAATAACATACAATCTAAAGTAAATAAACATGAAATATGCCTATAACTCGTAAATAATTAAATATATAGAGCATATTTTGAGTAAAAGCATGTCAAAAATGATAAATATCATGCGAATAGAGATGTACATCCATGATATACATGTAAATATCTACTGGTAGGCACATCATTTAGATGAATACATAGTGTAGAAGTATAAAACATGTTAATGACAGTAAATGCTCAGAAGAATTGATCAAACTTATGAATACAACCATAATCTATGGAGCATAGTAGAAATAACCTCATTTGTGAAGTGAATTTATAGGAAATAGATACAAAATCGATCACCTAGACAATGTAAGACCCCTTGAAATGGAAAACAACATGTCACATCAACCTCTGAGTAGCATTAGAAGATCATGACCTAATCAACAGAGCCTTGGAGTCATTAATTTGTTCTAAATCGATCATACTTTTCGAGATAATAAAGGTTTGTTGTGCAAATTTTTATGCATGTTGTTATGACTAACAATCATCATCAACAGTATGCTACCTCTGTCTTTTGATCTATCTCTTTCTCTCTTCCTATCTTTCTCTCTCTACCTCTCTCTTTTTCTCTATCTCTCTCTCTCTCTCCATGTTTATCTCTATAGTTCTCTATATATATCTTTATCTTCCTCTCTAGCTCTCTATTTATTTTTATATTTCTCTGTCTTTATTTCCCTCCTCCTTCTCTCTCACACACTTCCTCTCTCTAAGAATTTTTTGTCACTATGTTTCTCTCTCTCCTCTCTCTGAGATTTCTCACTCTACCTCTTTTTTTCCCTACCTCTCTAGTCTATTTATTTCTCTCTTCCACTGTCTTTTTCTCTATCTCTTTCTCCCTCCCTCCCCTCTCTCTCCTCTATCTTTGTACCTCTCTCTCTTCCTCTATCTTTTTTTCTCTCTCTTTATCCCTCCCTCATCTTTCCCCTTCTCTCTTTGCTTGTTTCTGAATGCACCTAATTTGATTCGAAGTCCATAGACAGTAAAGTGACTAAGCTTTTATGATTTCCCTTCCTAAATCCCTTAGGTGGTCATGCATCCTTATCATTGTACCATTGTTAATGAGTTCAAAAAGACACTTATTTATAAGCCTCTCCCAACCACACATACCACTCTAGCCTAATCCCTCTTATACTAGAATGGTAGTCATCTTTTCTGTGTCAATGAAGAAAGAAGCTATGTCTAAGAACACTTGTTTCTCTTCTTCATCTAAAGCATCATAGCTCACTTTCAGCCCATTTATAATATCATTGGGCAATATTTTAGATATTTTATGCAATACATCCTCCCATAAATCTTTATAGGAACAACCATAAAGCTGACCTCCAATTACCTTTAAAGACAAAGGTAACTCATTGCTAGCACTTATGAATTTTTCAACAAGATCCTAGAATCCCAAGTGTGGAGAAGGTTGTAAAAATGCATGGCAACAAAAAAGTTGCTCGACATGAATCAAATTCATTGCTTTTATTGTATAAATGGAAGAGATGCCCCAATGTGTGAGGACTTGCTTTTCCCGTGTCATAACAATGATCAAACTCCCTGATTGAAGGCTATCTTTTGTAGGTAATAAAGCCTCCAATTGATCTATATGGTCCACATCATCCAAAATAATGAGTACATGAACATATCTCAAATGATTAGAGAGAATCCCTTTTCCATGCTCTATATTGTTAAATGATTGATTATTGAATTTGAAACCTAAATCCTCAAGAAGTTATATCTATTTTTTATGTAACTTGTTTTTTTCTGCAGCATCTCTAACATCAACAAGAAAACTAGATTTTCTAGATTCACTATTTATCATTTCAAAGTCTGCTATAACTTCTTCAAGACACATAGGATGTTTTTCTAGACCTCTAATGGTACTATTTTCATTTCTTCCACTACTTGATTCACAATATTCTTCAACATCCTTTGCTTCTCCTTGGACATTTGTGAAACATGGTTTTGGAAGGGAAAAAATGAAGAAGCTTTACTAAATAGTGATAATTCAATCAAAGTTAAATATATAAAATAGAGAAATATTGCATGAAAGGGAAGGTATGATATCAAATGTATAGGAGAGAGAGAGAGAGATTATGTGTTGCTAACTCATTATTATTGATGCTTTCACCCTTATAAAATGAGACATTGTGGAGTGCCATCTTCCACTCATCAAGCTTGTCTATGCTATAGAAACTCCTCTTGATGCTCCAAAAAGGAAGCTACGTATATTCCTTTCCCATGAACCAAATGACAGAGATCTTCAAGTTTAACTTGGTTAAATATAGGAATAATAGGTGTGCCAGTTTTGAGCATAAAGGATAGCTCAACAAGACACCAAGGTGATCATGCATATGAGGGAGAAAATATTGCTAAATGAAGGGAAGCACGAGACATTGCTTCTTGTAGTTCTAGAGGGAAGAAGTCCCTCCAACTGAAGATCCTCAAAATCAAGAAAGATCTTAAGACCCATAGCATGTACGGCATTGTAGATATCTCTATCAAGATTTGTGTTTGACATCAGGTCTGCAATGATTAAAAAAACATTGTAGGGTAACTTCTACAATGGTGATGAGGATGTAGAAAAGGTAGATGCAGATGGTGGAGCAAGACCATAAAAAGCACTTATAATCTCAATCTCTAGTTGACAAGAAGTGGAATCCATGGAATATGATTTAACTAAACACAAAGATAGATAAAAGTAATGGGAACAGGGGAGGTGGTCGGTAAGTCAAAAGCACTAAACATGGGAGAAGTAGGGGAGAAAAAGTGGTAACCTTTTTGACGATATCTAATGGTCCCCATGACTCCCATCATCTTGCATCATCTACCATGCCATTTTAGCCATCGACTTACAGAGGGAGCACCTCTATCTTCTCTATCTCTCTCTCTCCTACTTTATTTCTCTCTCTCTCTCTCTCTATATATATATCTTTGTCTCTCTCTATTTTCACTCTCTCTCTCTCTATAAATTTTTATCTCTTTTTGTCTTTCTCTATTTCCACACTCTCTCTATCTCTATCTCTCTCCCTCTTTATCTCTTTACCTCCATCTCTATCCCTCTATCTATATCTCTCTATCCTTGTCTATCTTTGTATCTCTCTCTCTCTATCCTTCTTTATCTTTGTACCTCTCTCTATCTCTCTCCCTCTTTATCTACCTCTCTCTTCCTCTATCTCTTTTGTCTTTCTCCATTTTCACTCTCTCTCTATCTCTATATCTCTCCATCTTTATCTATTTACCCCTCTCTCTCTATCCCTCTATCTATATCTCTCTCTATCCTTCTCTATCTTTGTACCTCTATCTATCTCTATCTCTCTCCCTTTTTATCTCTTTGCCTCTCTATCCCTCTATTTATATCTCTCTCTATCCTTCTATATTTTTACTTTCTCTCGATCTCTCTATCTCTCCCCTACTCTATATCTCTTTCTCTATTCCTCTTTATCAATCTCCCTCTTAATATATCTCTATCACTCCCCCATCTATCTCTAAGCCTTGGTGGATATGGGGTTAGTGAGCATCTCCTCTAATGTATGTTCAAAATGCCATTGTAGTGAATGGATGTCTAGAAAAGCATTTGATGGATAACAAAATGGAGTACTCTATAAAATTTCCTACAAGAGAAGTAATAAGGACTACACAGGGAATTGAAAAGAGAATCTCTCTCTCTCTCTCTATATATATCACTTGTCTCTATTCCTCTCTCCATCAATCTCCCTCTCTCTATCTCTCTCCCTATCTATCCCTCTCTCCTCTCTCTCCCTCTCCCTCTCTATCTCTTTATCACTCTTTCCCTCTATATCACTTCTCTCTCTCTCTCTCTCTCTATATATATATATATCTTTGTCTTCTCTCTGTGTCTCTTTGTGTTGATATCCCTCCCTCTTTATTTATCTCTCTTGCACTCGTTGTGTCTCTCACTCTCTCTCTTCATCTATCTCTTTATATTTTTCTCTATCTCTCTTTCCCTTTATATCACTTATCTATATTCTTCTCTCCATCAATCTCTCTCTCTCTCTCTCTCTTTGTTTAAATCTATTTCTCTTCTTTCTCTTTCTTTCATATAACTATAATATTATTATATATAAAAAATAAATATATAATTCAACCATTACAAGTTACCACTTGGACAATAAGAATGGAGACCTAATTTCTGTAGATGGAATTGTTATATGCTTTATTTTAAATTATAACACTTCGTAAGAAATTGAATTTGAATTAATTTTAAATCTTTCTAATGTGGATAATGTCTTAAGGTTTCCTATATATGTTTAGGGCTTACAAATTGTGTTAATGAAGGTATTCATAGTAAAATGTACTCTCTCTCTCTCTCTATAGTTATCTTTGTCTCCCTCTCCACCTCTCACCCCTTCTCTCTCCCTCTATCTCTATTTCACTCTTCAACCCCTATCTCCCCCTTTTTATCTCTTATCTCTATCTGTCTTTCTCTATTCCTCTCTCTACCAATATCCCTCTCTTTATATCTCTATCTTTGTCTCTCTCCTACTTTCCCTCTTTATCTCTATATCACTCTACCTCTCTCTCTATATCTGTTTGTCTCCTCTCTATCTCTCCCCCCTCTCTGTCTTTGTATCACTCTACCTCTCTCTCTATCTATATCTCTATGTTTCTCTATCTTCCTCTTTCTCTCTTTCTCCTTATCTCCATCTGAGCTCTCTATCTCTATTTCTATTTCTCTCTTTCTCTTCTCTATCTCTCTTCCTCTCTTTCTCTCTTCTCCTCTCTTTATCAATATCCCTCTCTAATATTCTCTCTTTCTCTATCACACTATCTCTCTTCTCTAGTTTTTTTGCTTTCTCTCTCGCCCCTTCTTTCTTCCTCTATCTCTCCTCTATAACTTTTCATCTCCCTCATTTATAAATATTATGTAGTCCTCTAGACACATGCCCACTCTATTTGTTTTTGCCATGTGAGCAAGGGTGATTTGGTCATATGCAAAGCCACTTGTGTGCAATAGATGTGCTCGCCACCTTCAACTTATTCAGAATAGTGGTGAGTTAGATTTTTAGATCACAATCATAGGCATAAAGATCAACTCATTATCTAGATTAACACTTTGTACACACTACAAAACCACCCACAATTAGAAATGATAAATCAAATAAGACAAATTAGTTTGGAATTTAAATCTCTTTTGACATCATAATTGAAGAAAATTCTTCATTCTTGAAATTGTTGAGCAAACCAAATAGCCAACTGATAAATTTGATGATGTGAGTCATGTCACCTGTCAATGTGGTTTCTAAGCTTATGCATACAATTTTCATTGTCTTTCTTTGCAAATTTAAAGAGATGTTTGATGAACATCTATCTTTAATTGAAGTTAGGATTACAAACATACAATTCCTTGTGGAGTGTTGCATCATCTTCTTGGGTAACACTTGACATGATATTAGTTATGATCCTATCATAAGTTGACAAATTCTCAAGGACTACCCATTGATGAGCTTCTTCATCCTCATCAATCCTCTGTGTCTATGATCAAGTGCATGAATTAACTCAAGGAAGACATAAGTGATGCATAATAAGAAAACAAAACCCCCATGTGCCATAGAATTGGTAACTTTCATAATCTTTGGTAACTTCAAAAGTTATTTGTTTTAAAGTTTTAAAGGAGTTTTTTTAAAATTGTAATTGATTCTTAATAAATTTTATTTTATTAATGATTAAATTTTTTAAAAAAGATAATGGGCCTAGTAAACTTTTTAACGTGACTGGTGACGCTGGCGCGACACGCCCTCCGGCTCCAAACTAACACTTTTTGCCTGGAGCGATGAACTGGTGAGGCCACAATATGGGGGACCTCATCCCCAAGAAGGAACACTTCAAACCCACAAGCTCGTTGGCCCAGCAAAGGCGTAAAGCCTTGCAAGCTTGTTGGCCTAGCGGGGGTTTGAACTCTGGTGGCCGCCACTACAACCAAGCGACTTAACCACCGAACCATGTCGTCATCAGCTTTATTAATGATTAAATTGCAATGATAATAAAAATTAAAAAATTAATAATCCAATTAACACTTTAAGAAATAAACTTTCTAAATATTTAAAATTTGAAAAATTATGAAAAATAATATTATATAAAATCTTATATTCATATAGTAAAAAATACATAGTGATTTATTATCACTATAGAGAAAATACATAATGATTTATTATGTTTTACCTTAACCAAGTTCAACTCACCCGCATGGAAAGAACATGCGCCCTTTTGCTTGGAAAACACCACAAACAGGAAAAAAATAGCAGAAATGGAGATCATGATCACGAATGGAAAAACATAGCGAAAATAGAAATCATGATCGATGGACGACAGGAAGGATGGCAAAAGGATTATGAGGAGATCTGACCACACAATGAAAAAAAAATTGACGACGAAAAATTGGAGGGTTGAAAAGGTTTCAATCGTCTTGCACTCCTTTCGACAACTCTCAAATGTCAATTTCCATGTTAGGTTGGTTGACCTCATAGAGGGAATGCCTTCAGCGTAATTAATCTATCTTATGATATTTATTTTGCATTTATCGACTAATATTATTCTATGTGTAAATCTAAACAATAGAAATAAATGGGACTTTCAATCGATACACAGGTCAAATATGTACAACTCTTACATTGATATTTTATTTTGACTAGCATACCTATATTTAAAAAATATATCTAAAGTACGCCGAGAGATATCCTTCTCAAGGTGCCTATTTTCACTTATGTGTAGTAAATTGATTAAAAAAATAGGCGCCTCAAGAAGGATATCTCTTGGCATACTTTAGATATATTTTTAAAATATAGGTATGCTAGTAGCATCCGCAGGGACAAGCCTAATTCTAACTATATTATATAATTATAAGAATTATTATAATTATATTATATAATATTATAATATAGATTAGATATAATAATTATATTTATATATTATATTATATGAAAAATATATAATATACCTATATTACAAAAATGTATATATTTTAAATATTATGATATACCTATATTATATTAATTATATAATATAATAAATAATTATAATTATATATCTAACCTATATTATAATATTAGGGTTATGGTTATGTTCATAGAAATATATGCTAAGTGTAATGTTAGCACAACTTGTCATAATTAGAGTTAGAGTTAGGGTTCGAATGAAGTTTACATTTAGAATTAGGATTTTGTTTAGGGATTCAAGCCCTAAGCCTAACCCTAATTCTAATGGCAAGCCTAAATCTCACCCTAACCCTAACCCTTATTATAACCTTAAGCCTAGTTTTGATCATAATTCTCATTCTAATTGTCACCCTTTTTCAAACTATAACTATAATTCTAAATGTAATTCTAACCCTAATCCTCACCCTAATTCTAATTGCAATTCCAAAACTAACCCTAATTATAACCCTAATCATAATTGTAACCCTAACCCTAACTGTAACCTTAATTCTAATTGTAACCCTAAATCTCACCCTAAACCTAACCCTAGTTTTGACCCTAATCCTCATTCTAATTGTCACCCTTCTTTAAACTATAACCTGAATTCTAATTATAATTCTAACACTAATCCTAACCCTAATTCTATATGTAATTCAAACCCTAACCCTAACCCTAACATTAATTCTAATCGTAACCCTAAATCTCACCTTAACCCTAATCCTCATTATAACCCTAACCCTAGTTTTGACCCTAATTCTCATTCTAATTGTCACCCTTTTTAAAACCATAACCCTAATTATAATTGTAATTCTAACCCTAAATCTAACTGCAATTCCAACCCCGACCCTAATTATAACCCTAACCTAATTCTAACATTAACCCTAATTCTAACCCTAACCCTAACCCTAACCCTAACCACATTACTAATTGTAATCCTAACTATATTTCTAAACCTAACCCTAATTCTCAATCTAATCATCACCCTATTTTTAACTGTAACCCAAATTCTAATTGTAATTCTAACCCTAATTCTAACTGTAATTCCAAGCCCAAATATAATTATAACCCTAACCCTAATTCTAACATTAACCCTAATTATAGTCATAACCCTAATTCTAACTCTAACCCTAACCCCAACCTAATTTTAATCCTAACTGTAGACACCTAAAATTGGACTGCTCTGCAAACCAATTTACTGTACCTCACACTAATCTATTCCCCCAATCTGCATATCCCTGGTGATCAATTAATTCACCTAATAATCCATCTAACCTTACAACCCTATCATATTAATTGAATGAATATTCCTAATATTCATTTAATTGATTTATCCATTTCCCTAATCCCTGATTAATTAGATAAATCCTGATTATGTAATTAACCTAGACTTAAGTTAATTAAGATGCCACTTAATTAACCTTGTCCCCCACTCATCCACTCACTGAATTTAATATTCAGATGTCTCCCACTCACTGAATTTTAAATTCAGATGTCTCCCACTATCCCCCACTCTTCCCCAAAATGGGAATTTTTAATTCATCCACTAGGAATAAAAGATTCACTTTTATTCCTAGCCCTTGATCTTGTCAACTGAATCCTCACCCTCCATCCTCATCTCCAAAATCCTATAAATTGGACCCCTCTATAAGCCATTAGAGAGACTACTTCATGCATCAGAACTCTGCCCAAATATCTCCACAAATCTCCTAATCCTACCAAACCTCTGTCCAAATCTCTCCACAAATCTCCTAATCCTATCAAACCTCTGTCAAAATCTGGTCTCAATCCCATCAAATCCATCATCTAATCTCATCTACATTGTGTTGTGAGCACTTGAGCAATCCACATCTACATTCTAATCAAGGGAAACATCTAAGGAGCTCTATTGGGTGCAAGCTCCTTCCCGAATGGATCTGTGAGGTCATTTATGAAGGTATAATCGTGTATTTATGCATTAGATTAGTTTTAATCTTCATCTGATTTCATTGATTACATTGGCACGCCCGGTATCAAATCTAATCGTCACATTTTGAAGGTTTTATTGTCAGAATCTTCATTTTCTAACCCTCTTTGAGGAAGTTTTTGTCAAGTTTTGGTGCTACACTGTTACAGGTTTCATTTTGAGCAAAAATAGACATCATTTTTGTGCTCAGAACGCTGTTTCTGAGTTTTTTGACAGTAAATTTGCATATATTTGGTGACTGCAATTTTTGAAAATTTTCAAAAAATTTTTAAGGTACAGTCCGTACAATACAGACTGACCGTACTAATCTGTACTAAGGGTTTGTGTTGGAGGTTACAGTTTTTTGGTTTTCGTTGCAGATTTATTTGTCGCCGCTCCGTCGCCGCCGCCACCCCTTTCCGCCACCTGCTGCACCAGTCCGCCACCGCTTCACCACCATCGCTACAGCGCCCCTGTCTTCCCTTCTCCCCCCGCCGACCTCCCTCCCATCTACTTCATCCCCACGGCTGCCCCCGCACACCGCCTGAACACCTCCCTCACCATCGCCTAGCTCGCCACACCGCTTCCCCAGCCACCGCCTCCCGCACAGCTCCCCCACCGCCTCCCCTGCGACCCCCGCACCGCTCCATCTCCCACAACCCTTATATCTCCTGTAGCCCCTTGTCTTCCCTTCTCCCCTCCCGATCCCTCCTCCCCCGCCACTCCCTGTCTTCCCCTCTCTCGCAGCGACAGTCGTCGCCACCTGCTACACTCCCTGCCCACCCAGCCCCGCAGACCCCGAGCTGCCACTCCCAAATCCTCCACCCTCCCCTCCTCCTGCAACGCCCAGCTCCCAGTGATGCCACCTACCTCCCCTCTTCTCGCCGAACCTCCAAAAAACCCTAACTTTTTACTTATCCAGGGTTGGGGGCCTTTAAAAGCCCCTCTTCATTTTTTTTTATTTTTTATTTTTTTCTTTTTTTTTTCAAAAATTTAAGCCCCTGGTCATCTCAGTGACCAGGGCCTATTTCACCCCTCTGATCAAACTGACTGCAAACAGTGACCGCCACTATCAAATCATCACATGTGATTGGTTTTCATTAAACTGCTAACAGTTTGCAACAAACAGTCAAGCCAACCTCTAGTGCCTCCTACATACTGAAGGAGGCTATTTTTTTCAAACGGGCACAACTTTTGCAAACGGAGATGAAATTTTGCAAATGAATAGTCATCAGAAAGAGGACTCCGAGTACTTCATAGTTGTGAGGTTTTTATTAGGTGATGGTACATTTTTCCCACCTTTTTCATTAATCAAAGTCCAACATGCTTAAAAACTTCAAATCATCATATCTTTTGCAATTTTGATTAGTTTTCACCAAATTTTTTTTCAAATTGCGTAGAATCTCCTGAAGAATTTATTTATGAACTTCTTTTCTCTGTATCTACTCATCTTTCATCAAATTTTATCAGATTATCAATTCTCGCATAACAATCTTTTTGGCTAGTCTACTTGCTCTGTTTTCAGTTTCGTGACTTGCAGGTGATCATTCAGGACTGGACAAACATCAGGAGCAGCAAACACATCAATTTGGACAGCAATTTAATTAGGTGCATCTATTTTCATCCTGTATCTCTTAATCAATGCTTGCAAACACACTTCGGTTTGGGCATAAAACGAACATTGTTTGATCATCACACATTGAAATTAGGCATAAAATCAACCAGTGTCTTCAATCACACTTTGAAATTGGGCTAAAAAGAATCATTGTTTGATGTGTTTTTCATCACATTTCAGTTTCTAAGGGGCAATTAATCAACTGCGAGTGTGAATCAAGTGGGTGTGTGTATGCTCTCTCCTCGCACTGCAAGGTGATCTTGGAGATCAAAAACAACTCACTTGATTCGCTTTTGTCAAGGCCTGCTAAGGGATTTCATCACCCCTAGGGATGACCTCATCTGAGGCTTAATTGAAAGACACCCTCTTTGAAATCAGAATCTTGTCACTCTTGGCTAAGCCCCAAAGAACTTTCTACCATTGGGAAGTGAAGGTGAAGTGTGGGTTACCCCCTTCTCCCGGCTGTGTGGCAAGATTTCATTTTCAAATTCCTAGTCAACCTCGTCAAAACATTGACCAAACCTAACTGGCCATACCTTACATCAAACTAGGCATTAGGGCATGTTGATTTGCTTTGCAAGTGTGCTTGTTTAATCATTATCATATTCTTCCAATTCAAAATTCAAGGTTGCTTGTGTCTTGTGTGAGTGCTTCTTGTTTATACATGTGATCATTTGCTAAATATTGCCAAAATCAAGTTAAACACCAAACACATAAGACAAGTCATTCAACTCATCCTTCCAAGCACACTTGTCTCGACTTGTGACACATTTACACTCTGGTCTGACGCATTTATTTTTGTACATCCAAACTAGTAAGCTTTTCCAGCCTTGTGTCAATGGCAAACAAATTAGACTATCTTGATCAAAAACTTCAATCTCTGATAATGCAAGTAAACTTAGGTCCCTCGCCCCAAGAGTGTAGAGCAATTCTTCAACAAATCCAAGTCTTAAAACAAGAATTGACAAGCTTGCAAGCTAAATGGGCCAGTACTAGCTATGCCTCGTCCCAAAACCATACCTTCTTTTTCTGTCTCAATGATACTATTGACAAGGCAACCACCACTTCAAGAGGGAAATCATATATCACCCTGTCTACTAGTCCTCCTTAACCATATTCTAAGACACCTATCCCAAAGCATACCAGTTCTACAAGAACACCACCATCTAGGTCCTCAAATTTTAATTGGGAACAATATTTTCTAGATTTACACAGCAAAAGAAAAGATACGGAGAACTCTAAATCCACTCCTCCATTACCTCATTTATCTTCCCATATACCTACGAAGGATGTGACCCAAGGACTACTAGCAGAAAGTCAACCATGTCCCCAAAGTCTGGTCCTTGACCTTGCCAAAGATTCTTCCAATACCATGTCAAATCCTACAACCCCTTCATGTCATACACAACCCCTTGAGCTTCTCAACGAGCCTTCTACCATGCACCAGAGTCAAGGTCCATCACACCCTCATGTTGTTGACCACGAGCTCACCCAAGAGCCTTTCACTTCCATTCAAGCAACCCAAGAGGTATGTCAAAGGTTTAATCCTAAGCATGTGGAAACATTAAGCCCTAGTCCAACTCAAGATCAAATCACTTTTATGCAACCCATCCATAATATGTATCTTTTCCATGATCAAGATGATAGCCATAATGATGAATCTATCCATGAGCCACTTGATCCTATCCATCCCCCAACAACCATTCATGAGCACGCTATCCAAATTTAACCTATCCATAATATGTATCTTTTCCATGATCAAGATGATTATCATAATGATGAATCTATCCATGAGCCACTTGATCCTATTCATACCCCTACAACTATCCATGAACAAGACACCCAAGACCTACATGCTTTATCCAATGAAAGTCTTGTTGACCTACTTCAGCATTCACCCCGTTTCATGGCCTTCCTTCAAAGCAAAGAGATCTCTTCCTCTAGCCATGATCCCACAACATCCACTTGTCATGATGAGACACTTGTCCCCCAAGTAAGCATAAAAGATCAACCAAATAACTTGGATCTTAGTGAGCACAATGCTAATCACGATCCTAATGATTCTCCTTCACTATCCATTATTGACCATGCTACAAAGCCTCCACCATATATCCTTGGTCTTACTACCTTCATGCATGAATGTTCTTTCTTAGAACACTAGCAACCATTATCCACTATCTCACCTTCTCCATCCAATAAGGAATTTGTGTCTAGTGTTCAACCTACACATAATCTCGCTGTCCACCATATACTCCAGCGTATGAATTATCAAGGTAAAGGCTTAGGCCTTCATGAACAAGGTATTTTGGAACCTATCCATATCAATGTTCCTCCACCTTCATACAGCCTTGGATACATACCCCAAGGTGCACAAACTCAAGATGTTGGTACTTCCTCCACTCCTCCTAAGTCTACCACTTTCCATCGCAAACCCTATCATATCCCCAAAACATATGTCGCCATTCCACCTCCATCATCCTGTAAATGTCAAAAGCATGTGTTCATACACCTTCCACCATCCACTTTACCTCCACTCCTTCCAACTCCCAATGTCCCTCCATCCACCTTGCCACCATTGCTTCCGACACCTAACATACCTCTCATTCATAAGTATCCTTACATCCCTAAACATGGCCAACAAAAGCACACATCATTTAAGCATATAGCTTCCAATCATTCCATCCACTCCACCCACCCCATGGGATTCAAAAGCAAAAAGTTTGATGCCTTTATCCATAAAGCTAAAAATCCTACCAAAAATCCTAATGGTCTTCATACCTTAGGACATAAGGAATCAAAATCAAAGCAAAGTTCATCTAAACAACCATCTAAACCCTTACCTCCAAAAGCAAAGCCCAAAAGCAAAATGGTTTGGGTTCCTAAGAAAATAGCTAGCAAGTCAAATGAGGCATCCTCATCCACATCTCAGGAATCCCAACCACCTATATCCATCCAAAAGCCTACTTCCATCCAAAACTTCCATTCCCTTCAAAAATCCCACAAGCAAAACAAATGCACTAACAATACTAAATCTACATGGGTTCCTAAATCACTTCATCAACCACCTCCTACGCAAACATCTCCATTGCTTCCTACACCACCATATCATCAAAAGCTTCAATGTTTATCACGGTGTGTGCAGCCTCTGGTCATGGTTCCTTTCCACTTCACAACACCTCCACATAACTACATCTCCCCATCTTACATCCCTTATCCTACACATCTTCCTCATCCTATGCCTATGGTCCATGCCGTTGCATAAGCCTTCCCTCCATATTCTGCATCATAATCCACTATCTACCTATGCCATATCACTTTCATATGATCCCCTACCAACATCTGTGAGAGCACTAGACATGGTCCATTTGACAGTATCTATCTAGCGGGACTATCCCCTTTCAAGGAACTATATGCTAATGTCTTTCCATATCCACCTTCTCCAATCTCAATATTCAAAAAAAAAAAGAAAAAAAAAAGTAAAGAAAAAACCCTTCATCCAATGGTGAAAACCAGGCAAACAAGTGCCTTGGATAAGTACCATGATGAAAACCTAGCAAACAGGCGTCATGTGTAAGTTGATCTTCTATGTCACCTACACTTAGGGGCACCTTGTCTCATTGGCATATCACTCTTCTCCTATCAGTTTCCTTTCATACCATTTCCTACCCTATCCTCTATCTATTGCATGCCTATCCTGTCCCATCCATCCATCCAAACTTCCTTTCCTCTATTATTTGGTCTTGATAAAGATTGGGGGCACAATGTTGACAAATGTTCTAGATGGCTCTTGACATACCTTATCCCTCCAAAACATGCAAATCCTTCATTATCCTTTCATCCTCCTCTCATCATAAACATTGTCATGAACAATCCTACATACTCTACCTACAACGGGGCATGTTACACTTATGTGACATAGTCCTTGGAGATCACATCCTTGTTGCCTTCTATCCACTATTGCTCTTCCTCATAACCATACCGTATCCAACTACAGCTCATATCCATTTCCATATCTATACCATATCCAACTACAGCTCATATCCATTTCCATATCTATACCATATCCAAGTGCACCTCATATCCATATCCATATCCATACCATATCCAATTGCAAGTCTATCCTTAATCCATGCCAATCAAGTCAAGTCAATCTTGTCAAATGATCTGATCACAATCAGTGGTCTTGATCCTTGTCCGGTCGTAAACCATATCAATCAGTCATAACTATCCTTCATGTTACCCTAGGGATACATCACTCCCAGCCATGACAACACTGTCGTATATCATTATCATATGTCTTAGACAGGATGTCGCATTGTCAAAACCAGACCCGGAGTCTTATACGACATACTTCATTTTTGAAACCAGACATCATCAATCTATATCATGGGTTTACCGCTTGACAGGGGCAATACCTTGTTTGTGCCTACATCATTTGGGCATACTTGCTGACTTGCTTGTGTGTGTCATCTTTTTATCTTGCATTCCATATCATTCATCCATTTCTTATGTACTTTCACCTCTAGACTTGGTGTTCCCTTGTCATTGGTATTTAGCACAAAGGCTACGCACACGAAATACAAGACACCATCATAATAAACCATTCCTTGTCCAAAAAATCAAAAATCTAAAAACATCACAAATATCAAAAAATACCAAAACAATAAAAAACACAAAATTCCAAAAATAATTTATTCATCCTCACATCTGTTGGTTTTTCTTCTGAATCAACATTAGGGTTTGCCACTTCTAATGCACAGGCAGATTCAGCCAACTGAATATAGGAGGTTGCGTGAGCTCGTCCCCTTCACTTCTGGTTCTGCCGCACCAAGGGGGCTGTCCCTATTTGATAAAAGTATAACCTTGACTAGCTCAATGACAGAAGGATTTAACTTGACAGCAACAGGCAGAATACTCTCATGTATGGACCAAGATTTGTGTAAAAAATCACAAGGTTGGCAACATTCTTGGACATGATGTCTTGTTGGGTATGAGAGCATGTAGGGATCCTAATCCTACTCCTACAACTAATAGGTGGAAGGATGAAATGGTTTGATTTGATTTTTGGATGCAAAGCTGGACATGGTATATAACCTCAACACAGAGCTAGATTGGTGCCTATCCAGGGCTTGGAGTCGGTAGACATACACCTGTGAATGATCAGCATGAACAACTAAAACTGGATTTCAGGGGGATATACATGATATCTGCCTTACAGATATCTCCCAATACAGAGTGTTAAGCTATCTATACTTATGGCATCCATATTGAAGTATACCCTTCCCAATATTCAATTTGAAAATAGTTTAATCTACCCCTTGAGCAGAAGTTAAAAGATTAAACATTCAACACAGGAATTCTATGTTCTAGAATCTCAGACATTCCTTGAATGCCTGGACTCAGAAGAAAGATACGTGCAAAACTGGAGACAGAATCAGCATAACACATGCAAACATAGCATTATTCATATAAAATTGACCATGAAATCAGTGGATTCATGCACAAATGTACAATAGGAGATACATAAACTCGCAAGTTTTGCTGCACAAAGCAACGAAAACCAGTTGTATCTTATTATAGAGCCAAAATGTCCATTTTTCAACAACGAAAACAATGGTAACACAGTCTGCCTATATCGGCCAGAAAGTGTACCCACAGTAATTAATTACATGATTTTTACAAAAAACTGCCAGATACAGCCCATGAGAGATGGTGCCCATAAGTTATCAATGCAGTAGGCAGGAGAGTTGACAGGGGTGGCCTCAAGCCCTGTGCCACCATCTGGAAGTCTTCATGCTAAAAATCAGGCAGTTTAATCACTTGTACTATCTCCCACACCCCTGCTACAATCACCATTGACGGCTCAACCACCCGCGGCCTACTTGGAAACCATCGCACTATTTAAAATGGAGCTTCCCGCCAAGAAGAGCTTCCTCGCAGGTTCAAAATAATGTAGGGAGATTAATCCCACATGCATAGTGAGAAGACCATTTCAACGTTTTATAAACATGGCCACAAACATACTAAGTGTCGAGCGCTTTTGCCGCGCTCGACACACAAGCCCTCGCCCAAAGCTAAGCCATCGGCTTGCCCCAAAAAACTCTCGCCGATCTATCAAGTCTCACCGATGGCCAAGCAAAAAACACCCGTCACCAAGACAAAAACCATCGGCCAACCCAAAAGCAACACTCGCCAACAACAAAAGTCACACCGATGGCAACTTGGCTTCCCATCTCTGTCGGTGTGACTTAGACCGTTGGAGCAAGACCACAAACCTATGCTGATAGCTGCCATCATGCCGATGAAACCAAAAACATAAAGCTTTGAACCATTGAACCAGTTCAAACAGATGGTTCAATGGCGAGGTTCAACACTGAGGTTCGCCAGCGAGGTTCAAACTGAAAGTTCAAAGACACAATCGGAGCACTCAAAAAAACAAAACTTTCGCTGATGGACAAAACATGATGACCCCTTCCTCAGGAAAGATGAAGGGGTGCCAAAACTCAGAACCTTTTGGATTTTTTGGGAAGGTGCCTGCATGAAAAATTGCTCAGAAACTGACAGTCAATTCAGGCACCAACAGTGGCTCTGATTGGGGACGTGCAGGTGCAAGATTGCAGCGAGAACCCTAGATCTCTGGGATGCAGACCAGTCCCCTATCCATTGGGCACAGAGTCAAACTTGCACCAATCTGCATCACCAAACACATTATTTTAAAATAAACATGGTGGCCCAGAGCCACCAAAAAGGAAAAACCAGACTTTTCCTTTGTCAAACACCTGATTTTCTTTTGATTTCTTCAAATGAAGCCTAAAAGCATTTAGCTGTCTGCAGCAAGCCCCTTGGCAATTATTTGTGCTACTGTTCATTTCTTTTTCTTCAACAAATCTACAGCTAGCTTCATCAGCATATATAATTATCAGTTGTAGGATGTCATCATCATATGAGTCACTGATGTTGCTTGGAAAAATAACAGACTCACATGAAACAAATGAATCCACATCAGAATTTTGCCCTTCCTCAAAAAATAAGAGCTCCTCTGTATCAAACATGCAATATTCAGGCACAAGCAACATCTCATAATCAAATTTATCTTGATGAACATACAGATATCCATCATCATCATGCACGGCAGTTTTGTCATTAATGTCCACCTGAAATGTCTCAAGAGAAGACAGAAATAACTCAGAATGTAGCCCTACACTAAAAGCTTCATAGTCACCCCTGCAATCAACACTATCCCCAACTGTATGAGCACACACATCTGCAATTTTCCCATCCACCTCTGAATAGTGACCTTGTTTTTTATCTTCACCAGTGCCCTGATAATCAAAAGCAAAGTTTTCAACCTCTGCACTATGAAGGTGGCCAAAATCTTCAAGGAAACATTCATAATCAGCATCCAAATATATTTCATCATCTAAAAGGCTCACATATGCATCTGAATGCTGGCAATCACTAGCATATTCACTACCATCCCTTGAATCAATGTTTTCTATATTCAGAGTGAAGCTTTGCATATCCACTTCATATAAATAATCAGGCATAACTAGGATATGCACACTGCTGCAAGACACAACTTCATGTATGTCTCTCATTTGATCAATTGGAGGGCACCTTGTGTCTGCAGGCTTGTCTTCTAAAGGCTGATAACAATCTTTGTTTTCATTATTACAAGATGTGCTTACATTTTCTACAACATTTTCTTCATGCATCACATCATGGCTGCACACATTATTCTGAAATATATTTCCCTCTATACAATCATTTCTCAATGCACATACTAGGAGAGCTGAAATATATTCACTTTGATAACTGCTTTGACAACTTGCAGCCATGAAACCTACTGGAATTCCATATTTCTAATTGTTTTCTATGTCCATAGCAAATTGGAAAGCCTGGTGAAGTGTGACTGGTTCTTTATCTCTCAACAGATAACTCATTTCTTCATCAAATGCAGCCAAATAAATTGTCAAGCACAATGCATTATTAGGTCTCATATATTCAGGGATCTGCCTGAGCAATTTAATAACCTAAGATTAAAGGTTGGAACCAACTCCTCATCTTCCCTTTGGATATTCATAAAATGTATGATTAATGAGGCCACATCAAACCTTTCACCAAACTGCCCTAGGAATGCAACTTCTAAATCTATCCATGAAGAAACTGAACAAACAGGCAGGTCTGAAAACCATATCCTAGCATCATCTTCCAATGACTAAACAAAGAGTCTCATTACTACATCTTCATCCTCTACCTCATAATCTTCTATTAAATTACAAAATCTTTGCAGATGTTTGTTTGCCAATTCAGAATCTGATCCACTATATTTTGGCAAACATATTCTAATTTTATTGGGAATAATATTTGGGTAACCATATATCCCTATGAAATTTAGGGCTTTATATCTTTCAATAAAGAATGGTCTTCTCTAAGAGCACGACCAAGCTTACTATTCTAAACTCAACATTTTGAATCAAAGATGAATACCTGGATATATGTTGCAGCATTGATAGGTTCTTTCAACAGAGTCGCCACCTCTCAGAGAGAGGACAGAATGTCAGCAAGGCACTTTTGTTTTCTGGATTCATCACCCCAGCAGAGCACCACATGGTTCCTTTTTGCTGCAAGAACTTCATTGGAAACTAGATTTTCTAGCCCTCAGGTTACTTGACTCTCTCTCTCCCCAGCAGGGTCACCAATTTCTGTTGGTTTTTCTTCTGAATCAGCATTAGGGTTTGCCACTTCTAATGCACAGGCAGATTCAGCCAACTGAATACAGTAGGTTGCGTGAGCTCCTCCCCTTCACTTCTGGTTCTGCCACACCAAGGGGGGTGTCCCTATTTGATAAAAGTATAACCTTGACTAGCTCAATGACAGAAGGATTTAACTTGACAGCAACAGGCAGGATACTCTCATGTATGGACCAAGATTTGTGTAACAAATCACAAGGTTGGCAACATTCTTGGACATGATGTCTGGTTGGGTATGAGAGCATGCAGGGATCCTAATCCTACTCCTACAACTAACAGGTGGAAGGATGAAATGGTTTGATTTGATTTTTGGATGCAAAGCTGGACATGGTATATAACCTCAACACAGAGCTAGATTGGTGCCTATCCAGGGCTTGGAGTCGGTAGACATACACCTGTGAATGATCAGCATGAACAACTAAAACTGGATTTCAGGGGGATATACATGATATCTGCCTTACAGATATCTCCCAATACAGAGTGTTAAGCTGTCTATACTTATAGCATCCCTATTGCAGTATACCCTTCCCAATATTCAATCTGAAAATAGTTTAATCTACCCCTTGAGTAGAAGTTAAAAGATTAAACATTCAACATAGGAATTCTATGTTCTAGAATCTCAGACATTCCTTGAATGCCTGGACTCAGAAGAAAGATACATGTAAAACTAGAGACAGAATCATCATAACACATGCAAACATAGCATTATTCATATAAAATTAACCATGAAATCAGTGGATTCATGCACAAACGTACAACAGGAGATACATAAACTCGCAAGTTTTGCTGCACAGAGCAACCAAAACCAATTGTATCTTATTACAGAGCCAAAATGTCTAGTTTTCTACAACCAAAACAATGGTAACACAGTCTGCCTATATCGGCCAGAAAGTGTACCCACAGTAATTAATTACATGATTTTTACAAAAAACCGCCAGATACAGCCCATGAGAGATGGTGCCCATAAGTTATCAATGCAGTAGGCAGGAGAGTTGACAGGGGTGGCCTCGAGCCCTGTGCCACCATCTAGAAGTCTTCATGCTAAAAATCAGGCAGTTTAATCACTTGTACTGTTGCCCACACCCCTGCTACAATCGCCATTGATGGCTCAACCACCCGTGGCCTACTTGGAAACTGTCGTACTGTTCAAAATGGAGCTTCCCGCCAAGAAGCGCTTCCTCGCAGGTTCAAAATAATGTAGGGAGATTAATCCCACATGCATAGTGAGAAGACCACTTCAACATTTTATAAACATGGCCACAAACATACTAAGTGTCGAGCACTTTTGCCGTGCTCGACACACAAGCCCTCGCCCAAAGCTAAGCCATCGGCTTGCCCCAAAAAACTCTCGCCGATCTATCAAGTCTCACCGATGGCCAAGCAAAAAACACCCGTCACCAAGACAAAAACCATCGGCCAACCCAAAAGCAACACTCGCCAACAACAAAAGTCACGCCGATGGCAACTTGGCTTCCCATCTCCGTCGGTGTGACTTAGACTGTCAGAGCAAGACCACAAACCTATGTTGATAGATGCCATCACGCCGATGAAACCAAAAACATAAAGCTTTGAATCATTGAACAGGTTCAAACAGATGGTTCAATGGTGAGGTTCAACACTAAGGTTCGCCGGCAAGGTTCAAACTGAAAGTTCAAAGACACAATCGGAGCACTCAAAAAAATAAAAGTTTTGCTGATGGACAAAACATGATGACCCCTTCCTCAGGAAAGATGAAGGGGTGCCAAAACTCAGAACCTTTTGGATTTTTTGGGAAGGTGCCTGCATGAAAAATTGCTCAGAAACTGACAGTCAATTCAGGCACCAACAACATCTATCATCAATAAGCTTACACTAGATCCAAGCATCGCATCACCTATCAAAGCATTGTCCCTTAATCAAAATCATCAACTATCAAATCAACATCAACCATAACTTGTCACCATCATATCTTGAGCCAATCTTACATCAACAAAACATGATCCAATCATCAATCGATTCTTGCCTTAGGATATGTCATTCCTACGATAGGCAGAATCTATCCAATCATCAATTGATCCCTACCTTTGGATATATCTTTCCTACGATAGGCAGAATCTATCACATCATCATCCATCTTGGCAAAAGATACAACGGTTACTTGTTTGGTTCGTTGGTCTTTTGGTTTTTGATTTTTATCTTTTGTCCTATTCGAAGATCACATCAAAGCTACCTTGATCTTATTATATCATGGTATGTGGCGAAAACATCTAGAATGGGGCATAGTCTTGCTTTTGTATGCTGTGCTTGTGGGTTGGTCTCATTACTCCAAGCTAGTATTCATATCTTGATTGATCATAGGGTTGGTTCTAGCATATTGATCTCCTTATGCATCTAAGGTTCATCATACCTTTTTGTACTAAGAGCTTATGCTATGAGTCCCCTTCCCTCATCAAGACAAGGTTTTACTCTCTTGGGCATGCATGGGATCATCCCTTTGTCTGTGTCTCTAGTCCATGCAAATGTTGGATAAACATCATCACCCTGGTCTTCTATACCTTGGTGAACATATCCACTTTGCTATATCAAACCTAGGATTGCTCAAATTTAGTTTTAGCACAATGATCATCCAGCAATCATCTCCCAACATCCTCATCCTTTCATCCCACCACTTATCCTCTGACCTGTTCTACCAATCTATCCCATCCATTTCGAGAGCACAACTGTGTTCTCGCAACCTGCCTATTCTCTCGAGGTGGCATCACCCTTACCAATTATCCCCAAGCCTTATTCTTCCAAACCAAAATCTTTTTTCTATCCAATCCAGCTCTATGTCTTAACTTCTTTGAAATGATGTTGCTTAGCCGTAACACCATCTCAAAGAGGGGCAAAATGTAGACACCTAAAATTGGACTGCTCTGCAAACCAATTTTCTGTACCTCGCACTAATCTATTACCCCAATCTGCATATCCTTGGTGATCAATTAATTCACCTAATAATCCATCTAACCTTACAACCCTATCCTATTAATTGAATGAATATTCCTAATATTCATTTAATTGATTTATCCATTTCCCTAATCCCTGATTAATTAAATCCTGATTATCTAATTAACCTAGACTTAAGTTAATTAAGATGCCACTTAATTAACCTTGTCCCCCACTCATCCACTCACTGAATTTAATATTCAGATGTCTCCCACTCACTGAATTTTAAATTTAGATGTCTCCCACTCACTGAATTTTAAATTCAGATGTCTCCCACTATCCCCCACTCTTCCCAAAATGGGAATTTTTAATTCATCCACTAGGAATAAAAGATTCACTTTTATTCCTAGCCCTTGATCTTGTCAACTGAATCCTCACCCTCCATCCTCATCTCCAAAATCCTATAAATTGAACCCTTCTCTAAGCCATTAGAGAGACTACTTCATGCATCAGAAGTCTACCCAAATCTTTCCACAAATCTCCTAATCCTACCAAACCTCTGTCCAAATCTCTCTAAAGATAGACCTCTCAATGCATCAGAACTCTATCCAAATCTCTCCACAAATCTCCTAATCCTATCAAACCTCTATCAAAATCTGGTCTCAATCCCATCCAATCCATCATCTAATCTCATCTACATTGTGTTGTGAGCACTTGAGCAATCCACATCTACATTCTAATCAAGGGAAACATTTGAGGAGCTCTATTGGGTGCAAGCTCCTTCCCGCATGGATCCGTGAGGTCATTTATGAAGGTATAATCATGTATTTATGCATTAGATTAGTTTTAATCTTCATCTGATTTCATTGATTACACTAACCATAACTCTAATTCTAACCCTAACCCTAACCCTAAACATAGCTCTAATTTTAAGCCTAAGGCTGATCCTAATTCAAACTATATCCCTAACCTTAATACTGAAGTTACCCTAATTGTAACCCTAACCCTAACTTTAATTCTAGCATTAACACTAATTATAGTTGTAACCCCAACCCCAACCCTAATTATAATCCTAACCTAAACCCTAATCCTAATCTTAAACGTAACCCGAACCCTAACCCTTATTCTAACCTTAAACATAGCTATAATTTTAACCCTAACCCTAACCCTAATTGAACTCTAACCCTAATTAGAATAGTAACCCACCTTAATTTTAATTTTAATTCTAACCATCCTTCAAACCCTAATTATATACCTAACTACAACCCCAATCTTAAACCTAATTATAAATATAACTCTAATACTAACACTCTACGTAACCCTAATCAAACCCTAACCCTAATTCTAACCTTAATTAAAATTGGTTAGGGTTAGGGTTGGGTCATTTCAAATGCTTACTTATTTTTATTCCATAATTCTATCCCTAACCCTAACCCTAGTTCTAATTCTAATTCTAACTCTAACCCTAACCCTAATTCTAACTCTAACCCTAACCCTAATCCTAATTCTAATCATAACCCCGATTCTACCCTAACTATAACCCTAATTTTAAATCTAATAATAACCCTCATTTTAACCCTTACCTTAATCCTAATTCTAACTATGATTTTAACCCTAATCCTAACCCAAATTCTAACCCTGACTCTAGCCCTAACCCTAACCCTAACTATAACTCTAATGCTAACCCTAATTTAGTAACCCTAATTCTAACTCTAATCCTAACCTTAATTCCCACCCTAACCCTAATTATAACCCTAACCTGATTCTAACATTAACCCTAATTCTAACCCTAACCCTAACCCTAATTGTAACCCTAACCACATTGCTAATTGTAATCCTAACTCTAATTCTAAACCTAACCATAATCCTAATTTTAAACCTAACCCTTACTCTAACCCTAAACATAGCTCTAATTTTAACTCTAAGCCTAACCCTAAGCTTGACTATAATTCAAACCCTAACCTTAACCCTAATTGAACTCTAACCCTAAATCTAATTTGAATCCTAACCTTAACTGTAACTCTAATTCTTACCCTAATTATAATAGTAACCCACATTAATTCTAACCCTAATTCTAATAAGAACCCTAATCCTAATTCTAACCCTAACCCTAACCCTAATTCTAATCATAACTCTGATTCTACCCTAACTATAACCCTAATTTTAAATCTAACAATAACCCTCATTTTAACCCTTACCTTAATCCTAATTCTAACTATGATTTTAACCTTAACCCTAACTTAAATTCTAACCCTAACTCTAGCCCTAACCCTAACCCTAATTATAACTCTATGCTTACCCTAATTTAGTAACCCTAATTCCAATTCTAACCCTAACCTCAATTGTAACCCTAAGCTTGATCCTAATTGAAACCCTAACTCTAACCTTAATACTAAAATTAACCCTAACCCTAACTCTAATTCTAACATTAACCCTAATTATAGTTGTAACCCTAATTCTAACCCTAACACCAACCCCAACCCTAATTATAATCCTAACCCTAACCCTAACCCTTATTCTATCCCTAAACATAGCTCTAATTTTAACCCTAACCCTAACTCCAAGCCAAACCCTAACTATAATTCAAACCCTAACCGTAACCTTAATACTAACCTTAACCCTAATTGTAACTCTAACCCTAACTCTAATTTGAACCCTAACCCTAAATGTAACTCTAATTCGTACCCCAATTCTAATAGTAACCCACCTTAATTCTAACCCTAATTCTAACCTTAATTTTTTTTCTAACCATCCTTCAAACCCTAATTATATACCTAACTGCAACCCTAATCTTAAACCTAATTATAAATATAACTCTAATACTAACACTAAACGTAACCCTAATCAAACCTTAACCCTAATTCTAACCTTAATTAAAATTATGGTTAGGATTAGGGTTGGGTCATTTCAAATGCTTAGTTATCTTTATTCCATTAGTATATCTTTTCTTTTAGAGTTTTGTGCTTTGTTGAGATCTATCCTTTACTCACCCTAGCCACCCTAGCCAATCCCATTAGGTTTCCATTTTCATATGTAATATACCACTAATTCTAATCCTAACCCTAATTCTAACTGTATACACCTAAAAATGACACGACTCTGTCTAAATAAATATTCTTAATATTTATTCCATCTAAATTCCTCTATCAATAAATAAATAAATAAATTTATTTATTCGATTCATATTTCCTCTAAGTTAATTAAATATCAAAATATTTAATTATCTCTTATAAAGTCAAAATTAAATAAAATCCTTTATTTAATTAAATTCTTCCAAACAATTAAATAATTTCTAATTATTTAATTAAGTTGCTCATTCCTCCAAATTAAATAAATAAATTAAATTTATTTAAATCCTCACTCTCCAAAATAAAATATAATTAATATTTTATTTATTCTTCCAAAATCATGTGCAAGTAAATTAAATAAATTTATTTATTTAATTTGCTTTCTTATCTTCAATATCTTCTAAAAATAAATTAAATAAATTTATTTATTTAATTTGCTTTCTTATCTTCCAAATCTTCTAAAAATGAATTAAATAAATTTATTTATTTAATTTGCTTTCTTATCTTCTAAATCTTCTAAAAATGAATTAAATAAATTTATTTATTTAATTTGCTTTCTTTTCCTCCAAATTATCTACAAATAATTAAATAAATCTATTTATTTAATTATGCTTTCTTATCTTCAAAAATCTTTCTTATCTTCTAACAATATATTCTTCTTGTCATACAAAAAGGAAAAGCTGAGTTACAAAAACAAAAGCAGTTTTAAAGCAACTTTAAAACAACTTTGCTCTTAAATTAGAAAAATAAATTCTAATTTAAGAAAATGAAAACTCATCCTCATCAAGAGAGGAGTTAACTCAACAAAGGTGCTTTTCGAATGACACACATCTTTCTTCCATTTGTTGCATGTTCCTCAACAACCCTCCTCCGTTGATCTCTCCTTTTATCCTCAACCATTGATCTTCTTCTACACATCTCTATAAATACAGCCTTCCTCTTCTTAATTATAATATCCTATCATTTATGCAAACTTATGCTGTAGGAAATCAAGCGCGCCTTTGGCAGCCATTTTCTTAAGCATTCATCTCATCCTCTATCTAGTGTGTTGAAGCCCACCTTCAATCACACGAATATCAGAGCCATTTTGTCTTTGTCATTTTCCAACAAGCAAGGGAGCAATGCTTCTGAGGGCTTCATCATCAAGATCAAGAACAAATAGGCAAGCAATGGAAAACGATAGGTAAAGAGGTTGTAAGTACATTTACTTTTGCTTGTTTTAATCTTCTTTGCTTTCAACTTCCATTGATGTTTGGGTTCTTATTTTCATTGATTTGATTAAGCTATTTTCCCCCTCATACTAACATTGGAGATTATGGTTAGGGTTAGGGTTGGGTAATTTCAAATGCTTTCATTAGTGCAATATTAACTCCCAAATTTATATTAATAGATAAAACCATTGGTATGGAGTAACTATTTAAAGACATCATTTGATATCATAAGACAAACATATAATATGAAGTATTCCAAGGCATGTACATTGCCATTTTAGTGCCCCCTCGTCGTTGGCTTGTGACAAAGATAGTTCTGCATCGCTCTCGATCAATCGGAGACAGTTGTTAGTCATTCCTTGCATTGATTCAGTTCTGAGACACTTGATTAGTAGGTTATGTCGTATGTTTATTTTGGACTTGATGAACTATGTTTGTCTGATATAATTAGATAGGTGTTATGAGTTCAAGATGGCATAACTATGTTCCAGTTATGATGTGAATTAATATCTTCATGTGTCAATTGATTTGTGGCATTTGAATTCAGTTAAAATTTGTTATGATGTTTCAAGAGCGGAGACGGTGTAGTATTACTCGCTTCAAGTACCCTACTGCGTCGTGATTCTCTAGCTCCCTGTGTGTAGACATATAGGAACTTGATCATATACAATCAACTATTTGGATGTAGGCTATAGGTACAGAACCTCGACTCCACCTGATATAGCAGGTTTGAGCGGGTTCTTTCACCAATGGATATTAGTAATGGGAGATAACATGAGGTCTGTTCCACTAGGTCAATCGTTGTCTTCTATTGTGGTCTCGAGTCATGTTGTATCTCTCGGCCCATGCCATTTATGTTTGGTAATCTCGTGTTGAGGTGTGTAGTCGAGTTCTGTTATTAGGCTTATGTGTGTGGTTGGAAAATACTTTAGTGATTTATTATTAATTAATAATGCTCCTAATATGATTATTGCATAATATTTGTTTGGGCTTAGAACTAGGATTGATACCTTGGCTAATTTTATAATAGTCTAGAATTAAATTACCTGCTTCCAAGAATATTTTTGTCATATTTGGAGTTACGGGTAGTTAGTGGATATTTGGTAGAGAATATTTTGGGGATCTGCAAAATTATTGTTGTGTGTTGTCAATTTCAAAAGTGGAGGATTTGGGAACCTCATGATATAGTAAATTTTTGAATCTCACGAGAGAGTGGGTTGTTGGGAAGAGAGGCATGTCTTCTGCATTTACTCGAGGAGTTGAATCCTTGTTTTGAGAGAGAGTGGGTTGTTGGGAAGAGAGGCATGTCTTCTGCATTTATTCTAGGAGTTGAATCCTTGTTTTGAAAAAAAAAAGAAGAAGAACAGAGAATGGGTTGCAGGATTTGAAGAAATTTTGAAGAAGGACTGAAATCCGGTATGTGATTTGTCTCTCTCTGTAAATTTACCTTTGTTGTAGCGTGTGAGTTATATTTTATTGCAACATGATTCCATGTGTGAAACTTGCATTCTAATTGTCCTTGTGTGCCCTGTGAGGTCGTATGTTGCCCAATCTTTGTAGATTCCTTCACGATGTATTCTTCTGTTCAACCTTGGTCTTAATCCTTTTGTAATCATTAGCTCAATCATCTGAAATCCTGCATTGTAACCTCAACAGTAAGAAATAGAGGACTCATTTTAATCTGTTATCAATCAGTTGCCCCATTCATTCTTGCATATTGTTCTCACCGGCAGAAGTGATTTATCCAGAAGGAAAGAGTATCCATTTTGCACATCAATTTGCCTCTCTCTGCTAACAAACTACTACTGCCCTTATTCAGTGGCAGCTTGATTAAGTTGATTACATCTGAGGCTATTATTACACCCCACCATTCTTTAGAAGGTCCTTGCATTTTTGTTCCATGTCACCTTGCATAGAGAGCAATACCTTGTTCTGGGATTGTAGTGGTATTCAGGCCCTTGTGTATTGCAGTCATTATACAAGTTAAATTATATTTACTTCGTTTATATCATAGGGTAATGCTAACCTATTTCTTAGCTATCCAATGAGCACCATTAATCTAAGAATGTATGACTGCCCTTTACCGTATGCACGCTTTGATTGAATAGTTGTTCCTAGACCATTGCTTATAGAAGAAAACTTTTAACTCGAATTGTTGCTATAGCTGTTGCTCCTATCACCATCTAGATTCAATATCGTCTTGTTATGATATCACAACATTGTGCAAAGATGCATCCACTACATTGTAGTCTTATCATTTTTTTCCTAGCACTTCATCGATTCATCTCTTTGTCTATGAATGATTACCAATAATATGTTTAATTAAACAATTATGGTTATGATCTGTGGTTAGGTTGTCAGTTTGTTTCCATCCTTGCGATTCATTTTTTTTTGGAAGTGATCCTTCATTATTAAGTTTTGTTTCCTTCTTTTGTTGTCCGACTGTGTCTTGAGAAGGGTTGTGAGCTGTTTTCTGTTAGTTTCCTCCCATATTCTCTGCAGATGCTAATTATATCTATCCCATGCATGATAGATTGTTTTGATTGCTGTGTGATATCTAAGTGTTTTCATGTTAAGTATTTGCATCTGTGTGGTTGCTTTGGTTGACCTTTGGCTCCTGATGGATGGGAACTTGTCCTGTATCCCATTGTTTTATTAGGTAGCTAAGTCTTAATCAAGTGTTTAGCCAACATTTTTTTTTTGAGTTGGTTGATATCTTAGTTGTCATCGAAGGGGTAGTCTCCTCTCTCAACCATTCATGTTTGAGGTCACAGCTGCAGCATATAGCAGGTTAATATAAATTGTTTGTATCTTATTGCTGTCGTTGTATCATAGTAAGTTCTACATTGGTAGTAGATGGCGGTTTTGGTCAATAGGCTTATTGCGGCATGGAGGTTTTTCTTCTATAGTCAGCCCTTTAGATGTCGCTTCTCTCAGTGTAAGGGTTGCTTAAGTCCTTGGTGCTAGTGTCCTAGGTGGTGTAGTGTAGAATCGTACTTGTAGTTGTTTTGCTAGGAATGGCCGATAGTAGTATGTTGACAGGAAATTCTTATGTTTTGATTGTAGCAGTGTTGTGTTAGTCAGCCTTCCTAGCAGTTAATGAGGTCAGTTGTAGTGGCCTCGTAAATAGTCTTAGTTGGTTTATGCTTTCCTAGTTCTGACTGGTTCAATCAGCTTCCATTGTTATTCATTTCATCTCTGTGAATGATTATTTGTGCAATAAGGAATTCATCAACTTTTAACAACTATTCTTCCCCAAAATTTTCTTGTTGTATTATTACCACCTCTATTTATGCTTTGATAGATGCCCACAGCAAAACTTCTGTGTAGTAGAGGTGGGGGGATGCGTGCAAGTTGTGGAGTTAGGCCTAGCACCCACCAGTTGCATTCACTTAAAAGTTTCTAAGGGCTTTTTCAATGAATCCATTATGCGAATATCCTTCCCATTGCATTTGCTGAAGTTCTGCAACTCTCTCACCGATTTTGCTTGTGATTGCCCTTCACCCATTGCACTGTATGAGATGAAACTTCCTTGAGGAATTCTGTCATGCAGTGCATGTCGCCTATTCCTACCGCTTGCCTTTACTTTTGAGTTCTTGTGCCTATTTAGCAAATCCTTACGGTGTATAACCTGTCATCATTGTATCCCCTAAGTTGTCATTTCATTGAGGAGGCTACTGATTGTGAAAAAAAAACACTCCCTAATCAAGGCTGATGGAATTTGATTCTGTGTTACCTCTTCTCCCATTACTTATGATATTCATCAATTCTTGGTGCTAATGCCGATACCTATCCTTGTGGCGACCCCTTATGATTGACATCTTCTGATGTATTGAATTATGTGGCAGGCCGAGTCCCCTTCTAGCGTTTCACCGGTGTTATGCTTCTGAAATTTTATGTTAGTGAACCATTGAGCATGAGATCTTTAGATGGGATAGGAAATACCTTATGTGACTCTGTAGGACTGTAGTTAGATCCACCAAGAGATTATTTTTCAGACCTCATAACTGATTTCACTGTCACCATCTATGTCAGGTTGTTATTTTAAGAAGTCTATAATTTTTTTGGTATCTGTTATTTAGAAATTGCAGTCTTTAATTTTATTACGGGAGGATGTTTCTCCGAATGAATTTGATATTATTGTTTTTGTTGCTTAGAGAGAGACCTCTCTAGATGGGGTATAATGTTCTTTTATTTGTTCCTCTTAGTTTAGAGCCGCACCTGTTGTTAGTAGTCTAGATAAGACAAAATAGTCGCTTGAGTAGAAGGTTAAGTTAGAAGTCGGTTCGGATTGCGAATAGGTTTATAGTGTTGTCGGTAGGCGGAATTTAGCATTGTAGTCTTAATCTTAGTGTAAATAAGGTAAACCGTAGTTGCCTAGCTTTGGAGTTGTGTCAGTTGATATCAATGGGGATCTAATTATGCTTGTAAGAGTTTTAATTGATATGGTAATTGTTAAACGTTGCTATGGTAATCTATTTTTTTTAGAAATATATATTTTGATTATAGTTGTAACCTATGGAATGCTGTTTGGCATGTGTTTTGCCTTGCGAAATGGGTTCAGTGTCTAGAATTTATAGTATTGGAAGGTATATTAGAAGTGATAGAATAATAGATTGGTATTGTAGTGTTTTGTTGAGATTTCAATTTTGATCGATAATTAATTTTGCTTCTGGGAAAGGTAATAGTTGGTTTTGGTTCTTTATGTTTTTAATATGGATCGATTGCATAGGTATATTATTTTGTGTGGAACAATCTGAATTATAGGAAGTTTGAGGGAATTAGCTTAATCTTGGGAAGTTCCTAATTGTAATCAAGGATTCTATTAGACCATATGAGATCTTTTGTTTAAACATACCTCATAGTATCTAAATAAATCAAAATAGAAGATTATTTTATCTTATTGTTATGAATTGATTTTAGTACCAGTTTGTTTTAGGGAACTCATTTTATTGCATCCATTATTTACTTCATTAATTATCAAACCGGATATATCTGTTTAGCACTTGTGAGGGGGAGAATGAGAGTTAGTTTCAAATGAATAAAAACACAACAAAAACCCAAACATCAATATAATGTGAAGATAAAGAGGAATCAAACCAAAGAAGTAGAAATACTTACAAAACCCATTTACCTGTCGTTTTCCATTGTTTCCTATCTTGCTTTGATCTTGATTGAAGCCCTCAGAAGCTCTTTTTAGCTTGCTTGCTTGTTTGAAGATGCCAAAGGAAGAATGGCTATTGATACCTTGTGTGATTGAAGATGAGCTTCAATACACAATAATGGAGGCTATTAGCTAATTGGAATGGTGTGAGAATTTTGAGTATAGATTTGATGCAATAATCAATCTCCCCTATGGCTTAGAAGAGGGTTCTATTTATAGATTTCTTGAAAAAGAAATGGAGAGTGAGGATCACCAGATGAGATCAATGGCTAGGAATAAAAGTGAATCTTTAATTCATAATGGGTGAATTAAAAATCTTTTATTGAAAATAGTGGATTATGACAATTGAATTAAATATTCAACTGGAGGATAGGAGTGGGGAACATTGAATTAAATATTCAATAGTGGAGGACAGTGGATTATGACAATTGAATTAAATATTCAATTGGTGAAGGAGAGTGGGGAACATTGAATAAAATATTCAATTTGTGAAGGCTAGTGGGGAACATTGAATAAAATATTCAATTTGTGGAGGATAATTGATTTTAAGATTTATTTTGGAAAATGGAGAATATTAGCTAATTAAATATTAAGAATATTTAATTATATGTGCAACATGGTGAGGTGGAAGAGATGAGGTGGATTGATGAGGTGGATTGGTGAGGTGGATTGGTGAGGTGGATTTATGGAATTTAGGACTTAGGATAGAGGAATTTATGATTAATTAAATAATGTAGGATTATTTAATTATGTGAGACATTAGAAGAATTTAGGGAATTTAATTAAATAAATTGATTTTATTTAATTGTGGGATAATGAAACAATCAAATAAATTTTGAATATTTATTTAATTGACAGAAGAAAGTAGGAATTAAGATAAATATTAAAATATTTACTTAATTTGACCCGAGCCAATTTTAGGTGTATACAGTACTATTTAGAAGTTATTGTCTATAGGATAGTAAGTCTTTCATATTTATGAGAATGTCAATTCCATAATAAGAAGGAAGAGTCTCTTGTGTTGATGCTTTGCTATCTAATTATAAATCTCGTGTTGCTTGGGTTGGGGAATAGAACCACTGGCTTAGAGTGTAAAAACTTATTTAGGTTGCTTTCCCTATGGTTATACCTCTATGGTCATGATACTAGCATATTGATAATATTTAGCTCATTCAAGTCCTTGTGTTCTTAATACATGGTTTCTTTTTGTGCAAAGTTTTCAAGAAGTAGCTTCACCTTACGAAGGTTTGTCCTATGTTGTTATTACTTGGCATGCTTGGTTAGTACCCTTGTAGCTATTACGGAAGAATAGAATTGCTTAGAGGTCTGAATAATGGTAAGTGATAAATCTTAGGGTAAGTGGAACTATTTAGGTTTATAATGTTTGGATTTTGGATTATGTTAGCTAGCAGGGTTACTATAGGAGATTATAATGCTAGATGATAATATTTGATCATATGAAATATTTTTGTGAAATTATAGTTGTTTTATTTGAAATTGTTTTAGTTAGAGCTTTTGTGTTTATGAGTGATAATACTAGATTTCTATAGCTTTGTCCACATAAATGATAGAGTATATGTTAAATCATTTCATTATGTTGAAAGTAAAAGCCTGGTTATGATAGTCAGTTTATATGACCCTTTAAGGGTTATGTCAAGTCGTTTTCAAATATGGTATTGTTGGAAAATTCATTACTGGGAGTAATGATGTCTTTGGGTAGATATTTCCATGATATATTATTGTAGTAGGTAAATATTGTGATGGATATTGTAGAAGGATTTGAATTACTATTTCTAGTTCATGGGGTGATAATAGTGTATTGATCTCCTTGTTGAATTTTAATTTGCTAGTCATGATTGTGATATTCCTTGTTGTGCTCCGTAAATGGTGGATACCATCGTATATGTTATTTTACTTCATTTTAGTGACTTGAAGCCAAATGTCGGTTTAAACCATCTATTGTTTTTAATGTCGTGAACTTGAATTTTCTTATAATTGATGTTAAATCTCATAAGTTGTTCTCATGATTGAACTAGAAGTTCATGGAATATCTTTTGTTTGATTATCCTTCTGGTCGTACCTTTATGTTTGTATTGGATCATTGTGCTTACCTTGGGGTGGAGTTTATGTTCATGATTGAGTTAACTGTGAAGTGTGAATCTTGAGAGATGTCGTGGCTACTTTGTGTCTTATTGTGGAAGCATTGTCCTTATCTATTCATGGCTACTTTTTCTATTGGTTATACCTAACTCCAGAGGTGAGGTGTCTTGATCTTGGGTCCAGATAGTGGCATGTCAATGTAATGGGGTATCTAGACTTTTGTATCTTGTAATGAATGGGGAATGGTCTCTTGAATACAATACTTGGTTCTTGATAGTAGTGCTTCAATTTTGAAGAGATTATAAGGATTTATTGTTGTGGCCTAGTGAATAGCGCAAGTGATGACTCGAATCTAATTGGTGACTTTTCCCCTGTATGTTGTGGTATGTATGTTGACCAGAGAATGCTAAGGGAGTGACTTTCATGGTGGGGTCGGTGCCCAGTGAGAGGCTGCCTGGGTATCCCCATGTAACTTGTAAGCATGTGGAAAAACTTAATAAATTAATCAAGAGGGTTGGGAAAATAAAACATTTAACAAGATAAGTAAGAGACCTCACCCATGTCTTGAGTGCTCTCACAGGATAAGGATGGGATGAGAAGGCCTAGTTGGCAAGGCCGACCTCCTTGTCTCTATGAGAGGACTTGTCGGCTCCACATGTGTCACCCTATGGGGCCAGTGCCTAGAGAGAGGCTGCCAGGGTAACCATAGATGGGGGCTGGCTTCTGGTGATTGATAGCCTAGGTAACCAATGCTAGGACCATGCGATGACACTCTCCTTAAGCAGTTCAGTTGTTTCTTTGGTTGTGCCTTTGGAGTGATGTCTTGCCTTGTGCAGCTTGTTGATATGGTCAGTTGTGTCAAGTCAGTTGTCGTTTGGTTGTGTTAGATGTTGCTTTGGCTTAGTGGAATCCTCGTCGTTATCTCCTAGCTTGGAGGGGTGGACCTTAGGGTTCCACATGGTTGGGTGGCAGAGCTATCCATTGGCCTTTTAGAGATGCGGTTCGAGTCCTGTGCAGTGGTGTTCTAGTTCCAGTTGCATTCCTCCTTCAGAGCTGTTGTATACCTTCATATGTATTCATTTGTAAACTGACGTGATCGGTCTTGTAATCTCGTATTGTAACTTTGTAATTGATCTATCTTGCTAATGTAAAAAGTCGATCTCATCTGTAGAAGAAGTATAATGTATTTTACTTGTGTGGTTTTAATTTTCTATTCACTAATGCAGTTGTGTTTTCCCTAGAGTTGTTAGAAGAGTAATTTCCTTCATGTTGTGTATTAAGGTATATTTGGTTTCTATTTTGCACTATCTTGCTTTCAAAAAAAAATTATTCCTGGAATTTTGCTTTTGTTAGCCTAACTCTCTAGGGTTACACGACGGGGCATTACAGCCACCCTAGTACTTGTACACATAAGAATAGTATTTGTCCATATAATATTCTTATCTATTTCTTTACAAATACTCTTACCCTTCAAAATTACACAAATCATTCATATCATGATTGTTTGATTTGAGTTCCACAAATCACTCATGTTTTGTTTGAATCTTGTAGCCTTGTTTTAGGATCTTACTTTTTTAACCCTGAAATTACACTCTTTTGGTTTTAACTTTTCTTATTTAAAATCCAAAAAGTTTCGTATATTAAAAATTTTAGTAACTATTCTAATAAGCTTGTAGTCTAAATATTTCCATTATACCTATAATTACAATTGTACTATTGTGTTTGATCTCTTCAATATTTTCATTAAACTGGAATAAAGTCCATAGTGATGCTACATATTATTCTCTTCATTGTAAAAATAAGATTATTATTTTTGGCGTTATGATAGTATTTATTTTCTTTGTCATTCGTAGAAAATGTCCAAAACACAAATATGGAATGTTAAATGTGTAAGTGGAGATAAATATAGAATAAATAAGGGAGAATCAGACCCTTAATCAAGTAGCCAATAGAATTATATCTCCTAAATAAATTAGATAATTTTTTGTAATATTTTTGTTTAAAAAATTATCATCTTTATTTTAAACAAACGTAATATAAACTTATATAAAAAAAAAGTTGATTGGTTTGTGTAACAAAAATTAATTACAAATTAAAAGAGTTTCTTAAAAATTAATATTTAACTTAACTTCTTTAGTTTATGTAGCATTTTACTTGCTTTATTACACTGAAAATGAATATTACAACCTCTAGGAATTGTTGGATCCTACAATAGCTACACACATTTCATATTGAAAGAATAAAAAGTTAAAGAATGTACTTTTATCCTTTAAATTAGTATATATTTAAATTAAATCATAATACTATTTGTATTTTATGAGTTTATATTCTTCCCTTATAACTAAACACATAAAAAAGTGCATCACCTAAACCATCCACCTTATTATTAATATATAATTTATTTAAAAATTTTAAATTTTGTACTCTTTCTTCATTACTAAGCTTATTGGAATGCATATCACTTAAACAATCAACCTTGCTATTATTTTTTTTTTTTGAAAAAGTGGTAAAACCACTAAAATTATATTAAATATATAATAAAGTTTACAAAATGCCAGATTCAAGAAGGCATACCGGTAGGAAAGAATTGGCAAAGAAAACCTCCGGTTGTAGCCCTTTTTAGACAATTTCAAAACAAAATCGACTCAAAAGGATGAGTCAATCCAAAAAGAGTCTATAACTCAACCTAACAGGATGAATTCTATGTCAAAACAACAAAAATACAAACTAGCCACCTAAAAATTACATCGGATATCAAAACTAAAACTTTTTGTTAACACAAAAATTAGATATCCCCCTCCAAATCTTCACCATCCAAACCTTGTGGATCACGAACCACTGCTTCTGCTAGCTGAGGAGGAGGAGGTGGAGGAGGAGGAGGAACATAACACAAAAGAAAGTTCAAGGCATTAAAAATGTCTGTAGCAACGTCTACCAAATGAATTCCCAAACCTCACCTGTGACAATGAATGGAATTCTGAAAGGACACAACACAGTTGCTTTGGAGACCATGCATAAATGCATTGAAAAGGCAGTGAAGTTCAGAGTAGCAAAAGAGATTCCTGCGATCAAACAAACCTCCCACAAGAGTAGTACCCGAATGCAAATCATAATCCTCTAAGGCATCATTGAAAGTGTCTACTGAAAAATGAACATTTTGAACAAACATAATACCCAAATTCCTTACCCTATCACCACTTTGCACAAGGTCCATAGCATTAGAAAGAAAATGATATACTGCTTCAGACGGATAAAAAGACCTAGGAGAGTGTAAAACTTGCAATCCACAAACCTGAGAGATAGCTCTTTCTACTGCATCTTCATAAATCTTAAAGACTTCCAATTCTAGATAGGCAACAGAATTCTATTATTTCGTTGAGTGGAACCCATGCCAGAGTTCAATGGTATAGAACAGTTAATATTTTCCAGATGAAAGATAAGACTAAATAGGAGCAAAAATTACAACAAATTGCAAATGATATAACAATCAAAAAGAATATAGAGGTGAATAACATCGAAAACAATGAATGAAATCATTCCTGTCAGATATACCATTGTGCGAAAACTACCAACATGAACCCAAGTGAAAAAACAAGGTACTACACATCAAATAAAATAATCCTCAAGGCACTAAACAACGTCAGCTGTCAGAATAGAAGCAACCACTCAAAAAAGAAGGAAGTAGCTTTTAATGAACAAAAATCCGCTAGAAATCTATACTAAATGCTAACCAAATTAATTATGAGCATCCTTAACCAATATGTTACTAACTCCGGGGATAAGCAAGAAGGAGTTAGAATCCCATTCCTTAGAAGAGTCGTTAATGCTATTATTAATACAATATTTTTAAAAATTAAAAATGTTTAAATTCTTTTTCTATATAAATTTATGGCTGACATTTTGAATGTAGATTCTCCACCCTATATATATATATATATATATATATATATATATATATATATATATATATATATATATATATATATATATATATATATATATATATATATATATATATATATATATATATATATAGTGTAAAAGTTTAAATTTATTTATTTTTATATGCGCCATTATTGATATAAGTAACTTTCAGGTAGATGGATGGTGAATATATTCAATTGAAGCGATTGGAAAGGTATATCATAACAACTTATTATTATGATGTATTTTGGTTAGATCCTTTAGTGATTTTCATTACTCTTATATTTCATTTGTTTTTAAAAAGTTTTTTTAACTTATTTTTTTAATTAATATTAGATACAATATTTTAGGATTGTATTTAGATTAATTTTAGTAGTTGCTATTATTTTTAAATAATCACTTAAAAACTATTCTAATTTATATAATTTTGAAATTTTAAATAATTTAACCTATTTTATTGTTAGGGCACTACATTGAATTTTTGGGGTATTGTTTTGATATTTTATTATTAGTGCTCTCATTTTACACTTGCAACATTGTATCTTTTAATATTTTAAAATATAATGCCGTAATAATATATAATACCTAAGAAAAATATTTTAGGGCACTATATTTTATTATTTGTTTTAGTTTTAGATCTAACTTTAACCTTGCTATGAGTTTATATTCTTTGGTTTTAGTTTTAATAGAATTACCTTTTTTTCTTTTTACGTTCACTAAAATTGCACAAATTTCCAAAGGTAACTACTTGAAATGATTTCTATTCAGATAGAAAGTTCTAAATAAATCTAACAACAGAAGAAAAATCATAAATATATTCCGATAAAGATTGATTAGTTGAAATGGTTTCTATTTAGGTGCAGGTGATAATATAACAGTGTATGAAGAGGACATGATTTATGAATTTGTAGACTTGTTGCCTGAATCATTCACCACCTAAAGCAACCAATATCATCGCCACATCAATGATATCAAATCAAGACAATCATATTATTTCACCTGTCAAAGATAAATGTTGAAATTACATTGTTTAAATCAAGAAATTACTTTAATCGATATATACTATATGGAATGGTTATCATGGGTTGTTGTAAAATCAATTTTAGTCAAAATAAAACCAAAAAAGATAGATTATGTGCTTATAGATATATAAAACAATTTATAAAATAGTTCTAGCAGTCAGGTCATAAAATCTTTCGATCAGTGTAATGATGGAGCTCTTATGGCACCCACTGGATCCCACAAGGGCTAAGCTGCTTCCTGCCTCCAATTTTAGGTCCATGTTTTCTAAAACTATAACTTGTGGGTGATTAGGGTAAAAAAAATTGATATTCCTAAACTCTATGTGCAGTCCAAACATACTCCACAAAACAAATTACACAAAAATGCATACTGAATGTAACTGAATAAACACAATACCTGGTGTTTAGTGAGATGCCACCTAATGGCACGAGTCTTATTTGGTTGTAGGTCAAGTGGCATGTACTTCCTCTTCTTGAATGCTTCTCTCAACACAGTTTTCTGGATCTGGGAGATAACAGTCAAAACCCGTACTATGGATTTCCTACCAATTTACTGAAAATGAAAACAAATCAACATCAAATACACAGTGCTTTATAAAATGAACCAAACCAAGGGCTTTGGGTCCATCCCATATAGGTCCCGAGGTTGACTCATGATGTCTGGATTAACTCGAAGAAGTGTGGTTGCGGGCTTTGTGCTTCTCTCTAGGGGGACTAGTCTTGCCTCCACTCGCCCCTCTGCTGCCCCAAAATTCAACAATATGTAATCCCGAGGCAAGGCACATTGGGAATCACTGGGCTGGGTTGTGGGGACACCTCCTCGTTAACAAAAAAAAAGAACCAGACCAAGATAAACTTAAACCTTTTATTTCCCAGGCATAAAGAATGTAATTGCTGCATCTTCTTTCCCATGCACAAAGAATCTTGCATCTTCTTTCCCACGCACAAAGAAGGTAACTGTTGCATCTTCTTTTTTTGGTTTTTTAATAAAGATTCTAGATTTGATAATTATTTATTTATTTACACATTTTATGATTTTTGTTTATTGGTTACGGGAATCTAAATCTTTGAGGTCTTTGCTGCCACTGTAGGACGCCTCTCGACATAACTAGCAAATTTGAAAGACAGATTTGTTGGAAATAGTCTAGACAACTAAGAGGGGGGGCGAATCAGTTGTCCCTAAACTTTAACCTTTTCTAAACTTTTAAAATCTTCTTTATAATCAAATTAATGGTGAAAACATTTGAGCATAAATCAACACATGAGCAAAAACAACATGAACACACAACACCAAAATTTTGACATGGAAAACCTGGTTAAGGTAAAAACCACGGTAGGGGTTAACCCACGAAAATTGCATACCCTATTAAAAGTACTTAAAAAAATAGAAGGCACATGCCTTCGGGCGCACTGCCCAGAGCTCACTGCTCAAGGAGAGGCTCACTACCTATAAGAAATTATGATTTACACAGAGATAATGAATTGAGAAATAGCATCTACATTCATGCCTGAATTAGTCCCTTTGAAGGCTCAAAAACGTCTACTCCTATCTTCAAATTCTTCTTCACAGACTCTCCACTCTATACTTCCTTCACTCCTCTTCTTCTCTACTTTGTGTTTTTGATCCTTTCTTCAGATTTAACTTTCTTATTCAAGGATGCATTTCAACAACTCTTCAACAAGTATTTATATGCTTCATCAACCTTGGAATGATTGACAAGGTTGGCTAAACCAGACGCAGATCATTACACTATTAGTAAAACACAACTGAGACTTGAATCTTCTTCTACAACCATGCCACGCTTCATAAAAATGCTCTTAGATCATCTGCAACATGCTAGGATCATCTGGTCGGCCAAGACTGGGAAGAACATTAACTTCAAAGAAGAAATATTTAGACAACAGGCTCAAACTTTAATGCAGACCTCTAACATAGTAGCCACCTAATCCAGAGACCTCCACAAGCACATTGAAATCATCAATAACATTCACTCTAAACCAAATTACCAGAATCATTTGTATCTTCCTTCGGAACCTCAAGAACACTATCTACCATGACTATCAAACTAGAAAGATAGCTCGTGGACCTCCAAACCACGAACCACTGGAGTTGATGATACACACTCACTTGCCAAATATGCCTTCAGATCTGCAGACCATAGTATTTTGCTGCGGAGCAATCTGGACCAACTTACTGTCACACTGTCTCTTCTGAATACTGTAAAATCTAGTTCTACTCAGATGGCCATAACTTCTTCAAATCTTCATGCGGACTTCTCAAATCTTAATTGGAGCAACCACTAACAATCCTCTACACATCCATAAGGTCCTCATGCATTGATTGTCATTAATTTTCTCAATATCCTCAACAGTCTAGTCTTCTATACAAACATCAAAATAGGATATAGTTGACACCAATGGCAACAAAGATATGTTGACATCAATGACAACACCACTTAGGCACATATTTCCAACAATCTCCCCCTTTGTCATTGATTGCAACATATGATGTGAAAAGCTGAATTTAACCATCAAGACAAGAACTTCTCCCCCTTTCTCTTCTCACTTCTGCAACTACTTTCTTTACCGCTCCCCCTTACACCAGCAACTAGTTTTTCACATGATTTCTCTCCCCCTTTGACATCAATGACAAAGGGCACATATTTGCTATCTTTTCTCCCTTTTTGCTTCAGACTGATCCCAAAATTTGTATACTGACTACTCCCCCTTTGAGTAGTACCTCCTTAACATCAATCTGGATCACAAGATATGAATGTGAATTCCACTGGACTGTTGCATCTTAGTGCATCTTAGTTTTGATCAGGAGGGGTAATAACCCCTAACTTTTTTCTGAGATACTCAAAAGTATCTTTGGGAAGAGGCTTAGTGAAGATATCCGTAATTTGATCTTTGGAAGACAAAAACTCCAACTTGACTTCAGTCTCATTAACTTTCTCTCTCAAGAAGTGAGATTTGATAGATATATGCTTTGTTTTTGAGTGCAATACCGGATTCTTGGAAATGCTTATAGCACTTGAATTATCACAAAAAAATGTGACTGGCTCCTCAAACACAATTCTGATGTCCTTCAGCATTTGCTTCATCCACAAAACTTGAGAAAAATTATTTGTTGTTGCAATATACTCTGCCTCTGCAGTAGACAGAGAAATTGCCTCTTGCTTTTTTCTCATCCAAGAGACCAATCTTCTTCCCAAGAAGAATGCACCACCACTAGTACCTTTTTTGTCATCCACATCCCCTGCCCAATTAGCATCTGTATATGTATGAAGAGTGAAATTATTGTCCTTTGGATACCACCGTCCATAATCAATTGTCCCCTTGAGATATCTAAAAATTCTTTTGACTGCCACAACATGGGATTCTTTTAGATCAGCTTGAAATCTGGCAACAAGTCTAACTGCATTCATGATGTCAGGTCTGGTCTAAGTCAGATAGAGCAATCCTCCAATCATTGATCTATACCTTTTCTAATTTGCCTTTGGGGAGTCATCATCTTTTCTTAGCTTGCATCTGGTTACCATAGGAGTACGTACTGGCTTTGAATCTTCCATTCCAAACTTCTTCAACAATTCTTTCACATACTTGGACTGAGATATGAAGATACCTTTTTTTGATTGAACAATTTGCAGACCTAGGAAGAAGTTCAACTCACCAAACATTGACATCTCAAACTCACTTTTCATGTGATTAGCAAATTCTTTACACATACATTCATTTCCACCAAAAATGATATCATCAACAAAGACCTCAAGAATTAGAATGTCCTCTGATTTATCTTGAAGTACAAATTACTATCACTAGTACCTTTGCTAAATCCTAGCTTAAGCAAATGCTTATCCAATATGGCATACCAGGCTCCGGGACCTTGCTTAAGTCCATATAATGCTTTTCTCAATCTGCAGACCATATCTCCCTAATTAGAAAACTGAAATCCTTCCAGTTGTTCAATGTAGACTTCTTCCTCCAAATCTTCATTTAGAAATGTTGATTTGACATCCATTTGATAAACTTTAAAATCTTGAAAGCAGTAAAAGCAAGAAATAATCTGACTGCCTCTATCCTTGCCACTGGAGCAAAAGTTTCTTCAAAATCAATTCCTCCCACTTGAGAATTACCTTTACATACCAATCTTTCCTTGTTTCTTACAACCTCACCATCTTCATTTAGTTTATTCCGGAAGACCCATTTGGTTCCAATCACATTTTTGTCCTCAGGTCTGGGAACAAGATCCCAAGTGTGATTCTTTTCAATTTGCATCAATTCTTCTTCCATTGCCTTAACCTAGTTTTCATCATTACAAGCTTCACTTATAGATTTAGGTTCAATCTTTGAAATCAAACAAATCTCTTCTTGATCTTCAGCAACTCTTCTCCTAGTTTGAACACCTCTATTTTTATCTCCTATGATTTGATCTTCAGGATGATTCATTCTTACATACCTAGGGTTTTGGGAATTATTTGAACTTCTGTTTCTTGAACTAGTTCCTCATCTTCTACACTAATCTCTTGAGTTACTGGAGTTACCAGATCAATCTAAATCTGGGTCTGGATTTGAACTTGTCTTCTTTCACTTTGACTTTCATCTTGATCATCTGAATCATATCCACAGTACCTGGAATCTCCTTCTTTGCTTTCATCAACTTTGACATTAGCACTTTCAACAATCTTTTTCAACCTTTTGTTGAAGCACCGGTAAGACTTACTTTGAGTTGAGTATCTTAAGAATATTCCTTCATCACTTCTCATCTCAAACTTGCATAAATCCTCATCTCTTTTGATATAGCATTTACTACCAAAAACTCTTAAATATCTCACAGTAGAAGGATGACCAAACCATAGTTCATAAGGAGTCTTACCAGAATTTCCTTTGATCTACACTCGGTTAAGAGTGTAAACAACAGTACTCACATCTTCCCTCCAATAAATTTGAGGAACCTTTGTTTCCATCATCATAGTCCTGACAGCTTCTTGAATGGTTTGGTTCTTCCTTTCCACAACTCCATTTTGCTGAGGAGTCCTAGGAGCAGATAACTGTCTCTTTATTCCATGCTTTTCACAGAAAACATCAAACTCACTGGAAGTAAATTCTCCACCTATGTCAAATCTCAGACACTTCAATTTCCCACCAATCTCATTTTCAACCATCATCTTGAACACCTTAAACTTATCAAGAGATTCTGATTTTTCTTTTAGGAAAGTTACCCACATCATTTGGGAGTAATCATCAATCAGCAACATGAAATATCTATCTCCTTGCACACTCCTAATTCTAGCAAGACCACAGAGATCAGTATGTACCAATTCCAATCTTCCACTTGAACCTTGTTCCTTACTTTTGAATGAAAATTTGTTCTGTTTACCCAATTGACACTCTCTACATATGCTATCAAGTTTCACAAGTCTTGGAAGATATCTAACAGCTTGAATGGAACTTATTTTGACAATGTTATCAAAATTTACATGACACATCCTCCTATGCCATAACCAACTTTGATCTATCTGAGAAATCAAACAACTTTTTCCATAACTACTTAAATGAAATATGTTACCTCTAGTTTGAGTACCAGATGCAATTTTAGTTTCGAAGCTCTCCAAGATTCTACATTTTCCATCCTTGAATCGAAGATCATTCCCCTTGTCAACCAACTGTCCAACACTGAGAAGATTATGTTTCAGTCCTTCCACATATAGAACATAATTGGTGCAATTCTTACCATCAAAAGAGTTGGATCCATTGCCATGGATTCTACCAGCTGAGTTGTCTCCAAATTTCACAAGCCCACCTTCATATTTTTCAAAACTCACAAACTTACTCTTGTCACCAGTCATATGATGAGAACATCCACTGTCAATCACCCAATCATCCTTTTCAACAACCTGAGAAGCCAAGGCCCTTTCCATATTTGCACAGCTAGCAGATTCAGTAGACATTGGATCTTCTTCTTTAATAGCAATGAACACCCAATCACCTTCTCCATGATTAGATTCATCATTTGTGACTCCTTCTTCTCTAGCTTCTTGGACATAGTAACAATTTTTCTGACCCTTGTACCTGTTAGGGTTTGGTTTTGAAAACCTCTCCAGACACCTTAAGAAAAAATGACCAATCTTATTACAAGCAAAACATTTGAGTGGCAACTTTCCTTCATACTTATTGGATCCTCTTGGCATCCATTTAGCAATGAGAGCTTCAAGATTTGCAATTTCTATTTCAATATCTTCAAGATCCTTCCTTGTCTTCACAAATCTATTTGATCTTGCAGAAGAGCTTTCACCTAGATCATATCTTTGCTTTCCATACACACTAGCCTTGAATGCAGATAAAGACGTAGGAAGAGAATCACCAAAATCACTCATTTCAAATGCTAAAAGCTTGCCAACTAACTGATCCCTTGTGACTATTGTTACTATCCTAATTTCTTCAATGGCTGCAGCCTTGTGCTTGTAAGCTACAGGAAAGGACATGAGCACCTTGGCAACAATTTTTGATTCATCCAATACTCCGCTTGCATTTCTGATACCAGTCACAAGTTCATTTACTTTCTGCATGTAGGAAGTAATGTTTTCATCTTCACTCATTGCCAATCTTTCATATTTACCATTTAGGCTTTGTAGCTTAGCATATTTAACATATTTGTCACCTTCATACAAATTTTCCAATTTACTCCAGATTTCATGAGTAGTTTGCAAATCCAGGACATTTGCCAATTCAATATCAAATAGGGCACTCAACAATGCTTCTTTGGCTCAAGTGTTGCATTCAGCATCTTTAAGTTCATCTATATTTGAAGGTCCATTCTTTGGAATCTTATACACATTCTTGGTTATTGTCCAAAATCCATCACCCATACATTCCAGATGACACTGCATGCATACCTTCTAGAGGGAGAAATTTGTTCCATCAAATCTCAGACTTTTCTTCTTGTAGATTGACATCTTGGATCTCCTCACGTGGTCAAGCTTCTTTTAGAGGAACTTGGCTCTGATACCAATTGTTGGAAATAGTCTGGACAACTGAGAAGGGGGGGTGAATTAGTTGTCCCTAAACTTTAACCTTTTCTAAACTTTTTAAATCTTCTTTATAATCAGATTAATGATGAAAACATTTGAGCATAAATCAACACATGAGTAGAAACAACATGAACACACAACACTAGAATTTTTATGTGGAAAACCTGGTTAAGGGAAAAACCACAGTGGGGGTTAACCCACAAAAATTGCGTACCCTATTAAAAATACTTAAGAAAATAGAAGGCACATGCCTTCAAGTGTACTACCCAGAGCTCACTGCTCAAGGAGAGGCTCACTGCCTATAAGAAATTATGATTTACACAAAGATAATGAACTAAGAAATAGCATCTACATTCGTGCCTGAATCAGTCCCTTTGAAGGCTCAAAAACTTCTGCTCCTATCTTCAAATTCTTCTTCACAGACTCTCCACTCTATACTTCCTTCGCTCCTCTTCTTCTCTGCTCTACCTTTTTGATCCTTTCTTCAGATTTAACTTTCTTATTCAAGGATGCATTTCAACAACTCTTCAACAAGTATTTATATGCTTCATCAACCTTGGAATGATCAACAAGGTCGACTAAACTAGACGTGGATCATTACATTGTCTGCTAAACACAATTGAGACTTGAATCTTCTTCTACAACCATGCCACGCTTCATAAAAATGCTCTTAGATCATCCGTAACATGCTAGGATCATCCGGTTAGCCAAGACTGGGAAGAACATCAACCTCAAAGAAGAAATCTTCAGACAACATGCTCAAACTTCAATGCGGACCTCCAACATAGTAGCCACATGATCCAGAGACCTCCACAAGCACATTGAAATCATCAATAACATTCACTCTAAACCAAATTACCAGAATCATTTGTATCTTCCTCCAGAACCTCAAGAACACTATCTGCCATGACTGTCAAACTAGAAAGATAGCTTGTGGACCTCCAAACCATGAACCACTGGAGTTGATGATACACACTGACTTCCCAAACATGCCTTCAGATCTGCAGACCATAGTATTTCATTGCGGAGCAATCCAGACCATCTTACTGTCACACTGTCTCTTCTGAATATTGTAAAATCCTATTCTACTCAGATGGCCATAAATTCTTCAAATCTTCATGTGGACTTCTCAAATATTAACTGGAGCAACCTCTGACAATCCTCTACATAGCCATAAGGTCTGTATGCATTGATTGTCATTAATTTTCTCAATATCCTCAATAGTCCAGTCTTCTAAATAGACAACAAAATAAGATACAATTGACACCAATGGCAACAAGGATATGTTGACATCAATGACAACACCACTTAGGCACATATTTACAACAAGATTATAGAATTTACAACCTAGCTATGAAGAGGCCATAAGTAGAGTAAATCTGCTACATACAAGGATTCTTTTGTTAGGCAATTGATCGAGGTTCGAGTCCCAAGAAGGATAACATATATATCTATCACTATTAAAAAATCAAGACCAAACAATCATGTATATCTAGATTCTCATTAGTGAACAATTTTTTAGATAGCCTAAAAGTTGTTTTGTAGATTTTCTAACCACTTGGAAGTGTTAGTGTAAAAAGAGATATTAACTAGTTAGTCATTTCCTAGGTCCTCTTGACACAGTCTACTTAAGCTTGCTTAGGTGTCATTAGGTGTAATAAATAATGTACATCTAGGTGCATTTAATATTTTGCACTAGTTATCTCATGTCATAGCATTAAGATACTTGTCATCTCACAAGTTTGTCTTACATGCATTTATTTATTAGTGGTGTCTAGGTGCATTTATTATTTGTGTCATCTAGTTTGTTTTTCCACTATGTCAGCCTTGAGCCTCACCTCTCAACCTTGCCTATATAAGGAAGGTCTCTCATTGTACATTTCATGTTGCATCAAGTCAAGCTTTGCATCTTGTAAATGTTATGCATCATTATTCTTGGTAATATAGCATTGTTATTGGTTTTCTCTCTTGTTGTGGAAGATTGAATTGATTTCAAGTGATTCTGGGAGTGTTGGAGTCCGTTATTGACTCTTACATGGTATCAGAGCATCAAACCTACAATCTCCTTCCCTCTATTTGGAGATTTTTTGCCTAGAGCTAATTTTTGGTGCATCTTGGTGCAAAATAGACTACACCATCGTGATCAAAAGGCATCAAAACCTAAAGATCATCTGTTCAAACACCGAAATCAGAGATCAGAAAATTTTGCAAAATTTTTTTAGGGGTTGAATTTTTTGCAAGTGAAATTTCTGTATGCCATATGGACCATATAGCTCTGCATGTGCCTGCATCATCATTTTCTTCTGCCTACAATTTTATCAAAGGTTTAATTTTTTGTTTTATTGGAAAATATTTCTACAAATTATTTTTTGTACTGTCATACACTGCCTGTATAGGGTACCTCATACCTGTAGGTACCGTCGAGCTATGTGGGGGCACCACATGGCACGGACCCCCCACATATATCTTCACCCGGTAAACATTTTCCCCTAGCTGGCGGCCAACAAACTAGTTGGTAGGCCCTCAAACCCTTGACGACGAATCTCGCCTCTTGGGAAATTGCTTAAGTGACCAGAGTCCTCGAAACCCCCCTCGTTCACCAAAAAGCAATTTTTTGTGACCAAAAGGTGGTTTTCTACTTCATATCGATGTCTTCTAGTTTCAGGGTGGATTTCTAAAAACCATTCATGGTTTTTGATCTTTTGAATGATGGTTTTCAATTTTGTAGGGTCATTTTGCAAATTTTGATGACAGTTTTGAGCAACTAGTAGCATATTCTAACATCCTTGGGAATATTCCAATTTGGCACTAGATGATGTCAATATTTTTCATTCCATATTTTCCCCCCCTTTAGTCTGAGTTTTCATTTTGTAAGTTGATATTTGCAGGGATGTATCTTGCTCAATTTTGCTCCATTTTTCAAGCACTATTTTTTTATTTAGGCCAAAATTTCACAGGCTTCACTATGGTGCAATTAGATTTTAGTTTTGGTGCCTATTTTTTCTGGAACTTATAGTTCTTCATTGTTGTTGCTGAGCAGTTCCCATTTTTGGAACTTTTGGGGTTCTGTTTAGGCTCCTACGGTAGCATTTTTTGGTGAATTTTTTTGAAAGTGCATAATTTTTTGAGTACTTCTTAGATTTGTAATTTGTTTGATCTAAATTTTCTTAGAAATTGTACTTTTAGTTATAGCCCATTTTTATCTTTTACATTATACCAAGATCAAAGACCACTTAACTATTTTGGCTGGTGGAAATTATAATTGCACTAAGTATAAAGTGCCATAATCATATTTTACTGGGGGGTTCTCTTAAATGAGTGAAATTGGGGGGGGGGGGGGTCTCTAGGTGTGTGTTTTGATCTAGTTGCTTATGCTCTTCTTTTCCTTTACATATGGATCAGCCTAAGGTTCCTTTGCTAACACCTTATAATTATGCAATTTGGCATCAACAAGCATGTAATGCCCTAATAGATCTTGGGTATTCGCTATGTGTTGAAGACAAGATACCTGAACCCACAAATGATAAGGAAAAGATAAAATGGATGATTAACCATACAAAAGCTCTTAGATGTCTTTAGTTTTGTTTCCCTAGATCTTATGTTTTAGGTTTAGGCATGTACAAATTCGCATGATGCTTGGGAAAAGTTGAAAACATTGTATGGTACAATAGATAAAGTCAAAGGCTATCAAATTGATAATGAAATCATGAGCCTTGATCCTAAGAACTTTAGCAACATTCATGATTATATAACTAAGGTTAATGATCTAAGAGCACAATGTAAAACATGTGGTACTACAATTTATTGAACAAACTTGGTTTTGAATATGCAGCTTTTGTTTCTAGTTTTCACACTCACAAGTTAGATATGGGATCTTCTTATACTATGCCATCATTTGCATCTTTTTCTGAGATGTTAATGCATGAAAAACAAAAGCTTCTTTCTATGGGTCTCATCAAGCCATCATAGTCACAAGCTTTGTTGGTTAGCCAACCTAAGGAGCAGAAAGAGTCAGGTCCTTTTGACAAGAAACAAAAGAAATCAATAAAAATTAACACACATATCCAACACAACACAAATCCTCTTCCAAAGATGACTCATTTAAGAAGGAGAACTCATTTGTGGTTATTATAAGAAATCAAGGCATGATGAACATAATTGTTTTAAAAAATAGACTGATAGATCTTCTTCAAAAGAAAAATATTCAAATGTAAGGAAGCTAAGGTAGCAGGACAACTTCCTACACTAATCGTAAGGGGAGAGATATGCAAAACTTTTCAGATCTTTACAAAAGTTACAAAAATAAACACAAATAGTAATCACACCACAACACAATAATTATGTGGGGAAACCCTTTCGGGAGAAAAGCCCCACACTCCAAAGCTGCCCAATATATTATTCAGGAATCAAGAAGATTACAATATACTTGTAGAGCAAGCTTTCACAAGAGTATAACCAATTGGAGATCCAGAGGCAACTCAACATCTATAAGACTCTTACACACAACCTCCATCTCAATCTCCTGATATATAGGAGATACAATATAGTAAACCATCAACGGTAATTACAAAACCATGAGCCAAAAAACCACCCAAAAGTGGCGCCCAAATTATCTCCAATCAAAGATTCCTTGTGATGTGCCAAATCACACATAAACACATGTAACTCTCCCCTTTATAGCTCTTTTAAGTGTCCAACACATTTTCACATTTCCCAAAATAGGAGGCCCAACTTCCGGAGGTCTTATCTTTTGATCCGGGTGTCCGATTGATGAACCGTTTGATGCATCAGAAAGATGATGAAGAGATCTATCAAGATATAATCTCTTTTCTAGTTATGATAACTTTTGAGGCATTTAGGGACCTCTAAATGCCTCAAATACAAGTTTGAAACTTTTTCCAGGAGTTTCAAAAAATGGAAACTTTAATATCTTGCATTCCAGGAATGATCCTGAGTTGAAACTCACCTGAAATGTTTACTTGATAGTTCCACACCTTTTGGGAAAATTTTGGGTCCATCTGAGCTCAATGTAGAGTTACTAAAAATAGTAAGCCCTGCCATTTTTATCCCCTTTTGGAACTTTGAAAGTTCTAAATCATTCTTCAAGATAAAGGGTATTTGAAAAGACTAAAACTAGGAAGAATAGTAACCTTTTGTAGTTGCAAGGTTGAGACACCTTTTCTAACATTCTCCCACTTGTTGAATACCTTCCAAGAGCAAAGAGAGAATCAACATGATGATTTAATTGCTAGGGGCTGAGAGGCCCATAGAATCTGAACACCATCTGAATTCTTTGTGCTCACATGCTTAGTTAATGAATCTATAACATTCATCAAAATATCTACCTTAACTAGCTTCACCCTACCATCCTCTACCATATCTCTAACAAAATGATACTATACATCAATGTGCTTGGGCCTAGCATGAAAAGTTTTGTTCTTAGCTAGGCAAATCGCACTCTGACTATCACAATAAACTATCACTACACCTTGTTTTATTTTGATATCTGAACATAGTCTCTTAAGCCAAATGGCTTCTTTACAAGCATGAGTAGCTAGCATATACTCAACTTCAATAGTGGACAAAGCAACCACAACTTGTTTCTTACTCATCCAACTAATTGCACTACCTAATAAAGTAAATACATAAGTACTGGTGGATCATCTTCTATCAACATGACCAACCTAGTCTGAATCCACATAAACATGAATATCAAGGGAATGCATGTCTCCTATCAAATTACCATGATAACACAAGGAATACTCTAAGGTACCCCACAAATATCTAAAGACTCTTTTAACTGCATCCCAATGAACTCTACCAGGATTAGACATATATCTGTAAAGAACTCCCACTGCTTGTGCAATGTTTGCTCTAGTATAAACCATAGCATACATCAAACTTCTGATTGCACTTTGGTAAGGCACTCTGCTCATGTCTTCCATCTTTGATGGGGATGTTGGACATTGTGAAGTAGATAACTTTGTTCCAACTATAAAAGGAACACATAATGGTCTACAATCCTACATGTTAAACCTCTGTAAAACTGAATTGACATACTTACTCTAGCCAAGCCATAGTTTTATGTTCACTCTATCTCTTCTTATTTCCATCCCAAGAATGTGTTTAGCTGCACCAAGATCTTTTATTTAAAATTTAGCTGCAAGTTGAGACTTTAGTTCTAAAATCATTCCTTTCCCTTAAGCAATACATAACATATCATCAACATATAATGCAATAAACAAGAAATGATCATGATTAGATTTATAATAAACACAATGATCAGATTTAGAACTCTCAAATCCCAAACTCAGTTCACATATGTATCAAATTTATAGTACCACATCCTAGGACTTTGTTTTAGGCCATACAAATATTTATTCAATTTACAAACCAAATTACTTTTACCTTTCACTATGTAATGCTCTAGCTCTGTCATATAAATATCCTCCTCCAAATCACCATGAAGGAATGCCATTTTCACATCCATTTGCTCAACCTCTAGATCATAAGCAACAACAATAGAAAGAAAGAATCTAATGGATGTCAATTATGTAACAGGAGAAAAAATCTCATCCTAATCAACACCCTCATCCTGAGAGTAACCGTTCGCAACCAATCGTGCTTTGTACTTCTCAATACCTCCATCTGAACCAATCTTTTTCTTGAACACCCATTTGCAACCAATAGGTTTTTATCCTTCAGGAAATGATACCAAGTCCCATGTATCATTCTTTTTCAAAGATGTCATTTCTTTATCCATAGTAATCTTCTAGGACTATCATCATTCATACATAATGCCTCTTCTATAGATCTAGGTTCATCTATGTTAGTATTCAAATAAAAAATATGACGTAGGAGCATCAAGTGGTGTAAGGGAAATCATGCATCACCCAAAATAATGATGTTTCCAAATTGTTGATGTTGTTTTCATTTCTTTTCATAAGTATTAGTTCTGGTTCCATAATCACTTGAAAAATGATGTAGAACTTTCAGTTTTTCCAAACTGCTAAAAAGAGCAAACTGTTATTTTTAGAAAGTTTGCATTTGGGCATGGATTGAAGCAAAAATTTATCGGAAGCTTTGTAAATGAAAAATAAGACCTTTGGTGAAGCAATCACACAAAAATCATTTGTGACCTGAAAGATATTTAAGTTTCTATTTCTCAAAAAATGCCTGAAAATTATTCAAATTTA